>NQII01000042.1:446944-538478 GCA_002778355.1 Clitarchus hookeri
TTTCCCCCCGCCATTTCATTCCGACGCTGCTCCATTCTCACTTCAATCACCCTCGTCGGCTCTCAAGACTTCGCTGTTTAGAGCCGCCCAAATCTCTTCACTCACTCGTGGGAGCTGATCTTAAGTATAAACTCGTCACGGTTAATCGAGCACTTTTGAAGTCAACCTTTGAAAAATGTCACTACCCTTATATGCATTTGTTGTACCTAGTACACAAGAGCGGCATGAGCCCAGTCAAGTTGGTAACGACGGATGGCGAACTAGTTCCCTGTCTTAACCTTGAATTAAAAAGTGTTAGGGTAAACATTTGCGAATACTGAAATCATTTAGTTTGTTTTTTTGTTTTTTTAATGTACGCAAGTGCATGTGTTAGTTTATTGGTAAAATACACAGCTTCACTTGATCGCGGCGTCAATAAAGTGATCGGGCCATGGCAATGTTAATTTCACTTATGGTGGAAGGATACACTAACAAGTAGATCGCACGCAGGGCTTTCAGTTTACCTTGAACAGCCTAGTCCGGACACGAGCGCTGTCCATCCGGAATTATTATATTTAACACCTGAACACACGCATTGATTTTTCTTTCCAGGTGTTGCAAGAAAAAAAGGCCGTTTTAGTACGAATTTCTTACAACTACCGCTCTGAAATATACGGAAACTGTTTCAGTAGATCGACGCCAGAGTCAGCAACCAATTGCACAATAATTCGTGCGTAAGCGGCAGTGAGTAGCATTGCCGAGGGAAAGACCAGGTCCCTATTGGCGCCAGCTTCTGAACTTGGACAGCACTGACCATAATCCCACCTATGCTGCAACATGTCAGTCGTGAACGGCTTTGTTCAGGATAATACGTCCCGAGTAAAATTAGTTTTTTTTTTTTACGGCACGCCGCAGAATACGGCAAGTGGTGACCAGCGATGCTCGGTATCGAAAACTAGCATTGACAAGCGCACGGCTTTTCCTTGGGAACACCGCTGGTAGCTGCTGCTGACATGTCAGGATCCACAACTGACTGCTACTTGTGAAACAGGGCAACGTAAACTCTCCGCATGGGTTCCGCTGTTCAAGTTGCTGTTGGGTGTTTAAAAAAAAAAATACCGTCCAGGCAGAAGATTCCTTCTATCGAAACCGTTAGAATGGCAAACATTGTTGTAAACGCCAAGGAGTCAAAGTACGATGGCATTGTGATACTTCTGCGAGTATTCGAATGGATCGGATCAACTGCCGAAAACAAGCCGGGAAAAGCTAGCAAGCTAAAAAACAAAACGTTATCTCGGAAAACGAACGGAAAAAAGTTAGGAATCGTGGAAGAACTTACCAGTCAATGAAACATGAACTTACAATCGAAAGGCAATCAACCGGACAAGAAAATTACGGGCAACAGCCACAATGAACACTATAACAAAAAAGTAACTTTATGCTCAGAATACAACTAAACTGATTTAAATAAATTATATATTAAATATACAAAGTAATAATATTTTTCTAATTCATGTTCATTGTGGCTGTTTCCATTAGTTTTTCTTATCTAGTTTCTTGCCTTTCGCTCGTTTGTACACCAAAGTAACGCTTATTACGCTCAGGTTAGAAACAAAATGAGATTTCTTATGGGAGAATTTGGCATAGGGATAATTTCCGCCGCTAGGTGCGCAATGTTCTTAAAAGTAACTTTTAATTAACATTTTAAGCTACGTGAATAATAAAAGAGAAAGACTTTTACTTAGTTACGATGTTATTTTATATTTAATTTATTATTATTGCAATTATCCTGTTTTTTAACGAATAAAATAGAGAAAAGCTGTGGTTACCTTGCCAACAATAGCTCTTACCTAGTGGCGAAAATGTTTCCCTTTGCCGAACTTTTAACATCGATCTCCCAACTTGTAGTGGAAGTAAGCCTAGCCAAAGTAACCACCGCGCAATTTCACTTCTGTGTACTCGTCTATTCTGTTCGGCTAGCTAACCGGCATGGGTTCTGTACCGCGCTCAGGGCACGGTGTTTCAAAAGCTGCTCCCCCCCCCCCCCCNTTTCTCGGTAAGTCACTTCACAGCCAGCACCGCTGACAGACTTCAAGACTGTACGCAGGCGGCGATAAACTAACGCTTGGTAATTTTTTTGGCCCCAGTAAAAAAACTTTTTTTTTTAATAAGAGAGTCGTATACTTGTGTCGTGGAACGATTCAGTAATCATCCGTCATTCGGAAATTAGTCAGGGGTTCGAATAGGGCCTAAAAGGGAAAACATATAAAAAAATACGTATTTCGTAAAAGAAGGCTAGTATCGTAGTTAAGGTTCCCGTTAAAATACGCGTACACCGGTGCACAAACATTAACGACGAAGTGGAGAAATTAACATAACAGCGGAACGAACCAGCAGAACCGACTGAAGCGCCAATTAGGAGATCGCCTAGGGTCCCGCACAGTAAGGGATGTTCACGATAAAGTCAGCACTTTTGAAGTCAACCTTTGAACGACATCACTGCTCCTACCTGCGTATATTTAACGGGGGGTGCTTTGAGTATCATGCGCCCTTCAAATTTGGCAACGAAGGGGGAAAGTAGTTCCGTTAAACGATAAATTACAAGTGTCATGTAAATATTTGTGAATTATAAAATAGTTTATTTTATTTTTTTATGCATTATAGGGTAAGAATAAAAATGTTAGTAAAATATTTACGTTTATAAAAATTTTACTTTTGCCCTTAAACGACCCACGAATTAAGTGATGAAGCCCATAGGAACGTTAATTTTATACATATGGTGGAAGAATACACAATGTTTATGCAAGTAGATCTTGAGCAGGGCTTTCAAAAGTGCTCATTTTACCTTTACCGTGAACAGCCTTTATTCCGTGATCACCGAAAAATAGCGAATGAAATGGTCGCCGAATCAGTGGGAAATGTAACTGAATGACTAAGTGAAGGAAAACGGCCATTATTTCACTAATTCGTCAGTTTAACTGACTGAAGTGACGGCTGAATAAGTAAGAAGCTGTTAACTGAAGTAAACAGTGACATTTTCACAACTCCAGATTTAGATTGTACACCAAAGTAAGGTTTATTCTACTCCGTTTAGGAACGAAACTAGTTTTCTCATGGGAGAGTTTGGCATAGGGAAAATTTCCGCCGCTAGGTGCGCAATGTTCCAAACAGTTCACTTTAAATAAAAATTTTAAGATACGTAAATAGTAAAAGAGAAAGATTTTACCTAGCTGCGTAGTTATTTTATATTTGATTTATGACTATCGCAATTACAATGTTTTTTAACTTAGAAAATATAGAAAATCCGGTATCATGCGACACTAGTGCTTACCTAGTGAGGAGAAAATTGAGTTGCCAAACTGAAAGCATCGAGCGTCCCAACCTGAGTAGAATAACACCTTATCCGAGGCAAACGTTTGAACAAACACTCAGCTCCAGTTGCAACTCGTGTTTTATTCGCTCTGGACAGGGGGCAGTTCGCAACTTTACGCATTGCTCCACGCTGTGTGTGATGCCCACAGAGTTCTATGAAACTGCGGGCGAGTGTGTGTGTGTGCGCGCGCGCGGATGTGCAATGATAATGTGCGAACGTGGGCGAACTTCTGCAAACACGGCTTGATGAGGGGGGGTGGCGGGCGGGGTTCCGCTCNGCCATGGCGCCAAACAGGGGAGGGGGGGGGGATGCTTTCTCTCCAGCAGACGAATTGCGCAACGGACAGATCACGTGATCGGTTCATATCTTGTCACAAGACACGGGGCACAGCTGGCTCGCAAGGACGCTTGTCGCCCCGGACTTTCTAGCTTTCAGGAGTCGAACACGTTGACACGCGGAGTCCGTTCGCGGTTACTTCTAACTTATCCGAAGCCCTGCCAAAGTTCTACTTCCAGGATATTCCTCCGCCTCGTGCAAACTAAGCTTAAACAAGCCTAGGAAATTACACCAATAAAACGCTTTAGATACACGACATATTTATAAATCAACAAAACACATCATACGTGGGGTGATTTTTTTTATAAGTTTAATTCAAAAAGTCTGAAGAAACCGCTTAGGGACTGGAAAATTTCGCGAATTAATTTTTAAGTCAAACTAGACTGCAAACACATGTGCATTTATCTTATGGTTGCAATTGGATGACAGTTTATTAGACACACCCAGGTGAACTCCGAATGACAAACCTGCACGGAAACGAGCATCGAATCCCTTGCCACCTGATCTTACTACACCCTGGTGCAGCAGCCAGTGAACAGAAATCTGAGGCTCGAAAATACACAGGACAGTGGAGTGTGATTGAGGTGAGAATGGAGCAGCGCTGGAATGAAGGGGCCGGGGGAAACTGCAGATCCCCGAGAAAACCCGCCGAACAGCAGCATCGTCCGGCATGACTCCCACTTGCGAAAATCCGGAGTGAACCGTCCGGGGAATGAACCCGGTTCACCTTGGTAGGGGGCGAGCAGTCTAACCGCTGAGCCACCGTGGCCCCCGCGCAGCTGGAGTTCGCGCTCTAACCGCTCTGTCCCAGCTCTGTATTCTCAAGTACTCTGTGCCTAATACGTGTATAGGCTGTTCACGGTAAAGTGAGCACTTTTGAAGTCAATCTTTGAGAAATGTCACAGCCCCTATACCTGCATGCATTTCAACGGGCACACTGAGTGGCCTGCGCCCTGGACGGACAGAAAGTAGTTCCATACCGTAACGTTGAATTAAAAGTGTTGAGGTAAACAATTTTGAACACTGAAATTAATTATTATATTCTCTGTTTTTCAAATGTATATAAGTTAATCACTTTCAGTCAAAAATAAATATACAATTTTAAGCAATGCAACAAACAAATCTTTTGTTAGGAACTGTGCCTATATTCAAAAGACGCTTTGTCTTACATCGGGAACAATATAAATATATATGTGCTATATGCTAATGGCAGCAATGGTTTATGAGTAGAGACCTGAATAATTCGCGGATTCATTTTCAGACAAACTAGAATTCAAAACAACTGTGTTTAAAAAGCTTTAGCCATTGGTCCACACGGGTTTTGACACCTCCTGAAGAACGTTGGACCAATCGTCGCCTTCCACTGTGAAAACAGACAACCAATGTGAAATGAATATCGGCATATTTGTACATAAGACCATAGAGTCTAGCCTGGAGGTCATTGAGCTCGCGAATTTTTCAGGTCTCTATTTATGAGGCTACGGAACATAGAACATAGTATCAGCAGCTAATGATGTCTCCCACACGTAGGGAACGTTTCTCATTGGACGGTATGTGCTGCAGTGTACAGTGACCAACCAAATTATAGGAGGTTGAAAACTTTTATGGAGGTGTGTATAATGGTTTCGTGACATGACATGGATGGTAGTGTGATTGGAATACGAAACATTTTGATAAATGACATTCATATTGATTTTAAACTACGATATGAGAATTTTAACTTAAAATATTTATCCGTACACATTTCAAAAAAGTTATTTTCACACAAAATTTGCTTTCACCCAAAGTTTTTGTTGAAGTCACAGAAGTGGCGTGAAAAAATTTCTTCGAAATCCAACATTTGGTTTTTTGTATTTTAAAATTGCAATACGGGCTAACAGCATAACAAAATACCAAGAAATATTCTTCATTACATTATAATAACATATACATTTATCAGAGTTGTAACCATATATAAATAAATACATATATATGTAATTATATATATACAATTTTAAGATTTGTATCCAAAAAATATTTAAATTTAAATTTTTTTCGCTCGTTTTATTAATTTGTGAAAAGTAATTTTCTTTCGTTGCCATGTTTTTTTTCAGACTGTCATTTCATATCACAGAGAAAAAGATGTAATTTTATAGTGCAACTCACTCATAGACTTCAATAATGAGTACATGGCGCACTCTGTTGCCAGATTACTATCGATCACCAACAGTCGACAAATTACGCTGTGTTGGAAGAATAATTAGGCGCATGAGGTACAAAAATGCGCGGCACAAATTGTCATATTGTAAGCAGTTAATAAATTAAAAAATGGCTTGAACAGCTACCCACTGAAGTCTAAGAGTGAGATGTGCCATAAGAATGTAGAAAATAGCTGCAGACTGTGGAAGACCGTGAACGCAGGTTTTGCTGCTGCTGTTGTTCCAGGGATTTTTTTTTTACTAACTACTCTAAAAATTAGTGTTATATGAGCTCGCGGTAGGGACGGGAGTTAAGTGCGTCTCAGGGCTAAGCCCCATGCGCCTACAAGGAAGGGAGTATCATGCAAGGAGACATGCATCACGGCAAAGAGGGATTGGGCTGCCATGGCCAGATTGTGGCCATGACAACCTCCCTAAGTGTACTTATAGCTAAACTATAGTTAGAAGAGAAAGGGAAAAACCGGCATAGTCACCGTAAAAACCCTTTCGATAGGAAAGAATTAAAAATTGTTTCATGCATTATCATGATTAA
This sequence comes from Clitarchus hookeri, assembly GCA_002778355.1. Taxonomy (NCBI): domain Eukaryota; kingdom Metazoa; phylum Arthropoda; class Insecta; order Phasmatodea; family Phasmatidae; genus Clitarchus; species Clitarchus hookeri. The sequence goes on from NQII01000042.1 coordinate 453,363, forward strand.
CAGAAAATGCTACGGGAGACAGAGGATAGGAATCATGCTCTTTATTATGACAGGAAAAAGTACTAGTAGAGAGGGGGCGTGTGAACTTTCTTTCCATTGGCGCTGGTTTAACCAGAGTGACACTTGCGCATCACTCTGGTGGGGGAGGAGCGCAATTGGGCAGGTCCCCCCAGAATCCGAATACCCAGTGGATCCTGAAAAATAAACGTAAAATAGAATCAGCTGTCGGTGAGTGCCAGCAAGCTAGCACAAACCTACTTTTTCATAATCATTCACAAGATGGTAATTAGCCTGAAAGAAGAGGTAAATAATAGCCTAATTAACCTAAACTTAAGTTAAGTCCACGAGGACTGTTCAAGTACTATGAGTCAAGACTCTCAGTAAACTTGAGATGAATGTTGTTCCAGGGTCGTCAGTGGGCCAGAGGCGAGGGCGGCTGGGTGCAGACGTGAGCCAGTCGGCGGAGTTCGACTGCCCGGAAGAGTTCGGCTACTACCCGCACCCTAGCGACTGCACGCAGTACTACGTCTGTGTGTTCGGTGGTGCGCTGCTCGAGTCCTGTACCGGCGGCCTTATGTACAGGTAACCACCACCAAAGTTTCTCACACATTCCCCGGTGCAAAAGAACCGTTTGTACCTACCACAAGTAATACCATTGTTTCATATCGGCGTTAAATACTGTTCAACTTGTAGACATTACTTGTAAGCATTATTTCCTCACCTAAAATAAAAATTCAGACCACACGGATTTTGCATGATGGCACGTCAAAAATCACAATTATAGTGGAAATGTGCTAATCATAAAAACCAACTCACTTACTGAAATGAGATAATTTTTTTAAATAAGATATTAGAAGTTATTTCAAGAAGTGACATGTTTTCGTAATTTTTAAAAATTTCTTAAAATAGGAAAAGGTTTGATTATCTTTTATTTGTAACAGTCTATGACAGTGATTCCCTTCTGTGAACCGCTACCCATTAAAAAAAAATGCCAAACTTCAGGACCCACTTCAATGCCTTATGCGAGAAACGTACAGTTTCGCTGTTCCATCATGTTCACATTGTATTTCTTACGTAGCGTAAGGAAGTGAAGGGTAGTAGGATTAATAAAGTAGTTTAAAAAGTTGAAGTATTAAAGTACAATGTTAATGCAAAAATATACNGGGGGGGGGGGGGGGGGGGGGGGGGGGGGGGGGGGGTCGCATTCACTGCGTACTCTGCGTAGTATTTTACATCTGATTGGCAGTTGCATTGCACGTGTGTGGGTTCTAAATTATAACATTTATAACTCATGCATATGTTTATGTATGAAATTATATTTTTCGGGGACCACCAAAATTTAGTTTGCGACCCACCAGTGGGTCGCGACCCATACTTTGGGAAATACTGGTCGATAATTATTTGTAAATTAAATTTTACTAAGCACACCTTAAAATCAATATAGACATTACCTTTGTTTAATTTATTTCTGCATTCCAAAAAAAAAAACACCAAATTTGTGATTTTGACATGCCACGATGCAAAAACTTTACGATTTAAAAATTTTAAACGAGGAAGTAGTACTTACAAGTAAATTCTACAAGTTGTATGGGAATTCGTACAGATATAAAATAATATTTTTTTCTGTTGCCAGCGCCCTTTAACAGAGGTGGAACTCGACCACGTAAACCTCATTTTATTTTATATTCAGTAGCACAGTCTGTGTTTAACCCTTTCATACCTACTTTGATTTACGGTCTTAGGTGTTGCAAACATAACATTTTATGATGCGTGCTGTAATTAAGTCTACACAACATTTGTTTCATTGTCACAGCCAATTAGCTGTAGGCAATAAGTTCGGCTGCGAACAAATCATCACCTATACCAGTAAGACGGTTTGCGAATAATTTCCCCACAGGTAAGTTTGTTTTTCACTGAGTTTCGCAGTGTGCAATGCAGACCAAAAATTACCTACACGTGCGCACTATTAATAACCACAACTCTCCAATACAAGAGTTGGTAGTCCTGACATATTTTCTGTGCATTCGTTGTTTGCGCATATCTCAGCAAATAAATACACCAGGAATACCACTTTTCACGATTAAATAAAAAAAACAATTCCCCAAGCTCAGTAAAGTTTTGTTTTTATATTATTAGGTTTGTTTTAAGAAACGAAAATCGGGAAAATGGTCAAAAATGGCATTTTTAAGTCCTCCTGCGCCGTTTCCTTAATTAGGTAGAAGAAAAATAAAAGTGTACAGTCGTACTTCAATACATGTGCTTTCATCGCGTTTAATAAACTCTCACTGTTGCAGATCTCATTTGCACAAGAGAGCGTAACAGCGGAAGCACAGCATGCAGGTTCAGCGCCGTGCGCGTAGGGGCGACGGGGAGCTGGTCGCGCGTGTTATTGTCGCCCCTATCTCTGTGCCTCGAAAGCTAATAAAAAAAATCTCGGGGCCACGTACTCTTAAGGGTGTTCGATTGCCAAAAAAAAATTTAGTTATTTTTAAGACATTTTATAAATTTTTTATTACATCAAATAGTTAATTGATAAAAGTATTAAAAACCATGAAAAAATCATTTACAGAAATTAATAACGTAAAATACAGGAATTTCCAATTTATATGTATTGTCAACCAAATAAAATTTTATTTGCATAATTATAATGTTTGGCTACAGTTCAAATTAATTGTTTATATAATTAGAATAAGTTGAAGACATTTAATTGAATTTCTTCCAGTAGTTTGGTAATGAGTACACTTTACTCTGGCAGTCCCAAGACACTGAGTAATTATTTTACTCGCTCTGGCGGCGTCCCGAAACTAAGGAGTAATTGTTCTGAGCATCTTGCCAGAATCAAATTAACACTTATAATTTCGGCGGAAAAGGAAAGGTTAAAAAAAAACTGTGGTAGGATTAATTGAATTAAAAGAACTGAACACGTTCTGGTTACAGCTACACATAAAAAATACAAATGTCGAGTGGTAAAATTCTTATTTTTTATTTAAAAACTACGTTGTATATACTGCTCAATTTTGCCATAATGTTTATGATTGTGCTATAGTAAGTGTAAATTATTGCGTATACTCGTATAAGTACTTAAATAATGCAGTGTATAGTGAGGCTTGGCTATTAACAGCGTTATTATAGGTAGGTACATTTTCGACAATACTACTTATAACATTCTAAATAAAATAAGTATTTTGTACTTCTATTTAAACGTTTGTTCCAGAACCACTTTAACTCTAGCTTTGCTCAGTTTCTGCTGTATATTACTCGGAGCAGCGTTTTGGTCAATCGGCGTCGCTCAGCTCCTGTGTGGTAGACAACCACCAGCACGTAAAAGATGCGCCAGTTGCGTGCCTCGCAGGGGGTAAAGCAGCTATTCATGTCTTGCGAACAACGCGTGACTATACCACAGAGCATTTAAAGGTACTGGATACTAAAAAATTTATTATTATCTTATATTTGTACCAAACAATGTTTAGCTTTAAAAAATTGAACGCAATGCCATTTTCCTCAAATAAAAAAAAATACACTTTATATTTTCTGAATACGTAATTTCGTGTCAAATCCTAAATTTTTCTGTTTTGCTGCAGTCATATTAACAAATACTAAGTTATTAAAATTTTAAAAAAATTACAACATAAACAGCCATATATAGAGAAAAAAAGTCAAATAAAGAAATTATTGCATATTTATAACATTTTTTATAATACATGAAATGTTATTTGATGACTACAGATATGTCTACATTTTTTTCAATAGTATATCTTAGTTATACTGCAGAAAAATAGAAAAATTTAAGGTTTTACAACAAATTATTAAAAAAATTTGAAGTGTAACTTTTTTATTGAAGGAAAATGTCATCATATTCAATGGGTACAAGTTGAACAATGTTTGGTAGAATTATAAAATAATTATTTTTTCGATATCCATCAACCTAAGAGTTCTACGTTTCTGTAGATGTTTTGAACATTCGAGGCACAGAAGCGCGAGAGCGACAGAGCGACACCGACGGGCATACACAGCTTCTCAAATGGCGTGCAGTGTTCCCGTCATAGCGCTGCAACTGTAGGACTTTAAGCGGCGACCCTATCAGTTTATTACTGCCAAGTCTGTAAAGGCTGTTCACGGTAAAGTGAGCACTTTTGAAAGCCCTGGTTACTTTTTTTCTTCCAGTCATTTTTTTTTATTCTTTAGCCACTTTTTAAAATCAGTTTAGCCATGAGCAGTAGCTGGCAGTTATCTGAGCGCGCGAGCTCCCTATCCCTGTCTTGAGGGGTGTCCAGTGCAGACTGGCCAATGTCTGTGTGACAACAGTCGCGCGCCGGCCGTATACTAGCAGTACGGAAAACATTCGCTGCACAGATCGAGACACAGATTTTGGACATTTAACATTATAACAATAACGTGCGTTCTCCCGCACACAAGTAATGAACCTTGCTGCAACATAGTTTACAATAAAGCACATGAACTTCAAAGGTCACATAAATATTAAGTGAATTTTGTATCTAGACTCGTGTTATGGGATTCAACAAAACTTATGTATTCAGCATTTTGTCTTCCTTTTTTAGTTTATAACGAGTGCAAGTGCGCGTTAAGAATATGCCGAGATAATGAATGTAGTGAATCTCCAGAAAGCATGTAAGGGATGATAAGGCGTGCAGTAAAATACGTGTGATTCCAGCTAAAGTACACTACGAAACTAAAATCTGTAAATATTAATAATCATGACAAATGACGTTAGCTATTGTGTACAATATAATGTTGATATAGGCTGCTCACGGTAAAGTGAGAACTTTTGAAAGCTCTCTCATTTGGAACAATAGTCAATAAATAAATTTTATTTTAGCCTTAGATGATATCTTCCGAGTGAGGTGGAATATAGACAGTGTGTTTATTACTTACATTGCAATGTTTATTTTAAAAGGTGGTTAGATGATAAAAAATGGCTGGAAGGAAAAAGTAACTAGGATCTCAAAAGTGCTCAGTCTAATGCGAACAACCTTTAACAATATTAACAAAGTAGTGCTATCGACTGAATATATTTTACAACTATCCTATCAGATGGCTTGGCCAGTGATGTCAGCCCACCGGTGCATACTAGGAAAATTAGCTGATTTGGCACAGACTAGCTCATCCCCCATAAGTTTCGTCTATCGGAGTGCACAAAGTATAATGGTAATTATAAATGAAAGAGTATTAAGCTTTTACACAAACAACAGCAGTGTAAATAACGTATTTAAAAAAAAACCCATCATTGGTCACGTATGAGTATTTCTCTCGAACTATAAAATAATATGACATTATTTTTACAGAAGGGATGGAGCTCAAAAATTTCCTAAGATAACAGGCAATCTTGTTGCCAGGAATGATGCATCTCTGACCTTAATACAGGGTGTTGTTTACCGATGTGCACAGTCTGTGGGCATTTTTTTTTCTTCATTGGGCGACCATTCACGTTCATTAAAACTGGAGCAGGCAGATGTGAATAGTATTATTGTCACTGATAGTAATACAGTTACAGATGAAGTAGGTAAATAATTAGATGCACATTGTTCATGCAAACATTGCACTTTACACCGTAAAATAACGTAATACTGTCAACTCGTCACGGACAAGTTTTACAGAATGTGATAGGTACCTCGGTATTAAAAATTGTACAGCTTTAACAACAAAACGTTTCAACTGCAAGCACTTCATAATGTGAAAGGCGAATAGACAAGATACACAAATAAATCTGTCGGCCTAATATCTTCTACAAACACTGTCTCGATACCATTATAATGCTGGCGTGTAAACATGTTCCATACGCAAATGCTTAAGCAGTTCTTTAAAAAAAATAGATTTTCAACAGCATTAAATTTCAATTTCCGCCCCNCCCCCCCAGCCCAAAATAATTGTACTGAATTTATAAGGGCTCTACTAAAAGCGAACCATGGTAAACGTCATCAGAATCGGAATATTTATTATTTCCCGTTCTCTGCTGTGAATGACTTTGCTGCATCTCTGCGAGTAACCATTCCCTTCCATCTTCAGTCAAGTACATTGTCTGCTACCGATGTTTTTCGAACAGCCAGAACACGGATTTTGGCTGCGCACGCACTCCCTTTCCAACCGTTTTTCAGTCCTTTTTTCGGCGACCGAGCTACCTCGCTTCCCTGCGCCGAGACTTGCCTAGGTAACTGCCGGTCACTGTAGGTTCTCCCCTTTTTCCCCACAGTGAAAGAAATAACTCTCCAAAAATAAGTGAATTTCCATAATAAATAAGTGCTTCAACCTGTACCTTTAAATAAATAACTTTCATTAAAATAAATAGATAGATAGCTAATATAATCTCAAACCGTAACTTTAAAAGCCATGGCCACTTGTGTTTTAAATAATTTTTTCCAATGAACTGAATAACTTTAATTCTAAACTTAAACTTAAAGCTAATAATAAATGTAGCCAGTGAAATTTCGGTATGGCTTACCAGATAGAACAGACAGTAGTAATAAAAAAAAAAAAGACGGTGTGTATATTCCACCGCAAGTTAACGTCTGAGGCTAAAACCAAATATATTTTTTGACCATTATTCCAAATGAGAGGCCCTTCAAAAGTGCTCACTTTACCGTGAATAGCCTACAGCTAGAGGCAGTGATATTTCGCGAAAAGATACAGTCCAAAGCACTGTATGGCCGTCCAGCTTCTTTGATTGGCTAAAAAAACGTTCTGGCCCGTGTTAACCGTTTGCGCACGAATCACGAAGGTTCAGTGTCGGAGTTACTTAGTCCTGAGCGGCTTGGTTAAAGACGGACACGGCACCAGCAGCCAATGGAAGTATAACAAAAGCTGAGGTGTGTATATAGTATTGAATTCTACTGTGTGCTCCGATTTGTACACGAAAAGTCACTGGCCCTACCTATAGCAATGTTCAGAACGTGTACATATACTAGTTTGGAGTATTTCTGCACGTACGTACATTTTGCGATAAGGAAATGTGAATAGGCGGTCTCTAGCTATGTTGGAGAGTTCCGAAATACGGTTTCTAATATACGCGGTGTCTTGAAAGTAGTCTTCGCATCTCGTCTCGAGTCTTTTTTCCTTTCGTAGATCAGTAGTACCGTAAAAAAAAAGTGTATTTCGAACACACTGGAATGCCGTTCAAACTACAGGTATAGGCCCGTTCACGATTATCTAAGCACTTTTGAAATCAACATTTTAAAAAAAATTCCACTGCTTCTATCTGCATGTATTTTAACGGCTAAACTGACTGATGTGCGCACAGTATAGTTGGCAACCATGGACAGGAAGTAGTTATACTACTTAACGTTAAATTAAGAAATTAAAAATTTTAGGTAAACATTTGTGGGGGAGGGGGTGGAGATAGCGCCCNCCCGCGCTATTCCAGTTGCCTACTGATTGTACGTTAATAAAGTTTATTCTGGTTTTTCATCGGGAAACTCTTACATACTAGATAAGCACAGCTAGGCGTGGCGGCTCCTTTGATGAGGGCGTGCCCATTCTCTGTTCTCTGATTGGCCTCGCGAGGCTCTGGGAACGGGCCTTGTGTCTGAATGGCTACCGCGTGCTGCATACGGTTCCCTGTTGGTACGGACAGGACAATTTCGCGTGTTAAACGACCTGCAGACTAGACTCCAAGGTCCTATGCATTTTCGAGCCTGAGCTTTCTGTTCAGTGGCTACTACCCCAGCGTCTAGCTAGTTTCGCATCCAACCAGGTGGCACGTGGGTTCGGTGCTGGTTTCCTTGCACTGCTGTTATTGGCTCAGAACTCACCTGGGCGTGTCTAACAAACTGCGATCGAGTTGCAAACGTGACACTAATGTACACGTGTCTGAAGTCTAGCTTGTCCTAGAAGGAATTCGCAAAGTTTCACAGTCGCCGCCCATTGGCTGGGCTGCCGGTTGGCAAGTGAGTTACCAGGCGCTGATTGGCAAACAACCGTCCTACGTGTTGCTGGCTAGTGGCTCCATGTTTCCTGCGTGTGCATGTCCCACCTCTGTATTCTCAAATACGTGAGAGTAGGGTAAAGTGGCCGCTCTAAGGTAAAATTATATTTTAATCCGCTACTGTAAGTAAAACAAATATAATATAGTTATTGCGCAAACAACTAAAAATAGTATTTCTTAAGTTTAGCAAATTATTATTTTTCGTTGAATTTTAAACAGTTGTTTATCAAATGGCCCCTTCGCCCTGCTATGTCGTGTAAAGTGGCCACTGACTAGCCACTTAGATTATTCGCATTTAACAGTTTATCCTCTTTGATATGTAATCTACACTCGTCAGCTGGTGACCGAATTAAATATTAGTCAGTCACGAAAACCAACTTGGCAATTGCCGAGCGTTTGCAAAATACATTTAGCCTTTTATTCCAGCTGTCTGCTAGAAGTGGCGGTGCTTTTCCTGGCCTTACTTTTAATGTCGAGTAGTATCACCTCTCCTTTAGTTTGCTAACTGCGATCATCGCACTCCCAAGGGGCGACTGTTTCAACCCGTTACTTTGAACTAGTTGGCTGGCCAATTTGCTTTCTTGGACACCACTATAAAAAGTTTGTCTACAGTAAAAACTAAATCATCTTGGTACTAAATTTTATTTTACGTGCTTTTAAAGCCTAATACATAATATTTTAGTGTATTATAGCAAATAATTATAAACTTAAAATGCGCTGGGATAAAGTTAACAGTATTCATCTCTTACCGTACCTCGGGCATAAGCAAAACCCCCAAAAAAAACTTTAATAAAACCGATAGCTTGTACGAAAACCAGCTCGGATGCTCTCAAAACACTAATGGCTTCCCTCTTGACTGTTTCAAATCCTCGCCACCAGACTGCAGCACTCTCCAGCGGAGTAACAGCTGATGGCCACTTTACCCTGCTCACCCCTACTCTGTGGCGACGTCGAAGGGATAGTTGGCGTGGTAACAAGAAACGAGATTCTACCGGTATTCGGGATCACCGAGGTGATATTTCAAAAGGCAGCGGCAGCACGCATGCTATCTAGAGGCTGCTAACTGATGCGGCGCCTTGATCTTTCCTGCTCGCCCGGCCTTGAGCAGCACGAGAGTGCACATTCCACGCTCCGCCGAGTTATGCGCAGCTTGCCTCCGCACACAATGGATGGTGGAGGTAAGCAAGGTAGCGGCAACCTGTTACCGACGTAATTTTTCTCGTCCAAGATCGTCGTCGTGATCAACTCCGCTTTACCCGCATGCCAGGCTGCGGGGGCCGCGGTGGTGTAGTGGGTAGACTACCCACCTCCCACCTAGGAGAACCGCGCTCGATTCCCGGCGGGGCCGCTCCCGAATTTTCCGCACGTGGGAATAGCGCCGGACGATGCCGCTGGTCGGCGGGTTTTCTTGGGACCCCCCCTCCCCTCCATTTAATTTCAGTGCTGCTCCAACTCACCTCGCTTCACCCTCATCGGCCCTCAAGACCTCGATTTTAAGAGCCGTCCAAATCTCCTCACTCACTCACTCACTCCAGGCCGCGTGTGTCCGCCAGCTGTTCGCACGCACACCGACGTACCTGCGTAAATAACTATTTTACGCGTACCTCATCCTAGAGCTTTCTTGCACGTCGCAGAAAACTCTCCGCAAGACATTAATACGCAAACCATTAACAAGCGAGTGTTATCTGTTTTCAACGGACAATAAATAGCACGTACAGAAGGGATCAAATCGGCAGTCACGAGGGAAACGAAAAGAAGCGCAAGATCGAGTAAAGGCCTTTCACGATACAGTGAGCAATTTTGAAATTAGTCTCAGAAAAAGTCGTTGCTCCTACCTGCATATATTTTGACGGGCGTACTGAGTGACATGCGCCCAGTAAAGTTGGTAACGATGGAGGGAGTGTAGTTACATGTCTTAACGTCGAATTAAAAGTTTTAGGTAACCATTTGTGATAACTTGAATTATTTATTTCGCTTTATGTTTTTTTTAATGCATCTAAGTGTAAAAACCAGCAGATTTGTAAAATATTTACTTTTCTAATAATTTCACAGTTTCACTTGACCGACGCATGAATAAAGTGGTGAGGCCCATGGCAGAATTAATTTTGCATAACGCGGAATAATACACAACGTGCATACAAGCATATCTTCAGCAGGGCTCTCAAAAGTTCTCATTTTACATCGAACAGCCTATAATCGAATTGACTTAGGGAGAGGCGACGAAATATACAGATATGTGCATGGATGACACATCAAAGACAACACAGCCTTATAGACCAGGCGTTCTTATACTTTGTGATTTGGCGGACCCCTTTGATATGATGTACATTTTTCCTGGATCCCGACCGTTTCTGTTATACATTCTTACAAAATATGTATTTACATGTGTACAGCCTATTTATTTTTCGCTATACAAATTGTTACAATTTCAATATTGTTGTCCGTTAAATTTGGTCCAGGGTGCTAATGATCGAAGGATATATAAAGCAGGCGTCGTTGAAAATTAATTAAAGATATTTGTATCCTGTAAAACATATTTTTACATAATGTTTTCGGATTTGTCACAAGCAACATAATTCAGGGTTTAAATAGATTTCTTAGTGTCTTTCAACTAATACTAAGCAAAATACGTGTTTTTTTTTACAAATGTCACGAAACTGTTTAAATCCATATTTTATAAAAACCGATTAAGCGAAAGAAAATTTAGTTAGAATCGCATAAATAGTTAAAAAAAAAATTTTTATCCGAAGAATGTTTTAGCAATCCAACTAAGCTCCAATGAAGCTTACTTTTTTCATAGTGCGCAATTTTACCGACGTATTTGGGACAATGTTACGTAAAACATAAGTAAAGTCTAGTGTATGCCAAAAATGTAGACCAACGCTCAAATAAAGGTTTACCTAGTTAAATTGGTTCAGCGAGTCATAGACGTATGGACATACGTGTTGCGGAGACTGCACAACTAAATGTGTGCTAAAACATATTTTATAAGCGTATTTAATGTTCGAATAACCAATCTGGTAACGTTTTCGGCACATTTTGGGTAATTACACCTTATGCATCAATACATTTGATAACTCATATGAGAACATGGCATATTGCTCTTCTGGGTTTCTCTTGACGTTCCTTCAAGAGCACATTTTGAACAAACTTTTACAATGTCATCATCATTAGTTTCAAAAGCCAACAGACTCTAAACGCTGCAACACACTTCAACAATTTTTATATTGCCATCACAATACACTTGGCCCTTTACGTCGATTAAAATGCTCCGAGAAGTAACATAAAACGCACAAATGGCAATCAAATGTGGTTGTTTGAAGAGTGAAATGATCACAATATAGGTGGATATATTAAATATACTTCCCTAAAATTTTCCAACTTCATTATTTAATCGTGTTAAATTTGCCACATAAAAATAATATTAAAAATAGGGTTTTATATATTTTTTTAATCATCGTTTTTGTGGGCATACATATAACAAAACTTTGTTTTCCATGACAGGCACTGCATCGCAATGGCGAATGTCCAAAAAAAAAAAAAGATCTCCCGCAACTTACTGCAAGTTCTTAGTTACGTGTATAGTATATACGTGTGCGACACTAATTATACACGAACATACTGCGTGTCTGTGTGCATGTATACTACGTTTGAGTGCACTTACACCTAAACTTTCTCCCTCTACCCGACGGAGAATCTTTGCTACACCACTATGCAAAATAATTGTAGTTCTACTCTCTTGGCGAAGCGAATCAGTGTAGGTTACGTACGTATGTCTACATCCGCCCAGTTTTGCCTATCAGCTGCATGTTATCTGGAGCACAACACTTCAGGAGACGGCATTGCATTAGCGTAGAGGTGGGTTTACGATGAAATACTGAAGAATTAAGACATTTGTCTTATGGCTCGTTAAGTACACGGAAAATAAGTTTTTGCACCTGTTAAGTCTAGCCAATCAGAATCATAGGAGACGAAAAGCACACGACATAACCTGATAAAATGAAGATTATTTACATATGCCAATCATATTTAATTATTTGTGGTTACTTCTTGTGTAATCGTTTTGAAAAACTCATGATATCTTACAGAAGGGGAAGCCGATGCCAACATTGGGCATTAACGTCAATAAATCTGACAAGGTTAATTAAAGCGAATTCAATAACCTCTGCCCAGAAATAAAACCTCACCATGTACTGTTTGTTAAATAAAGATGATACTGTCTCTATATTTAAAAGAATGCATCGCATGCGATTTCACGATACGACATAACCTAAATCCAAGATGTAAATACAGTTTCCCGCCAACAACAACTGTCACTGTGCTCTGATTGGCTACTTCGTCTTGACTCGTACTTGTAAAATCTAACGATAACTTAGGTCAAGTCAAGAAGGCACACAACCCGTACACTGCAGCCATAAAGCTCTTTAAAACATTGGTTCATACTCTAAGCACACTGCTTAAGATTTTTGTTAAGTCAATCGGAAACCCACCCAAGTTATCAGGGGAAACACGCCAAATGTTGGTCAATATCTGCTTTCAACCAGCATTCCGAAAGCAGCGTTCAGTTGAGCTCACGGTGGTTCTATTTCTCAGAGCAGCAATACCAGTTTTGAAAATGGAATAACATTCGGCGGGTTTCCAAGTTGTTGGAAAATTCTTGTTGAATATAGTTATATTTATTTCGCCCTTAAATAAGTATTTTTTCTTTTTTACTAAAATAAGCATCTTTACAAAAACTTAAAAGCCAAACACGACTGTATTTTTATTGTTTACGCTTGTAAACATCGTTGCAGGATGTGCATAAAAGTTGCATGATAAAGTTATACTTATTTCTGCAGGGGCAAATACATATCACAGTCCCGACCAAAACACAAACTTTTACACGCAAATAAACAGAATTCCTACGCTGGTAATTTTCCCGACGCCAAACTCTTCCTTTAGGCATCTCGTGCGTTTCGAGCGATACGTATATACCGTGCTGCAATTACAATCTGTCGAGGAACTTGTCGAGAAACGTCTACGCGAACACTCCCTTGGAGTGTAAAAGACGTAGACAAGAGACGTGGCGTAGCTCACACGGCAAGTATGTAGAGAATATTTTTAATTTAAACATATCCTGGTTATCCCAATATTTTTAAGATATGTTTTTACTGTCTTCATATAATATCTGCTGTGATGGCTTGGGCCGATAGATAGTACCAAGGCCCGACCACATGGTGGGGTGTTGGACCTCTTGGCACTCAGGCCACTGGGGCCCAAAACAGGAATTTCCCTGTGAAGAAATTCTAGGATGGTAAAGGACGCGTGTCTGATGTTGCGAGTCGGCCTGGTGTGCGGCTTCGTGTGAGCTCGGCTCCTGGTGAAGACAGCAAAGGGAGTAAAACCGGACGGTCATGGCGGTACCCACCTGTTCTGAGGGACTCCGCACACTCCCGCATGGAGGTTAGGCGACGCAGTCGGACACAGGAAAACCCATACGTGCCATGGAAATTAAGAGGGAGCACGGGATGATCCGCTTGGCCCATCCAGGGGTACTCCCTGGAATTTGGATCAGACGAGGTTGGACTCGTGCTGGCAGTGGTTGACTCCGCATGCTGGAGAAGGCTCGGAGAGATTCCCCCTCTTGCTAAAAGAGCCGGACGTTGAACAGGATTGTTCCGGGGGCGTGCCCGAGATCACGTCAGGGGCGTGGGTAGTGCTCCGGCTATACCACACGCTTGGTAATCTGAGTGCTAGAATCTCAGGCCTTGTGGTAGGACATGCTCTGTGCGATCTGCAATATCAGATCGGGGCTCTGCCTGGTGCGGCCTGTGTACAGGTCGGGGCAAACGGGTTTGGTCAATTCAGAAAGCGCTGGTCATGTCTGCGATGAGAGGGCGTGATCCCTCTTCCCCGCCTACTGGGAGGCCGGGGTGCGGCATGGCCTCGCGGCTAAGAGCGCCCCGTTAACAAATAAGACCACGGCTCTGTCGTGTTTTACAGTTACCTGTCTTCATATAATATGTCTCTGCCGAGTAGTATTTGGTGATGGTACTCTGTACGACGTGGCATTTTAGACGTAAACAATTAAAACGAAAAAAAAAGTAATTCGTTGTAATTTGAACGAAATATCAGTTTCACACAAAGCCGGTATTATGTTCATTGATATTATTTATAATACATAACCATTATTGCGCACTAGTCCTTTGATCATAAATCTTTGCACACTCTTTAACCCTAACAAAGATTCAGAATGTCACTATCAACGCAGGTGATGGTATCTATAATTTATGACCTTCAAATGAAACTGAGGTCGAAACAATGGTTCGAATGTCCGTTCCTGCCAGTGCTGGTAATGGCTTCTGTTGCATCGTTATCCCGCTACTTGGAAGAAGATTTTTTGAACAATGTACATAGATATATTCTGTACCATATAAGAAGGCCACTTTTTGACAGCTCGGCGAAAGTAGCGCCACTGTTTACATCTGACTACGTATCCTTCCGCCATCAGCTGGTCCGTCACGCCGGGGCAGTATTTTTTATCAACACGATGTCAGCTAATCCAATTCTCATTGTACTGTAATGCTAAACAAATTTTAAGATATTTTAAGACTGACATCTGTCTAAAAATATAAGTAGGTTATAAAAGTAAAAATATAAAATGTTAGATATTTGATAACTCTTTTTTAATTTGTCCGAGATAGTGAATTTGGGTTAAAATTGGCGAGACGGTCTGTTGTATCTATTATTACACTTTGGACGTTATAGCTAATATATTCGAGTTGGAAATATGTGACGTGGAATAACGTTAGAATTGCTTAAAAACTATTCACGCGTGTCTACGGAATCAAGGAGATGGGTTTCGAGAGAACAACATGGCGTATAATTTACGTAGACGAACGATTACCGGCCGAATATAAGTGACTTGTACTCCAAATCGTTGTATATGAAATAAATGTTACTTTAAAAATTATGCAGAGCTCGTGGAAAAATATAACTATTGGCAAATGTTTGTAAATTCGTTATATATCACGCAGGAAAGAGATTCATTTCTGGCAGGTAATAGCTCGCAGAATATCCGATAGATAGCGCGCAGCACGTCACGACGAAGTTTTGAGTAACTCTCTTTATGGTCAAAAGATGGCGTATATTTTAAAATTGATAATTCTTATGTTACGGGCTGAAAATACATTTAAAATTCGTGTCGTTTCGTCAAATTATTAGAAAAAATAATTCAACAATATTATATAATATTTCTGTATGCTTTTGGAATTAATATCATGGACGTGTTGAAAGCAAGGTTTGAGGTGGATTATAAGACGTGAAAAAGCTTTCTGAAGTTAGCACAACTTCAGAAAACTTTTCCACGTCGTATCGTTCTATTGTACATTTCATTTTGATCACCTAATCATAACTACATTATCACGAAGTTTAGTTTTTAACACTAACAACCACTGTTTTGTGATCACATAAAATAAAATGTATTAATTAAACTTGGAACTCTTTCTTATCGCGTATTTTCTGCTTGTCTGATGTGCGTTGGCAGTGCACTCAGAATAGCCAACATAATATTAACTTTTGTTCGTTCGTGCATCAGCTGATACAGGATTTTCTAAATGGCACTTTGTTTGTTTCGTATTAGTCAATTGCCACTCACTGACTGTCAGAAAGTGGCCTTCTTATACGGTATGGACTTTAACATTGCTACTTCTGCCAACAATGGACACAAAATATTTTGTGGTGGTTGTGTTGGTAGCTAATTACAATGATAATCTGATGGTGATTAGTGACAAAGACAGTTATTAATTTGTAGCTCTGGGCATGTGAAAACAGTGAAACTTTTTGTTCTGAAGATTTTCTTGTTAATTCATTGCAGGTGTAGTGGTATCACCTTTTCAATTCATGTCATTACATAAGTGGCCAATAAAACTAAAATTGATTAGTCCATTTTAATTTTATTTTGAGAGGAATAACTTCTGTAGGAAGCGTTAGATGTCACATTATCTGATTTTACTAAATAAAACCTTTGAACATAAATTATTGTTTTTCTTAGTAAAAATTAAACAGTAATTACTTGTAAGAATTTTACCTGTGAAAATCAGTACCATAAATTCAGGTTTTCGGAAATCCATTTTTTTTTATTTGTCACTATTTTTAAGGACATTAGTATCAATACCGGTTTTATTGTATTTGTACTGTAGCAACCATCATCTATGGTCGGTTTTTTTAATTATTAACACTGTTACCATTTACCTACTTGCTGTCCAGTACTTCTACATTAATCATTTTTCTATGAAATTTACAAACCAGAATCAGAATAAACTAACATTTCTAAATTCCTACTGGTAATCATATTAAATATTCACTTATCAAATTTGATGTTGCTACATTTCAGAGTAGGCCTACGTAGAATTCATGACACAGGTGATGTGAAAAACAATTTCATCAGCTTCTTAAACATTTGCATAATTGTTCAGTTATTTTATAATAGGCCTACCACTTGTGAAGTTTTACGACTCTCAATACGAAATTTGATAAGGGCAGTGGTGCAGTAGCTATGCTAAATATAAAATAGCCTACAGGTAAGAACTTAAGAAACTGATAACAGTATAAATTATGCTAAAGTAATCCAATTTTTTATGCTTTTTCTGTGCTTCAATTTCTACTGCACCAAATGGTTTCGTTTTTCACTTATTCAGATTTAGTTTTTACTTAATTAAGATGTACTTAGTTGATTTTTGTTACGTAAGAGTGAAAAATTGAGGTAATGTCTCTTACGTTTTCTGCAGAGGGCCTTAATAGTGAGCTAAATTACTTCAAATTTGTGTATTTATTTTTCTCAACCATTCTGGTTAAAGGGGTTTTTGTAGGGATTGCATACAGTAAATGGTAAAGGGATTGGAGTACGAAAGGAGCAAATTAATGGTGGATGTGGGTTTAAGGGGTTTTTGGTATTCATCATTGTTAGTCATGTTTTTCTAGTCACTGTTTACACATCGGCTCCATTCAGACAACTCTTCCAAGAAAATATTATTTATCCAGTGTTGTGGTAGCATGGGGGAGAAGTGACAGTGTGAGAAAAGAACTGGTGGCATAGAAAGGGGTGGCAATGTAGGGGAAGATTGTAGGTAGTTGAGCTGGTAGCCACTGTTACCTATGGCCAGTTGTCGTAGTCCGATAACTTTTATTTTTTAATATATTAAAATATAAGTCATGTTATTTTTGACTGGGCTAAATGAGAGAATCTTCACTGTTATAATTTTTTAGACTAGATGACATAAGAGAAGAACAATTTAATAAGAAATAGTTAGACATCATGTTGACACTTTCTTTTTAAGTGATAACAAAATTGAATTTTTCTAAGAAACAGTAGAAAGTTATATTACAATCTGACAAGTTGCTCACACTTTACATGTAAAGGGGTGCAACATTTAACTGGATGGTACATTTTCCAAGGTTTAATAGCAGTGTACCCAAGTGTAATAGAAGCCAGATAGCTATGTTTCGATTAAAAAATTTCTGAAGTTAATGTTTACACAATTCCCAGGATTTTTACTTAAAGAAAATATTATGAATTTTAGGTAGGTAGGGCTCAATATCTTGTCGACAGCGAGGTTGTTAAAGATGGAGCAAGTTGCTTAGAGAAAAAGGAGAGGAGCAGGAATATACCATGGCCTGTAGGAAGGAATCAGCCCAGCATTTGCCTGGAATGATTCTGGAAAGCAGTGGAAAACAGGAATCAAGATAGCTATACCAGGATTTGAACCCAGGTCCTCCCTAATGTGAGTCCATAGGGTTGCCACATCACCATCTCACTCAATGTTTATGAAATATAGTCTAGGATGTGCAGAATTCACTAACTATTTAAGGGAATGCCAGAAGTAACTGCAGATTTGTTATAGTAATTTAAAAACTATTCTTTCCCATAATGTCTTAACAGCTATAAACCTAGCCTTCTCATTCCTACCATCGCAAACTTACCATCAGATGAGTTATCATGTTTTATGATACAGAGATATTGCAATGTCCTGTAGCTCAAACCAGGCATTCCCAGGGCAGGAACAAACATGGGAAAATATTAAATTCGTCAACATTTCACTTTTGAATTCAACTTTACCAAGGCAGTCATTTGCCCTAACAGCAGAGAAAAATATTTTACTGAGTGTTAGTTTAAGGACACGAGTTGTTTTGCAAAGGAAAAACATGGAAGATTCCTCGATTTTTTATATTATGAAAATTCTGTCTATAGATATGTTGAAGGTATATCAGTTAAACATTATTATGCATATTATAAAATTATAGCACCAGATATTATATAAAATTAACAATAAAATATAAATTGAATACATTTTTTAAGTGGCAACGAACGGTCACCCATCCAGGTATCAACTACAGCTACCTAACTTTTCATGAAATTATATTTTCTAACTCTTCCATTCTAGTATTTTCCTAAATCTTCCATTCTGCTTTATATTCAGAACCATAATTATACAAGCACAACTCCAGTATTGTTTGAAAATTTACACGTATTTTAACGTTACTTTAAAAATTTTCATTTGAAACCTGACTTTAACACATTATTTGACTTTGACAAATACTTAAAGTTCCTAAATTTAAATTTAAATTCCAACTTTCTGAGACTTTCAAAATAAATCCGAAATTTAATATTTTAAAATCCTTATGGTGCTAGCTAACTGGGGACTCAGACCTGGTCCCTTGAATACTTATCCCCTCTATGGAATTCCAAGAGCTGGTTCTCCCAGAGCATGCAGCTTACCCTGGCTTTAAAGAGCCTAAAATTAGGGCTCCCTTCCCAAAATGTGGGGCCTAATGCATTTCAAAATTGGCAGCTGTAATCAGAAATCTCAATTTAAATTTGGACCTGCACAGAGATCAACACAAGGTCTTTTATTTGATGACATCTTCACTAGCAGCACTGCGGTGCCTTCACTGCACCAGCATGATTACAAGTTGTGTGATGCTAGCGCTGTCAGCGACAAACCAGGAACACTCCCAACAGGCACAGGCGTGCCCCGTATCAGTATTCCTCCCCTTGAGGTACGTGACATGGTTGCCTTTCTGGAGCTCTGTGCCATCATGCCTGCCGGCCCACTAGACGGGATAGTGCCCGGCTGGCTCCAAAATTTCTTGATATTCTGCATAATAGCCGCTTTGCTCGAGGCAGCCCACGATGATAGCTTGGTGATTCTGCAGCAAAGGTAGGATGTTTCATAACGTTGTACGTAATATTTCTGCAGGACGTAGCAGTGTTAAGGGCATTGTTGGTTCACTGTTAAGGGAAAATTACATTGTGTTGCTAGGCGGGCTACGCATGACCGGCGAGTGGAAAATTGGTCAAAATGAGACACCTCGTCTCAGTATCTTTAACACTTTGGCAGGGGTACAGGTGTACTGGATGGGACCTGCTAACTATGCCAACTAGTATGTTTGAGTCTGACTCCGTGCTGGGGAAAGTCAGCCCAGGTAGAATGTATTCAGATGACTCACATAAACTGCACTAACTCAAAGTTTGTCCTTGCAGGGGCTGTTGTACCATAGTATTGATTGCTTTGTCAGTTGATTTAGGCGTACAAAAGTAAAAATAGTTGTAAACATTGTTTCCTTTTTTGTACATAAAATGCAAATCTAAGTTTAGCCGGTTAGACTTAGTCTACCAATATACTATATGCTATTCATGGTAAAGTGAGCACTTTTTAAGGCCCTGCTGAATTTTTCCTTTCAACCAATTTCTGTATTTTTTTCCACTTTTTAATGTTTACATTGCAATGTGACTAATAAACACAGTGTATACATTTCACCACACTCAAAAATTTACATCTAAGGCTGCAATAAATTACATTTATTAGTGATTAATGCCAGATGGAAGGACCTTAATAAGTGCTCACTATACCGTGAATAGCCTATACTTCTATTGACATGCAGCCTGGCTTACAAAAAGTCATTAAATTCTGAAAGTAGTTAAATGATGATTTAAACATACTAATTTTCCTGCAGAACTTTGAATTAACAATTAATCATAGAGAAATTATTAATTACCACTATCAATTGAGTAATGGGAAGTAGAATTTAATCACAGTTATAGCATACCACACAAATTTCTATCTTAGCAGGCAAAAACTATCAAACTATTTCAGACAGACTCTGCAGCTAATGAAGTATGACAATTTTTCCATGTGGTTTTATTGGAAGGAGTCTGCTATAGGAGTAAATCGTAAAAGAATGAAAAAAAAAAAAAATACTAGGTATTTGCTGCTTGCAAGTACCGTGACAATTTTATTGGTTGCTACAAAGCCACGTGAAAGTAGTCCGTCCATAAATGATGCACAACCAGAATCCTCATATAGCTGTTTGGCATGGCCATTCTGAGCAAAGTATAAGTACAGAAAATTAATTTTCATAAGATTGTAGCTATGTTTAGGTGGACTGATCACCAATGTTTAAGATTTACTGATGTTTTTCACAAATTGCATAGCACATTTTGAATACTTATACTTTGGATCATCACGTGATAAGACAGTTCAGCATGTAATCTAAAAGTTTTATTCTCTAACTATGGTTATTACTACCTCAGTAGTTTTCAATTGTTATAATTAAAACTCATTAATGGCAGCCAAACAGTAACACTTAGTAAACTGTTGTTTTCACCACATCTTGAAATAACGTTTATATATATGGGAAATCAAACTTACAGAGAGAAATTATTACGATCACAGTGGTGGTGATTAGGTGCCGAAATTTGGTTGGGGAGAGGTAAGGATTTTTTTTCTGCACCTTTCTTAATTTTCCTTACTCGTGATGCTGACAATTGAAAGAGCATTCAAAAACACTGTGACATTCACAATTGCACAGACAGTTATAAGTAACTAGGGATGCAAAAACTTGTGCAAATTTCATAGGAAAATATGAAAATTGTGTCTGCAAAATATCATGGAATTATCACAAAATCAAGAAAATACAGCAAAATCACAAACTTACTGGAAATGCAACATCAAAATGAAATAAGCACCTTTTATATTCATAGTGTTAATAAAACAATGTGTCCTAAACAAGTTCAAATGACAGAACATGTGTTGTCTGTAAAATTGTTATAGTTTCTACAGTTATTTTTATGTTCTTAGGTTGGTAGTGTATTTGTGACATGTTTACATTTAAGGGCTTGAAATAATGTCTCAGCCCAATGCATGGTAGTGCCACCTCTCTACTTAGTTGCTCTCTAACTGAAGAGGTGTAGAAAAAATTTTACTTGATAATTTTAAAAACTGCTTAATTTTCAAAAGCTAAACTATAATAATTAATGCAAAAGAGAAGGGGGGAAAATGCCCTTCCTTGGACCCCTGAATCGCCTCCAATGTACACACTTCATTAATGAAGGCAGGGATAAATACCCATTAAGGTACATGACCAATTTTTATGTTGTAGCAAGTCATAGTAAGTAGCTAACCTGTGATAACACGTTAATGTGTATTTTTGTGTGTGGCAGCCATGAGTTGCAGACGTGTGACTGGCCGCGCAACGTGGGCTGTGGCCTGGAGGGAGAATCTGCTACGGTTAGCACCATCCGCGTCACAGACTCTCGCACCAGGCAAGGTCCTGCCACGGGACAAGGTCCTTCCAGGTTGGTATCCATTGAATAAACTCCTTTCCAGAGACTCAATGTGCATGATATATCCTCTGGGTCAATAACCAATCTTAACATACTCTGTTTTCAAACTTTGAGAGAGAAATGTGTTGTCTGTACATTACACTATGCTACATGATTTAAATAAAGTTACTCGTCACTCTGCTGGCTCGTCGCTTCACTGTCTTTGCACATCTGGCTCTTAAGGTCGTACAACTCTCCAAACTCTAGACTCTAAGACTGTCAGCTCGGAGGCCCGTCATGACTTAAGTAGTCTTGCTGGCCCAAACTTGAAGGTTCCCCGCATCTTGAGTTTTGCTGGGAGAGACTAGGGCAATAATTAGAACATTCTTTCAAATATAACCCCAGAAATTAATTCTGTTGAAGGTCAGGAGCACCCAAGTCCTGATACGCTGGTCTGGCACAAGTGGTGGCTTGCCTTTGTAAATTGCACTGCACTTCTTGCATTACCACTCTGTCCTTGGCACAATGTTTTGCTCGCTCGGGAAGTGATGCATACCAGTAACATGTAAAAATATATTATAATCATGTTTATATTTGGCAATAAAACTGACAAGCATAAAATCAATCAGAAGTAAGAAAGACCCAAGAAACTGTATGTAAGAAAGAATTCTGCATTCAAGTGGCAGGAAAAGGATTTTAAATGATTGACATTAAATAAAAAAACATAGCAAATTTAGTAGTGAATTGATAAAATGTTTAAAAATGTTATATAGTTGCATGTACTTTACATATACAGTTGACAAACATTTTCATAATAACTACTTTATTAAGCAACATTTTTTTAAAGAGATATATACCTAATGCTAATGTAGAGACTCATGAATAATTTTGTAAGAACTGATATTTGTATTTTTAATAACTTATTCTTGCAAAGATGAACATTTTGCCATTTTGAGTATCTCATAAATAATGATGAAGGAAACTAGATTGCCCAGTTATGAAAGTTTACATTTTTAGTATGGCTGAGATTTTAAATGAGGAGCTCACAAGTTGGAGTGTATTACTCAAGTTCTGTCAGTGACCTGGTGACAGCATAGTAACAGTAATTTTTGCTTTTTGCAGGGCATCAGTTTTGTCAGCAAGGGTTCAAAGTGAACAGCAAAAGCGACAAGAGGATGAACTCGCCAAGGTAATTGAGATGATGCATATTATGATTTTGTATAGGCAAATTTTCACTGCTGTGAATATCCTTTCATATTAATGAAAAAATTAATTTTTTAATAAAAGTTAATTTTTTTAAAATCCTATTAGGCTTATAACTCAAGGAATAAAACAGTGTTTGTTGTAAAATATGCTATGCTCTCTAAAACTAATAGTAAAAATGCCTTCAGACAAGTGATCAAGAATCGGTGATTACTCATTCAGTCACTGAAAGCGTTCTCATTACTACAATTATTCAAATTTACTGAGTTAGTAGTGACTTTCACTGCAAATGATATAACTTTTCAGGTACTACATATTATTTCACATAATAAAACCACTCTTCCATTTTCAGAAATTGCTTAGGTGTAGCAAAGAAGTATGGCTTATTGAGCAAATAATACTTTGTTTGCATGACTGGTTTTGTTAATACTATTTTGATGTGTTGTATTTCAGACTCGCCACAGCATAATCAGTGCAAAGATAATTTTCATTT
Source organism: Clitarchus hookeri (assembly GCA_002778355.1). Taxonomy (NCBI): domain Eukaryota; kingdom Metazoa; phylum Arthropoda; class Insecta; order Phasmatodea; family Phasmatidae; genus Clitarchus; species Clitarchus hookeri. The sequence continues at coordinate 476,577 of NQII01000042.1, forward strand.
ACAGTAATTTCATTTTTTTTTTTTTTTTTTTTTTTTACTTTGGACCTGTTTAAAACTTGTAAATATATCATTAACATAGCCTGTGTTGGAGGAGGGATGGGAACATAGTTGGCCAAGCAGGAAGAAATTCGGCTGACGAAATGGACGTGAATTAATGATGATGAGAGCCAACTTGTCAAATGACTAGCTCAGATGTGTACGAGCACCCTTGTTATCCCATGGTCGTGGTCGACAGGCATGTGGTGAAGTCCCTCCTCGCTTGTCATGACGTAATGCGATGCATATGAGCTGGGATTGTCATAGTCTTCCCCTCCTTCCCAACGCTCCATTGTAGCAAGAACATACAAATTAGGTACATGCAATAAGTTGCCTAGATTAGTCCAGGTACCCAGCACATTTACATAACGTAAGAGGAAGCAAACCAATAAGAACACATAAATGTTGAGTTCAATTGATTTATAGATAATTGGTTAAACACATGATAGAGTTAAAACACAATGAAGCACAATATGATGAAGCTGACTTGGTGCATGTGGCCCGTCAATGGCCGAAACAGAGTAAATTCATAAGAGGTTTCAGTTACGTTAAAGAAAAAGTTAAAATCTCTGTGGAACATCAAGCCTGGCGGAGGAATGCTACACTATGGGAGGATGGAAATGAGTAAAGAGGTTCCGGTATGTTACAAGTCTATTGCAATGGTACTCGATTGGTTTAGAACAAAGATAAGGTCCCCCCAAGCCGGGACACATGTATAGCATGACACCTATGGTAGCAAACCTAGTCGTGGATTCGCGCATAAATACACAAAGTAAAAGTAAATATGACGTACTTACAATTTACAGCTTTTGTGAACAGAATAATAACACAGAATACTTGAAATTCACATATATATACTTCATTTTTAACTCCGGTTTGACTTTTAAACATCTTTCCCAGTCTTTGTCATAATTTGTAAAAATAATGTAAAATTTTAAATAGTAAAGACAACAAGCAGGAACCTTTAAATAAGCATTATGTTAAAAATAGACACAGTTACACTTTGCCAAATGTTGTCAACATTTTTAATACGCAAATAATTATTTATCCGGTAATTTTCTTTACAATTCCACAAAGTATCTGTTAGGAAATGCTTTATTTTCACTTCCACAAAATAAAAACACCAATCAATTATCTTTCTATATTTAGAGCAGTTTTTTTCATAGCAATTAAATGTTTTGAATGTTACCCGATATTAAACCAGTCATTTTTTGACAATAGCCCATATACAAAAGTATTATTTTTCTCATCAGCACAAATGCTATGGGCTAGATATTAAAAAAAATATATTAAAACGGATGGTTTATTTTAATTTGAGCTCTTTCTAAGTGTGTTGGGAAACTACCAAAATTGATCCTTAAAAGTTTATTTTCTAGAAATTTTAATACCCTGAAAATTGTAGTTAAATTAAGTTTTATAGATTCAACAAAAACAATCTCTCATAATTTACTCTTACTTTCTCTTTCGTAGCATGGTTCTTCTCTCCAATGTACAGAAAGTGGTTTTTGTTTGAAATCAATATCGTGAATGGTAGCTGAGACACACCTAAAATCATTTAACATATAAAACCATATCCTTTTGCGCGGCCAGCCCTGCACCAGGCACCGCCTGTAAACATAAGTAAAAATATCAATTAGTTTGGATTATGCTGTGTTATGCAGTTATGAGTTGTGGTCCCTTTACTAAATAGGTCAAGAGAGTAAACAGAAGAAGGCCATGGAATCTTGGTTCAGCGGGTCTTGAAAATATAAGAGTGACGCGATCGGTTACCAGAGTTGTAATGTAAAGATTATTAAGTTGCCCGGCGCCACAGCTCTACGGTGAGCTAATGAGATTATTGGGTCGTTCGGCCGACGGCCCAGGGGTCTCTGGTAATACACCGTCAGATATTAAGAAATTGCGAGCTGTATGGCCGCTGCGCACGCCTGAATTAATAACACACTCAAGTAATATTCCATATTTTATTAAACACTTTGATCAAACACGTTGTGACCGCGTGGTCATGTAAACACACTGCTGGATTATAATTACTTAAGATGCGTGACGCTGCTCTCTCCTCGGTGAGATTTAACATAAAAATACTAGTTGCTTCGTGAATGATATGATGATGCGATTGCTGAGTGAGGTTGCAGCCTGAGAGGCTGGTACCGAGGTTCTTGTGAAACGAGAGACTTACCACGTCCGCTCGCGCCGAAGTGATGTTGCCTACTATGCTGAGCAATGCATCGGCTCGTGCCACCTAAGCACGGCCGACACCTGGTGGTGGAGAGATGAAACAAATGTGACTTAAAATGCTAATGAGATGTAAACATGATATACCTTATATAAACATAATTAAACACAATTTACATAATAAAACACAATTACCCTTGTACTTACATAATAAAACACCATTATATTAATATTAAATATAAGTATTGACTCGTAGCAGCCACTGCATTGCCAACTTGAAAATGTCACATGTCCCTGGCTGGCTATGTATGTGATGACTGTTTTGACACACGATAATTATGGTATACATCAATACTGAATAAATACTAAACACTAATGCACTATACTGACGAAACTATATTGGTAAATAATAATGATTAAATTGTTAAACTGAATAATTAATGACACGGTGCACTATCACACATGGACAAATACACTTGATATACACTGAACACACTATCATTCTTGCACACATGTGCGCTGGTATGGTGCATCTGGAGTGGAGGACACTACTGCGGCAGTTACAGTGGGCACAAAGGTAACCGTGAACGCCTGGTTCACGTCAAGAGTTATAAGCAAAATCTTTCAAATATCATCTTGAATGTTGCCAGGAGGCTGGATCATGTTCTTGTTTATTAACTAACTTAAGAACTAAACCAATTGAGTCAAGGATCTGGATGTAAGCAAAAGCATGAAAAATGTCATCATCTGTGTGCTTTAACTCACACAGATAGAGCACCTCTTGTTGAAAAGGCCTTTAGACCTACATTTTGTATGTGTAAAAATGCTATAGTTATGAGCACTTGCTTTAGGGAAATTTTTTGTCTACCTAGAGCTCCAGTTGTAAAATTTAGTGGTGGTGAAGGAAATTTGTTGTGATTTAAGAACTTACTTAAAATTAAAGATATTAACTCTACCTTCAAACCAGATCTGACTCACACATAGGAGGTTGTCCATTCAGTTCCAACTGAATGAAATGGGAGGGTTTCTTTTCTTATATGGTTTTTCAACACCATGCCAGGTAAATGTCAGTTGCGTACTTACATATGACTTCCTAATTCTCAGTCAATTAGTTCAAGTCCCTGAGTAACCTCTACATAACATGATATTATAAATACAGTATTTTATTATTAATATTGTTCATTAAGTATATTATACAGTTAAATATTAAGGGATTATGAAACAACCAGTTATTGGTTTTGTCTGTAATGAGCAATTTTTTGTGGAATGGTTGGCTCAGAGAATAAATTTCAGTGCAAGGTACAGGAAGCTCAAATTTTAGATAAAGACATGGATTTGTTTTTTTTTTTTTTATGAGTAAGTTTAAGTTAGTTAAATTTGTAAACATGACCCCTCACCTATAGCTAGCCTACTGGCATAAGTGAGGGCATTACTAAGCCCAAATAAATTAAAAATATGCAGTGACACACATGATTAACATAACACATTAACAGCAGATGCTTATCAGAGTGTCCTAACTGCATGTTTCCAGCACCAACTATATGCTGAAGACGTTGGCCCAGCAGAGGAGATAGAGAGCGACAGACAGCAGAGAGTGTACCGAGGCCAGCCATCCACGTTGGGACAGGTGGCGAGAGATCGAGATGGCTTGAGACACCAGCCAGTCACCAATGCCTTGCCGGTACGTTTGTAAACTTGACATTGTGCATTTATGAGATGGCCACACTTTAACCTCAGCTCATCAGACATAAGGGATAGGGAAAAATTCACTGTTGACATAACTCAATAATGTGCTTAGCCTATTTGGTAATAGGTGTGATGGACTCATTCAAAAAACATTTTTAGCTTAACTATGTTGAAGAGCTTAAAATACAATATTCTACCAAGCTTTAAAATATTGTTTAACTTGTACAATTTACACATAATATTAGCCCCATAAAATTGCAGTTCTTTTATTTCCATAGTTTTTTTAATACTTAACTATGAATTCATAACTGTACTGTTTTGTATAATACAATTAAAACTGTTAAAAGGAGTTAAGCAAAAAAGCAGGCATTTCATCAAAAACTGAATTATTTTATCACAATCAAAGTCCCTCATCACTTTCTCACACTTAATTAACAACTGAACTCACTGTGGTAACCAACCTAACATTTTTAACCCAGAAATTTTATTGTTTCTAACTGCCTCATTAGTAAAATTATTACACTCCTTTCCCTAAACAGTACAAGCTGAAAAATGCAAAACAATATCCAAAATCTAAAAGCTGAAAAATGCAAAACAATATCCAAAATCTAAAAGCTGAAAAAAACAAAACATTGTTTCAATAAACGATTAATTCGAGATCCAAAATCTGAAAAGAGCAAAAGAAGTTTACTGAAAAGCCAAAACCAAAACTCAATTTTCTTCTTTGTTTGTCTGTTTATACTAAAAGAAGAATCAATTAGAGTAGAAATTGGCCTGCAATCTTCCATTCCACTGTATTGGTTGGCATTTTTCATTTCACTTTATCCGAAACACCCACTTACTTTCTATAACGCAGCTGTGTTCAGGAGATGCAACTTATGTGGAAGTATTGTTTTCCTTTATCAAGTTCATTTCAAGGTCAATAGCTTATCTGCTTTCCACTTTCACTACTCTTCATTGCTTCTTCATACATTAATGGTATCAGCAGTGAAGAAATTGGTTTGTACTCGCTGAAATTACATGGTGGTCTCAGTTCTGCTTGATCCCTCAATCTAAATTTTTCCTTACTAATAAATAAATGTTCCTCACCAAGTTTACCTTGTGTGTACTCAGGAACTCATGATCTTTCTTCCTTTCTTTTGAAGCTTTTGAATTATTCTTCAGATTCATCAGTAACAGAATGTTGTTCTGCAATCTCTTCTCCCACGACTCCTGACTGACTGTACATCATCTTCATTCACCAAGGAAATTTGATACTGAATACTGCCTGATGTGTCTGTTTCTTTCATGGATCCAACATATTGACTTAACACACCCTTTCTTAATATTTCGATCTCTTTATAGTTAGGTACATACACTCTGAAAGCCTTACTGTTTTCTTGATACCCTACAAATAGTTCTTTCATACTTCTCGAGTCCCACTTTATCCTTTTGTTTTTAAACATGTATGTGGGCATCAGCTCTAAATACTTGAAAGTGCTTCATTTCAACCGCTGAATAAAACCATAATTCATATGGGGTCTTTCCCTTGACTCAACATGTGCCTGTTTTCTTGATAATATACACTGCAATGTTAACTGCTTCTGCTCACAAAATTTAATCCAAATTTTTTTACTTCAAGCATATTTCTGGCTGCTTCAATAACTGTTTTTATTACTCATTCCACATTGCCATTTGGTTCGGGGTAGTACTTATGATGGCATATGCCAAAAGGCGTGCAGCTGCACCCCCCATTGCAAAATGTCAACAGGGAAATAAAAAAATTATCTTGCCAATTTCGTATTTTTAGTTGAAATTATCAATTTGCATGTTTGGAACGACCACCAAATTAAAAAATAGGTATTTAATGTAGACTGTTATGTTATAATGTTTTATTTTAGCTCATTCCCAATTCACCATACAGTAACTACGTACCGAGCCATCCTTATCGCTCTACCTGTGACTTCTTGTATAAAAGTAAAACAGCACAGACTGCCATTTCCAGCTCGTAAAGAGATAATTTTTCAAAGTACATGTTTGTATTTTTCCTGAAGTGCAAGTCAGATGTTAAAGAGAAGATCAAAATTTTTTTAAGTCGAGCAACAATTGATACTGGTTATTGTGTAAAAATTCTGAGAACAGGAAATGACAAAGAGTTAGTACATAAACCTAACTGAGGAGTAAGGCAAATACAAAGTAAGAATATATTTAATCACAGTCATCAAAAATAGTCTATGAAGTGGAAGGTAAAATGGATTACAGCAGGTAAATACAGTGTGAATCAGCATGGGAAATGTGGGCCAAAATGTTATCAATTTTTAAGCAGCATTTGGAAGTAAGTTTACATCAGTTGCAACGTATGTTTTTCACTTTCAGATATGAAGGTGAAGGAATAGCTGTTTTTATTTTGAAGTTGCAAGAGTTGACCAGATGACTAAAACAACACAGCAAAAAATTTTCGGAACAAATGCTGATGACAAAAATATTATTGTCATTGCCAGAGCAGTATAAACAATTTGTATCTGCATGGGAATCTGTATCAGCAAAGGACTAGAAGCTCTATTAACAGAAGAAGAGTGTGTTTCTGAGAAAAACCGGTGTTAAAAGTTCTCTGCTTTCTAAAAGACAAAGTAGGCCTCAGTAAGTATTTTAGTCGTGGCAAGCCTAGTCATTTGCAGGAAAATTACTTCAAAAATAACTCAAAACTGATAATATGAGAGGAGAATCTTAGTGTTTTTATTGCAGGAAACCAGGGCATTTTATGAAGGAGTGTAGAGTGAGGTTAGGTAAAGAAAGCACCTCAAAAGTTCCTGATAATGGTTATCATGAAACTAAAGGGAGTAAATATGAATGCTTTTCTAAGTACTGCAATGTTGAGTGAAAGTATGGATTGCCTGAGCTCGCATATTGACACTGGTGCATTGGAACATACGTGTGGTCAAATAAACCTTTTTTCAGACTCCAGTATGTTGTATCAAGGAGAAAAAAAATTTATAATCAGTGATGGGTCAATGCTGGTAACTGAAGGAACTGTGATTGTAGGAATTGAAGCATATGATGGAAGCTCTTGGCAGACTTCAGAGATAACATATGTGTTATTTTATACAGAAAATAAGTTCGAATTATTTTCAGTTGGCGCTATATTGGAAAAAGGTTGTCAAATAGAATGGAAGGAAGAAAAATGTGAGTTCATCAAATCAGGCAAAGTTTGTGGACTTGCTTTGTGAGATGATGTTGAGGCATTTGCCGGTTTCTGCTGCAGTGAGTGTTGTAGCAGTACCTTCTATACAAAGGTGGCATGAGAAGTTAGTGCATCAGAACATAGGGTTAGTGAAGAGTGTTTTCAAACATCACTGTTTAGCTGAAGAAGTTGTCGGAGTCTAGTCAGACTATAATTTCCTGAACAATGCAATGCTGTCTCGTGCGATCCATTCTTTCAAATGTTTGTCGATGTCTGATTGCAAAGTACCACCTGTAATAACAGGCTTAACATCTTCCTCCAGATACTAAACCCAACAGTCCTTTACATTTCAAGGTGACAGTTATTTGAAACTTCCACACACTCCAATTTGTTTCATTTATCAAATTGATACAGTTATTTGAATCCATGATGGACACTACGGTACAGCGGCAATGCTGAACAACAGGTTTCACCGAACACACAAATGCAAACCATACATCTCTAATAAACTCTTGGTTACTTAGTCAAAAACACAAGTGTTTACTGCACATTATCTGGGCCCATAACCTGTTAAAAGAAGTTAAGCAAAAAATTGACATTTTATCAAAAACTAATTTATTTTGTCACAATCAAAGTCTCTTCTTCACTTAATAAGCAACTTAATGTAACATGGTACCAACCTAACATTTTGACCTAGTTTGTTTGTTTTATTGCATTCATTTTATTTATTTTCCATACATAATAATAGTATGTAGCTATTGGCGATTAATACAAATCTCATAATATAAGGTCACAATGAGCATATCTTATATAAGCTTGGTTATACATATAAATAAATAAATAACCATTTTTAATGTATCTTTGTTTATGACTTGCGCAGAGCAAAATAAGCAGAACTAAGTTTTGGTAAAATATATTCAATACAAGATTTCCAGTTTAGTTGATTATCCACGTGTATGCCAAGAAACATGGTCACAGTTGATTAATTAATTTTGCCTGAAGTAGTGTCAATATTTATTTCTAACTGTTTGCTGTTCTTCTTGAAAAAATTAATGATATGTGTTTTGTCTAGGTTGATATTTAATTTTCTAGCAGAAAACCATCAATTTAATTCTCTAACTGTACTGTTTGCTAACTAATTCATTTGCTGAATTTCCAGAGACTAGGATACTGGTGTTATCTGCAAATAAAATGGGAGTAGTGTTTAGGTTTAATGAACATAGGAGATAGGAACATTAAGAGAAGCAGTGGGCCTAGAATTAAGCCTTGTGGTACTCTATGCTTAAATTTACTGGGTTTAAAATAAAATTAAGTTCCAATTGTTCTTTCTTTGGTGCACACTTGTCTGTCTGAAAGGTATGAGATTATTAGTTTGTTAATTATGACTGTGACACAATAAAATCTCAATTTTTCTATATGCTAATTATGATTGACACAGTTAAATGCTTTAGTAAACTCTGTTATTCTGTAAATATATTCTGGGACATCCAGGAACCAAAAATATAAAACATTCCTTTATACTAAAAAATTGCAAATGAAAAAATTGTGTCTACATGTTAAACAATTGTTGGTACAAAATTCAACAATTTTTTTTGCTGTAAACCATTAATACTTTTATTGATCTGATTCATTATGTTTAACACATGTGGGAGGGCAAAAAATGAGCAGAAAAGTAAATCCTAAGCAGGACTTTTTATTTATGATGTATTAACTGCACAACTGATAATTTTTTGTTATGTTGCAGTTGCTGTATCAATTTTCTCTTTTTTCAAACTTTTATAAATCGAACAACAGTATGCATTTTCATAAGAAATAAAAAACAGACCATCCCCATATAATCCGTTAAATTAAGGGTTAAATATATGTCAATACAAACATTTATGAGCATTTTATGTAAGTATTATTTGTATTATGACAGTTAAATAAGCACACTGACATTCTCCTACTGTAGTAGTGTATTTATTGTTGCTTGCAGACATCTACAGGCCGAGTTGGAAGTGAAGATAAAATTGGGATCATCTCATTCGGCATTCCACAACAGGCAGCAAATACTCAGTACAGGTTTGTTTTTTCCAATATTCTGTAAAATTATTGCCTTTTATTATTTTATCCTGTATTACATGCTAACTGATTTGAATGTAGCAATATTGTATTATAATTTTACATTTTCTGTAGCCAGACTTAAAAAAATTTGTAGATTTTTAAAGATGTTAATCTTTCCTATTGAAATTGTGAGGCCTCCTTTCTGCCATCAACATGTCCATGTTATGCTCAAAGGTTATCCCTTGTTTCCCCAATTTAGCCTGTCTAAGAAATACATGATGCTCGGTAGCGATGGTGGTGTAGTGGTCAGACTCCTTGACTCCCACCTAGGCGAACCAGGTTTGATTACCAGCATGGTCACTCCTGGATTTTCACATGCAGGAAACATGCCGGACAATGCAGCTGGTTAGGTGGTTTTCTCGAGGATTTCCCATTTCCCCCACACTTGCATTCTGGCACTGCTCCATACTCACCTTAGTTCACCCTCATCAGCTCTCAAGACCTCGATGTTAAGAGCCGCCCAAATCTCTACACTCCACAGATAAATCAGATTGACATAAATATTATCAAAAAAGGAAGAAAACTCATCAAAATTAGAGACAAATCACTTTAGCTAAACATTTAATATCATAATTAGGCAAGCCCCACTTATTCTGCTTACAAAAAACTTCACTGAGAATACACACATATTAGTGATTAAATATAAACTCATTTAAGTTATAAATTATCAGTGACCTAAACCTGTGAAAACTCTGACTAGTGGACATGTGCAATCATAGGTTTGACAACCTTAGAAATATGATTCAGGGAACCAAACATCATATAAGCCCAAAACCCACAAATCAAGAATGGATGCTAACAGTTAAAATTTCTATGTTCTTTGAATGATTTTTGCAGTGGGGTTTGAAGCAAGCAGAATGAAAAATTATTTTGGAGGTACGCCATTGCATTTATTTATTACCCCCATTACAAGAATAATTCAAGTAATACAAGCGCTTCGTACCAAAACAGTATTAAATTTTGTTTGGAGAGAAAGGAAACAAATTTCCCCTTAGTTTCTTTAATAAAAATGTCATAAGTTTTAATAAAATTTGTACTTTTTTATTGGTGCAAGAATAATTGGATGCGCTGCGTTTCACCATAGGCTCAAGTATATTGCATACTTTGAAAAACCAGACTTGTATGTAAGAATGACATGTGGAAGTGTGTTGCTGTCTGGAATAATATTTATAGTGTTCGGGAATTAGAGTGGTTTCAAAATTGTTTTAAAATTATCATCCAGACAAAATATAATTAAATGCGTCAGCAATTTTTGTAGTCTGAATGCTACTTTGGTTGTTCCTTCCTCTCTGTAAATGGTATATCTCATTTGCTTAAGTACTAAAAAATATTTTCATTCTTCCTCAGCCAACCTTTGTGGAGAAATGTTTTCTGGATTTGTAGAAAAATTGTTACAGATGTGTCTGCAATCAAGAACATTCACTGTAATTTCTTGAATGAGTTTTTATTCTGCTACATATTTCCTGTACCTATTCAATTTTCATTCTATAATATTTACATTGTTTCTTGCCTTTAAAACTTGGCCAACCTGATGGAAGCTTTGAAAATACATAGTCATGTTAAGTGGTTGCTGTATCAATTAAAATTTTTTCCTTGTACCTCAGAAACATAAATGGTGAAGATGGTATTCTATACTACTATACAGTCTAGCTGAGAATTAGCAGACTTGGGGGGTAGAATGGTGTGTTTATCACATAAAATTAATTACTGGAATTACTCATGAAATTATTAAAAATTTTAAGGTTGCTAAATTGCTAAGGATTGTGATTTCACATTCCTAAATGCAAAGAGAATAGGTAAGTGTTTTCATATAGTCTTATTATGACAGTATATGTATTTTTGTGACCAACAAAAACAAAGTGATGGACTCTATAGAGGCTTTGTTTCTTAACTTGCACTCCTGAGGTTGGTGGATGTCACAAAACTCATCTTACGGATTGAAAATTTTTATTAAATCAACAAACTCTTCAGCTACATAAAACATTATTCTGGAAATTACTTTGTGCTATATGGACGTGAATATTTTCATAATTTATAATATAGTTATAAGGTGTATTTCATGCCCAGATTGCCTATACAGTTGTGGATTTATGTTTACAATGGAAATGTATGGTTTCATTAAGGTAAACATAAATTACATTTATTGTGGTATGCTGGAACTTTAATCACTTTTGTCACGATAATTTATAGTCGACATTAATTTCAACTAATTTTTTGGGAAGCTTTTTTTCTAATTTTGTTAATAATAAAAGAGTGGTACTTAACCATTTTCTTGCATGTATAAACTGATTACATACTTTTCCCCTTCACAAGTTTTCTTGTGTGTGGAAATATTTTTTATACGTTGGTTATCAGCTTTACAGTAGATATGCTTACTAATTTGCCAGTCACAATTACATACGTGCAACACACCACATCTATAAAAAGTAGGGTAAAGTTGAATAAAATGAGGTAGAAAGTCTTTAAACACTTGTAGTGAATATAAAAATTGGCGCTAAAATTCTATACTTTCTCGATCGATTAAGTGAAACATTCTCTTTAAAGAATAAATGCTGTAATTACATTATAGATGTTATTTTTTTTATAAAATAGCTAGTTATGGTTACATTGTAAAGTACCCTGTTTTAGAGAACTGGTAGGATAAAATGGGGTGGCTATGCAAAGCAATGTAAAATGAGATGATTATGCTTCTTGAAGTAGATAACTTAATGCATTTTTCAAGATTAATGTATAATGTATACATAAATAATGGCCAGCATTTAATCATATCATAAATTATGATTAAATAATAAGTTGTTATCAATAATGATATTTGAAAACTATAAAAACTAGAAAAAAGTGTTATTAAACAGCATAATTTATGCTTGTTATGAAAAGGACACAAAACTCTACTTCAGACAATAAAAGTGTTACATCAGTAATATGCAGTACCCAAGCTTATTATAAATTAAGATAAAAATGATATCTTATAGCAAATAATATAACAAATTTCAGTTAAATGTGAACTTTAAAAAAAATTACATTAAATGAAACCACACAGATTACATTAGTTGTGTTCTGCAAATGAAATATAGGTTTACTTCACTCTAAACAAAAATACAGCAGCAATGAACAGCATATACACATTTAATAAACTAGCATAATATAACAAACTGGAATTTAAAAATTGAATTTAAAACTAAAACCTTACTTAAAACCCATTATAAGCTCTTCCACAAAGAAAAAAAAAATTTACTTCTCTAAAACACATTGGTCTATAGTATCCTATAATAAAGATTCATAAACAGTTTAAAAGTAACCATATATATGTACCAAATTAAAGAAAATTACCTTGTCTAAAATAAAATGCAATATTTCTTCAAACTTTTAAGAATTCTAAACTTAAAACTACAAAGCTAAAATGAAACTATAAAATTTATGGAAAAACTGTTTTCTCAAATAAACAAAACATGTCACTCATTATAATTGTAGGTCAAACAAATCTAGGCTACATTTTAAATTTGAATAATTGCAGCAACTGGACAAATCACATTAAAAAAAAAATGTTCACTTACACATGTGACAAATGAATGGTGTGCAATCTTCTATACCACTGCTCTCCTTATGAGCCCAATTTTTGCAGGACTCACACATAATCCAGGTCTCATTTGATGCAGAATTGGAATATAAATAATCACAAAATAAACACGTCACATCTGGATCATCATCTTCTGAACTTAAAAAATTTTGATTCTGTTGAATTCTGCATATTTTTCTGTGGCCACAGCTGCCTTTTCATTTCCCTTTCATATTTAGCTGGCATTGTTCAACACTACAACATCTGAAAGCAACAAACCACGCATGTTTAAATTGTTATATAAAACAGAATACCCTGTTTTGCAAAACCCTCCACTACCCTGTTTTATCCAAGTAGGACATTGCAAGATTGGGGATGTTACAATATTTAATTTACCACTTATTGGTCTGTTGCCTTTATGAATATACACTTAAATGTGCATAGATTAATGATAGATACTTACATATTTACATATATTTTTGCAAAAATCAATAATGCAGGTTTTAAAAGATACAAAATAAAACTTGAACACTCAACAGCTCACTAGCATACACAATGGCTCACAGTTGCCAGGTAATTTCTAATGTACCACATGCTACCTATGAAATAGGTCTGGTACATAGTTAAACTGTATGCTACTTGATAGCAGCAGCTACCATGGCTGTATACATAAGTACCCCATTCTGTCCAACTTTCCCCTACTTTTGAGTTGTGTTTCACTTGTGGTAGTGCTTTTATCAGCATTAATTGTGTTTATGTTTTAGCAGTATTACCTATAGTCACGGCTCATGCCAGGACTGGATTTAGGGGAGAGCAACAGGGGCTGAATGAAGTCCTGGGGCTTCCCCATGAAAAATGCCTCTACCAGTGATTATAGTTTTGCAAATTATTCCTTTAATTAATAATTCAAGTTTTGCATAATGCAATAACAGAAAGTTTTCAGCTTAATAATTAAACCATGGGTTAAATAATAAATACAATTTTTATATAAATTATGCAGTCTGTGTAGTAGTACTTCAGTTCGGCAATGTAATTGAAAATGCCATCAAACATAAAATGCACTGAAAGGAGCGATGGTGGTTGGTGGTTTTATTTATACATGTTGCTTGAGTAGTCATCATTAGATTATTATTGGTTTAAAAAGCCTGAGGCTTCCACGTCTTTACCTTTAAATCTTGCTCTGAGATATACTGTAACAGTTTTGTTCTTTTTCTCACCCACAACATATTAAATACAACATTTACTTCAGTTAAATAAGAATTTTATATTAAATTTAATATTGTAAAGTCCATATAGGTAGCCTACTGATTGCTAAAAATTAACTTTGACATTTGCAACCATTAAGACCTGTATTATTTTTTAATTCTAGTAATTTTAAACATTTTACAAAATAATGTTGGAAACAGGAGGAAAATATTTGCAAAATACTCCAAGTGTAAGATATTGAAAAACTGAAAACATCTCTGGTAGGAAATGTCATTATGACTTTGTGAATTTGTGCTACTGGTCATGACTTTACATTTATTTTTAAATCAACATTTATAGGAAGTAGTAAAAACATGTGTTCTGTATATAGCTGAGATGGTAAAAACCGGAAGAAGACATTGGTACTAGCGAGGATGAGTTAGTCCGCAGATTTTTACCGGGTTGGGCGTAACGAGTGTGTGCTGAGTTAATGAGTGGCTAATTACAGGAAGGTCTGAGGAGGAGGAGAATGGGCCTTCGGGATGGAACAAGGATGTGAAGTAAGACGGGCAGCAGGTAAGAGATGGTATACAACAGTGGCGACGAGAAAAAATCGAAGCAGATGTGCATGGACAGCATGGTAAACAAACAATGGCACAATTTCTGTCGGTTGGGGAATTTCTCCCAAGATGAGACTCTTGGATTACAAGGAAAAGAGGATAATATTTTTAGCAATTTGCAGGGCAGAACTTTATAACCTAGTCACGTTGCTGGTGGTGCCAAAATCTACAACAGAGGTAAAGCTAACCAATATTTTGAAACAATTAACACACCATTTTTAGCCCAAACCAAGTGAAATAGTGGAAACCTACAAATTTCACAAGCAGGACCAGTTGGAAGGCGACTCCATCACAGAATAGGTGGCGGAATTGCGGTGATTGAGCACACACTGCAATTTCAATGAATTGGAAAGGATGTTGTGGGACAGAGAGGTTTGCAGGGTGCATGATGTAAAACTTCAGCATACACTCCTAATGAAAGAGAAACTGACATACAAGGAAGTGGTGGACAAGGCATTTGCAGCAGAAGTGACTGATCGCAATGTAAGCAACTTAAAAGACAGGTTAGGATTGTCCGCAGGAGAAATTCACAAAGTAGGGCTAAGCAGGCAGAGACTGCAGTCTCAGGTGGTCAACATTCCAGTTAGTAGACCGCCATTCAGGGATAGCAAGAAACCCTGTTGAAGGTGCAATGATGACCATGCCTCTGAGTCATAATGACACAGTCACACAGTGTGCCACTTTTACTCCAAGATGGGACATTTAGAGTGAGCATGCACAGACAAGAAGAAACGACAGGGCTCCAGCAAAGAGAAATTGGAAGCATGAAAAAAAAGGACCCAAAGGATGCCAAGAAACAACTCAGCAGAATAATGGGGAATTACAGCCTGACAAACCACTCGAAATCAGACTACAACAAAGAGGCAGCAGTGTATACACTATACAAGACAACAGGACAGCCAAGGAACAGCAAACCAACAATTTTCGTTGATGTTTGGTAAGATGGAAAGAAACACACAATGTAAATTGATACAGGGTTGGGTTTAATGATCATTGGTTATGAAACATATGCATTGCTGTGGCCAGAGAAGCCCCCACTGCAACAGGCCAAGCTAGTGTTGCACATTTGATCACAAGAAATACTGAAGGTTAAGGGAACACTGGAAGTGACTGTACAAACCAAAACAAAAAAAGGTAGACTTCAGCTGTTAGTGGCTGAGGGTAGAGGACCCATTATGTTGGGCAGGAACTGTTAGACCCCTTAGAAATCACAGTGGAAGGTATCTTTGGTATCTGGCAACAGGGAATGGTGAAAGTAATGCAGTTTTATCCACACATGTTCAACAGCGCAGAGCTGGGAGAATACGTGGGGCCGCCAGTGGCAGTGTAGTTGGTGTGTGAAGCTAACCCCATTTTTGGAAAAGTCAAGTTGTGCCATTCACATTAAAGGAGGGGGTGAGTGCTGAAATTGACAGATTAGTAGCACGGGGAGTATATGAACCAGTGGAATATTCATCTTGGGCAATACCTGTGGTGCCTCTTCAGAAAGCAGATGGTTCAGAGTGGATTTATGGGGACTATAAGTGCACAGTGAATGTGGTATGCAAAACAAATGTGTATCCCTTCCCAACAATAAATGAAGCACTTGCAAGTGTGTCAGGCAGAACACTCTTTACCAAATTAGACCTGCATTACGCTTACTAACAAGTAGCGACATGAGCAACAGCGAGAGTACTGACAGCCAACACCGTAAAGGGACTGTTTAAGGTAAGGAGGTTGCCCTTTGGCCTAAGTAGCTGCCAAGCAATATTCCAGTGCTTTATGGAAATGTTGTTGTTAGGAATACCGGGGGTGGTAGTAAGGCTGGATGATATTTTGGTCACAGGCAGAGGGTAACAGGAACATTAGGATGGAGTACACAAGGTACTAAAGCGAATAAACCAGGTTGAAAAAGGCCACATGTATCTTTGTGGCAGAATCTGCTGTTTTTTTGGGTTATGGGATTGATAGTCAAGGGGTCCATCCAATGGATGGGAAAGTGAAAGCCATCCAGAATGTACCAGTTCCCACCTTTAAGAGAGACCTGCAGTCATTTTTAGGAATGTTGAATTTCTATGAGTGATTTTTGGAAAACAGGGTAGAGGTACTGGAACCACTCCATAGATTACTGGACAAGGGGAAGTCTTGGAAGTGGACCGAAGACCATGATATTGCATTCCAGGAGACCAAACAACTTTTGCAATTAGACAAGGTACTCACTCAGCTTTTCATATGTTCCATTTGAAATTGAATGAAAATTTTTCATTAAATATGAAACATAATCACTTAGCATAGAAGACCTACCCAGTTTAATTTTTTTTCCTAATGTAATAGGAAATGTGTAGCAGAACTATATTTTCATTTGTACTTCAATATGACGAAAACGCAGCCACCAAATGATTGTATGCGCACATCAATTTTGGGCCGCAGCACTTATACAACTGTAAAAAAAATGTTTCAATAATTTTTATTATATTATTTTAATGTAGCCAAATCCCTTGGATGGTGTAGTTGTTTGTGCCAACACCTTTTTCCTAGTAAAATTTTTTCCTGAATAAGATTATTATATATAATAAACTCCCCTCACTTGCCCCTGGGTTCAGCATATCATGTCCTCCCCCTCCCTACATTCAACCACAAGGTGTTCCGTCGAACAACGCGCTACACATCTTACAAACATTCAACTGACCACTTCAAACAGAAGCGTCTGAAAGGTGCAACATCAACGTGTCTATCGCCAACATTTTTGTTTTGTAGCATAGTTTGTTACACACCAGCCTACGGTACTTAAGTCCCGGGCAAAGCAAGAATGTCTTAATTCTTTTAGCTACACATATTTAACTATGTATTTGCATGAATACGAAATTATTACAAATGTAAGTGGGGACAACCTCAATATAATAGTCAGTACTAAAAATGAATACGTCATTTGTGTACTCAAAATATTTCATTTAGTATCAAGTGCTACCAGTGATTTACATTTCTATAATAAGCATTTTTAACGTAAATTAAGTAGTAGTTTCACTGTAATTGCATAACTTCATTTAAAACTACCCATTAACATTAAAAATGAGTAAACAGGACAATTGTTCAAAAATATGCTTTTAAGGGGTAGATGATACAATCATTAGACATACGTATATCGTTACAAAGGTAGTTAACTTATTTGTTCGGCTGAGTCAGTACAATATTCCTGAAAAGTGAAATTAAACATAGTCTTCATATAATTAAAGTCTCTAAGTTTCGAACACTTATTTCACAATTGAGTTAGAGTTTCAAGCAATCTTACTATATGTTATTTGTTTATTTTGCCTTTATTTTCTGCTGATGCAGTAGAGTAAATGTTTGCCTTCTTTACCATTGAAGTATAGCAAATATGCATACATTTTATTACACAAATACAAAAACAGTTATAATTCTATTGTTACGATTTTCTCAAAGTCAGTGGGCTGAACCAGGTTCATTAAGGGGTGGAGGTCCTAATTAAATGAAATAATTAATTATAATTTCCTAATTTATTAAAAATAATTAAAAGAAAATACTCTCATCTTAATATGTATCTCACAATAAATTGATATATCTTCCTATTTACAATTAATAAATTCAATCAGTACAATTTACAGTTACCTGAAAGAAATTAACCTAATTAAATAACTAAAATCAGTCATAATAGACAGCATATCAAAACCTATTGAATTACTTTATAAATTATATGTCCACATTTGCCAGTTCCAATATTTACAATAAAATCCTTATCACATTTTTGTACAGTCCCACCTCAGTTTAGTCCAGATTCCACCGGTCCGCAATGTCCGAGCACCCTCATACATAGTAGCCTTCGCCCATCGAGTATCATGCTGTCTTGTCCATGCACACCACAAACACCTCATTTGCCATCACCTTGCAATCTCCCGTTGTCATCCATCCCCTTCACCGACGTCCCTCGCTGCACCAAACGTAACTCGATTACTGCACTCAGCCAATTGTCTTCCACATAAAGACTGCCGACACTCAGGCCGCTGCAACATTTATAGGGTCATAGGTCATGGCCCCGAAATTTCTCTAAATGCAGTGTTGTGCCAAGGGTTCTAATTCCCAGAATATTCTTGCTCATCCTCCCAAGAAGTTGGGTTCTCCAGCAGGGGGGAAGGGGCTGTGATGCCAGCCAGGTCAGTTGTCAATTATTCCCCTGGATACCGGCTACCCGGTGCAGACTGCCTGGGGAGAGGGGAGGGTCGAGGTGGGTCAGCCCCCCTTACACAACGCCCGACTGCGCGCCCTGATGCAAG
This sequence comes from Clitarchus hookeri, assembly GCA_002778355.1. Classification (NCBI taxonomy): domain Eukaryota; kingdom Metazoa; phylum Arthropoda; class Insecta; order Phasmatodea; family Phasmatidae; genus Clitarchus; species Clitarchus hookeri. The sequence continues at coordinate 495,363 of NQII01000042.1, forward strand.
AGGCAGCACATGTAACACTATCTTAAATATATGTACAAGCTAATTGGAAATGTCAAGTGACTGACTGTAAAGTATTATGACACACAATTATTAATTAATTGATAGTTTTGGATAAATATTAGCATAAGAGGTCTTCAGAGCCAATGTGTGGCATGGGTGGAATGAGGAGACCATGGAGCAGCACCTGAATGCAAGGGTGGAGGAAACAGGAGACCCCTGAGATAACCAATCGACCACTATTGCCAACATAAAAAAATCCCGGTTGACCCCGCCGGGAACCAAACCCAGATGCAGTGGTGGCAGGCAAATGCTCTGGCACTGCGTCAATCGCGGCCCTTGACATGCTGTGAAAAAATTTGTGAACTGAATACCTTTTTCAAGAAGCAACCTCCAGAAGTCAAACCAATGAAAATAATTCAATAAAATGAATAGTTAACAACATTAATTTACATGTGTTCTATTAGAAAATTTTTACATTACTCAACATAGTTTAAATATACAAAGTACGGTGAATAAAAGTAAAAAAATCATTAGGCCTCCAAAACACACAATTTAAAAATGGCTGTGACATAATCAGTTTACAATGCCCAATTTATAAGTATAAGAATTTAAAAATTAATTAACAAATTAACACAGTTTGATATTATATTATTAGCACAACATGATGATAATATTAAGCAATAAATGACCCAAGATTATGATGTGACATTAAATAAGTATAACTAATGAAAATACAGAGGTACAAGTATTCAGTTGTAACCAATTATTGCTGAACAAGACATGAGCACACAATGTTATGGTATACAGTGACTATATGAATGAGCAATGATACCAATATCATGGTGTGGGGAAAAAGAAGTCAAAATAAAGTAAAAATATAGGAGTGAATTGTTCAGCTTAAAACAACTTATTTACAAGTATTCAGAATTAAAACTATTAATAGCTCAAATGAGACCATATAAGATTCATGATTCCAATTGCTTTGACAAAAATAATTTATGTAATAATATAAGTGGATAGCAATTTTACACACTGATAACACATACTACTAATATGTCTAAACATAACATTATAAGCAATGTTTATTCACTGTTTTTGAGGAAGTTTAGGGGAAAGTAAAACAGTTCCTAACTCACTAATTAAAAAGTGATTAAGCAAAACAAATTAATAGTACTGTAGAGTACAAGTATCAGCAAGATATAGTCTAGTTTCAATATTTACAATGGCTGAGCTAAGCAACAGATGTCGCTATCATAATCACTAAACATTTCTTGCTTACTGCATTTGTTATGGTATGAATTGTTTTTGCTTACATCATCTGTGTCTTCACTGCCACTATTCTGTTTGATTAAGAATTCATCTACCGCTAACTCCATGAGACAGTTGTTCTTCCAGTACTCTTCTTCATTTCCTTCAACGTGTCTGCAATGTCTTACCCAGTCTTCCTTTGTTACAGCTTCTATGGCTTTTTGTTAGTTTCTGTAAGACTTGCAGTGATAAATTTCCAGTCATGTTGTGAGCTCTGATATGATGTTTAATCTTAGCCCAAGCTAGTTCTATGGCATTGAAACCGCACATATAAGGGGACAGTCTAAGTACAGTATGGCCATGCTGCTGGCATACCCTATCGACAGCAAATATTTTTTCTTCATCATTGGTTTTCAAGCAATTCAAAGAGAGTAGCTTTTCTCATTGTTTCATTGCAAGTAATCTCTTTTCCTTGTAGCCACGCCACAATTTCTTTCTTTGTGTCATATTTTGGTAGTGGCCTTTCTACTTGCTTTAAATGATATGGTGCATTTTCCATAATTATCATGGAATTTGGTGGCAGATTTGGTAAAACTTGCTGCAAAATCCACTTCTCAAAATTCAGAGCATTTATCTGCCCGTCGTCAAATTTTCCTTGTAAATTAACTGTCCACCCAGAAGTAAGACTTCTTGTGATCCGAAATGTACAGCAATAAGTCTGTTTGCTGCATTACCGCTTTATACCAAACCTTCAACACCACCTTTCTTTTGCCAGCACTTCTCAAATGTCAAATTAGTGTCAATCCATGTTTCGTAAATGTAAAATATGTACTTGCCTTCTCTTCTCAGCTGTTTCACTGTTGTCAAATATTTTCAACACCACACAATGATGTCAGCTCTTTCGACAAGAAACACACACTTCTTTTGTGATCTTTTCCACAAGAAACTCATGTCTTTGAGCAGTCTTCATAGAGATGACTGACTCCAATTCCATCCAATCTTTTCATGCAGAACTGGTATAAGTTTGCCAACCATTTGGTTCGATTTTATAGACGAGGTAAAATTCTCTAATAGTGTCCCTTACCACATGCTTGTCAAAGCTATCAATAACAATATTCAATAGTTTTTTGGGCCTGAAATGACAGAAAAAGTTATACATAAAATTCTTTTTTAAGGATTTTGTTTAAGGTTTATATACTCAACATAAACATATAAATGTATAGTGGTAATGCATGTCCTAAAGCTGAACAATAAGTACATGAAATAATGAAAGAATGAAAGAATGAACGAATTTTACTTCCCCTATGAAATTTGTTCTCTTTGAAATACTCAGATTTATCACCACGTTTCTTTGTTTGGTATAGACAAATAAAACAAAATATCAAAGAACTTATGTTTAGAAAATATGTTTTAAATAAAGCTTCAAAGTGTGTTTATAGCAACACAAACCGTATGTGTAAAAGTACCAAAAATAATTTTTTTTCATCTAAAATTTTAAAATATATAATGATTTGGGACTGCCAATTGTACAATTAACATCAATACAAAAATTTTCACATTTAGTGCATTTTAACAGAATTTTTTTATTTTAATAATTCAATACAATAAAGAGTAGCTTCAACAAGTACATTATTAATTCCAGTTAAGTAATTATGAGGACTGTGCCAAATTTATAATTTTTAAATAAAATCTTTTGAATGGTTTGGTTGACTGAAAATATTACTTACAAATATTACTGAAAAGTCACTGATAACACTTTACTATTGGTGCAATGTTTTAAAAGCATACCAGTTCAGTCAAAAAAATAAACCTTGCCATTGATACTGTTACGTGAGGTATTTATCTTCATCTGTCAAAGTGACTAAAAATTAACATAAACTCATCACATTGCAGATGTATTAAGGGCTCCAACTGGCTGGCGCATTAAGTGCATTACAAGGGTTTGGTACCAAGCACACGATTCCAGAACAGCTGGATATTTTGTAGTGGCATCCAAATACCATGTTTCAGTTCTCATTCAAACTCCAAGAATTATTTTTTTACATAAAATTACAGATCTTTGTATACAAAAACTTTAGCGTTGTCTTCAGAAACATATCGTACTTCCTTCTTATTAGTGTGCCATTAAAATATAGGTTCACTGCTGAAAGTCATGTTTAGGCGAATCGCCAACAGAAAGACAGCATGCAAGTTGAGCGCCTTGTGGGTACAGGTGACGAAGCTAGTGAGGAGTGAGCAAGAGTCTGCCTGTTTCAAGGACTCGATTACACAAAATAATTGCAGGTAGTCGCAACCCTTAGTAGGCGATATGGTGAACGGTGTTAGCATTGTGTTCTTACCTTCATATTCCTGGAGTTCTTTGAGGCTTGACAGGTCTCTCTCTGCTTTGTTTACGAATTCTTTCGATTGACGCCTTACTTACTCTCGTGTACTTTGTAGCTCTCTGTGTAGCTCTGTTAACAGAAACCAACAAACATTTATTCCTTGCCTTTCATCACAAGCTTCTACAACACTCCTGATGACTTCTCTTTCCTTGCTGTGTATTACTTGTTTATAACTCTTGGGCTGCGTGCTACTCGCCATTGTTCACAGTCCATCACTACTGCGAGGAACGAGGGATAATGTGTTTTGTACGGCACGTAGCACAACGTGGAGGCATGGTCATTATCTTCCTTGTAGCAGGTTTTCCTCATTCCCGCGCTGCAAGCCATCACAAGTCTTAGCGACAACAGTATGGAGGCAGTTAGAAAATATGTGGTAATTAGGCAGTTAATGCGAGAAAACATTGCCTTATACAGTACAGTTCACATGGTCATTCATTATTAGCCGGTTCATTCAAGTTTACAGGTGTCAGAAAAAATTTGAATGCTACCTCGAATATGTAATGGACTCGTTTCCATTCATGGCAAGGTGACTAGTAGTCGCAGAATATGTGACCACACACAATCAGCAGCACATCCTAAGCAAAATTTATGATTGTTCCAATAGTTGAATTTTCCTTCGTAAACTACTTGTCCTATCTGCATGAAACCAAAACTATATTAAAATGGTAATTAATATCTAGGGTTTTTCAAAATTTTGTGCTTCCAAGTCTTCAACTTTATATTATATGGCCAAATATATGAATAATATTTTTTTCCTGAACTTTTTGTTGATAATTTCTTATGAGATCATGAAAAATATTAGATGAAGGTTCACTCTTAAAACAAATTTAGTTCAAAAATTATGTTTAGGAGAAAGAAATATCAATGAACTTCATAGAAAATTAGCGGATTCGAAGCAATTTTTAACGTATATTTTTAAAACTTACTGTGAAATTGATGTATTTCATTACAACTATTTTTTACAGTTTATAATTGAACTATGTTTTTTCAAATTAAATTTGAACCATGAAGATAGCTAAATTAGATTTTATGCTAAATTAATTCAAAATTGGTGTAGTGTCTACATGATTGATGGTTGCAGAATGACCAGGATTCCAGCTCCCATTCAACCTTAATAAAATGTTACTTTAAGTTTATTGTGCAATATTGTTTCTGTAGTCATTAGCTAGTTTAGCATAATGCATACACAGTTTAAAGTTAAACCTCATACTTATATGTATATTAATATTGAAAATTTATTCTTTTTAGTTCTTTATAATTTACAGTTTAATATATCATATTTTAGTCAAAGTGAAAAAAATTATTTTATCTTTTTGGCACTGTTTAAATGTGATACAAACAGTAAAATATGTATTTATTTTTGTACATTTGTACACATTTTGAAAGTTCTGGCTTCAGTGTGTAATAATATTATAATAACACTAACAATACTAAGGATTTTAGAGCATGTAATTATTTCGACATCTTAGTTATGACGAGCTGACTCAAGACTACAACATGCTGACGAATGAGACAATTTCCACAGGATCCAGAGAGAAGCGACAAGTACAGTTCAGGTAAAAGACCAACATAACAATTGACTCGTGTAAAACACTGTAACAGCACTATCACTAATATTTTGTAGTTCTGACATACTTTCCTGTTTCACAAAAATGCACAGCTTTCATCTCTCTCTGCAAATCAACTTAAATATGTCTAGCGTAATCGGAATAATAAAACATACATCAGTGTTTCTAATATAGTAATTAACCATTACCTACTGTTTGGGTGATAAATATTTCATGGGCTTTTTTAAAAATCATTATACCCTTTTTATTCCAAATCTTTGAAAAGTAAATTTCTTTTCTAGTACAGTAATATCTCACCCAATATCTTTTAAGAAAATTCCTTAAGGCTGCAATAATGCACTGTATAGGAATTGAAGCGAAAACCAGAATTTCTATGAAAAAAAAATGTTTTACATAACTGGACTGTATTTTGGTCCTTAAAATTGTTGCATGCTTATGCCGGTACTTAAGGAGACTAATTAAGTATTATGAAACAAAGATGAGGAAAAAGTCAATACTGGCACTATTACGTACTGAGCGCAGGAAAAGCTTACAATACAAGATTTACACAATTTAATTTATTTCATGTAATACATAGTTCTAATCATGCTAAAAAATGTAATTGTTTTAAAACTAAGGTTCCAATAACCTACATTATATACCTAAACATAATACAGTAGTTACGAAACAAATATGCAACATAACCTGGCTTGGCAAGACTTCCAGTAATCAAATGTTCACAATGATGACAGTAAACATAGCTGGCTGCAAACATATGGCTGTAAACATATGTGCTCTCATAAGGAATGGCTCACTTATTTAATGCAGAGATGTACACAGCAGTCACAACATTGTGATCACAGTTTCAATTAATATTGGTTTATCAATGCCATAATATCGGCAAATTAGAGAAAGGTATTGTCTACACACTTTCAAAGGCCCACCAAGTAACAGAGCACTGTATAATGTAATTTATTACTACAGTGGAATTCTGCAGTAACATTAGCTTATGATGGCAAATGTTACAGTAATACGGAATCATGCCAAAGTAATGTAAAAAAATTCAAGAAAATACATAAATACATCATTATGGTCCCTAAAAATTTTAAAATAGAGAACAACATTGAAGCAAAAAACTGTAAATATAATGTTTTAAGAGCCCATGGAACTTAAATTTATGCTAAACATCTTAATTAAAGTCCATATGTTTTTTGGAAAGCAATAAAGAAAATGTACAAGAGGGCAGTTTTTAATAAAGGCTTAACTTACTTATTGCAATTCTAAAGGCATTGAAAAACAATTTGTTATTACCTTCAAATGATACTGTGAGCACAAATTATTGTAATCAATATTATTATCTAACAAAAAGTTGTATTGATCAAAATTTATGGAAGGAAAAGATTTTTCATAATACTGTCACTCAATTTTATAACAATTTAAAATTATTTTTTTACATTAATGAGCATATACACCTTTGACTAGAATTCATGTGCCAAACTTCAAGAGGTGATTCCTAACGAAAAATACNGGGTTACATTGACAAACACTTTCATGAGGTGAATATTAAGGGAGGTATGCTGCTTTGAAAATCAAAGTTTGAAATGCACAAATGTAAAAATACCAGAAAATACAGTTGTGATATGGCTAGTCACAACGGGTCCTGTGGTGGACAACAACTACCCCTGCTTCGTCAGTTTACATAAAGAGTGCTGCAAGGAAGCTGGCGTTGACCAGGACCCACATCCCAGGCCGGTGGCTTGACGGGCAGCGAGCTGATGGGGTGTGTGCAGCAGTGGCGGTTGGCTGCAAGTTGGTACCCCTGCAACAGCTCATAGGAGTGGCAGGAGTGCGAAGACTGGTGGTCCTGTCTGTGGGAGAAAGATGGACGGGTAGGGAGTTCTCCGGCGAATGCAGACTCCATTGGTAAGAGAGAGACGGAGGCCGGAGCTTCCCCAGGGACTGCGGACTCTGGCCGTGGGAGAGAGACAGAAGATTTGGGGGTTTCTCCTGTCAATGCGGACACCCTCCTGTTTACCCCTGCCCATTTTACAGAGAGTATATAAGGGGGAGTGGCCGGAGGTGTTGATTTCCAGCAGTCTTGCCAATATTTACTCTCCAGCAATCAGCCAGTTTAGTGAATCAGGATTGAAGCATCTTTGTTATACCAGTAGTTCAGTTGTAAGTTGTGTGTTGAACTTGGTTAAGTCAGACAGATCGTGGACAAGGTTATAGTAGTGTAATTACACTAGTTTGGAATCAGACTTGGAAAGGTCTAGGAGAGAGGCTCAGCGGACTGCTGCAGACAGTGTGGAGGTTAACTTGGTTTCTTGGCTGGAAGCGACCTTTACAAGAATTAAAGGGGACCGTCTGAGCAAAACCGCTTTGTTCATTTGCCGCCTCTCACTCTTCTTTCCGCTGGTGTCCTGGAGCCAGTTTGCCGTGGCTCTCTTCGGAAGTACTTGCGCTGTGCCCAGCCTCTGCCCCAGGGTGTGCAGCTGAGGGGGTCTTGAAAGGTAAGGCTCACTGAAAGACAGCTGCTTGGTTCTCGAAACGCCCCTGCACTGTGCCCAGCCTTTGTGCTAGGGTTTGCGGACGAGAGGGTTTTGTGAGCAGGAGGACTGTCTTTGGCACCGACATTACCAATTGGCGGGTATGGCCGACTAGCTGGCCACGCCCAATTGTATCGCAGTCCTGAAACGCCCCTGCGCCGTGCCAAGCCTCTGTGCTAGGATGTGCTGACAAGAGTGTTTTATGAGCAAGAAGACTATATTCGGTCCCTTCACGAGCAATTGGCAGATGTGGCCAACTAGCTTGCCACGCCCAATTGTATCTCAGCCCCAACCATTTCCCGACAATCCCTCTGAGGGAGACGGCCAGTGTATGTGGATGACTAGCTCGCCACATCCAATCGTACCCTGATGTGGGAAAGCTTCCTCTACTCTTCTCATCTCACTCTCAGCACCTACCCCTGCCTATGTCCCATGGGGAGAGAGGAGGGTGGCAGTATACTAGGCAGCCTCCTTCTGGGCGACAAAAGGTGCGCCGCCCAGTCAGGATACCTGTAGAATCCACACCAGAGACAGTAAGTCTCGCCACGTGTCTGTCAGCCCTGACCTGGGCCTACCTGGACCTCATTGAAACAGAATTTGCACCTCCTTTACCTACGGTGGAGGACCCCATTGAGAGCAGCCGCACACCGGAAACCACCCGGTGTTACTCCATGAAGGGAGCGCTGCGCAATGTGGTTGCCCAGCAGAGACAGGACTTCAGGCAGGCTGTGGACGCCTCTTTTGCCTGCAAGGGACCATACAGTGAACAGCTCACACTGGCTGCGGGGTACCCCATATACCAACCTCGCTTCCCAGTGATGGATAAAGAGAACTAAGCTCGCTCGTCCACATCGTGAACAACCTCAGTATCATTCCCAGCCCATCAAGTATGACCTCAACTGCAGCCCCTTAACTCCGCAGTACCGACTGGGGCAAATCAAACACCCCAAGTGGGACCTAGCGGATTCCCAAAAGGCCCATTCCCACTTGGGGACAACGCGACAACCAAGGTATGACCCACCCAGACTTTAGTTTGGAAGACAACAGACAACAACCGAGTAAAGAGGGGNGGGGGGGGGGGTAGTGGTGGATGAGCCAGCTGAGCAGCAACGCGACAATACTTGAGATAGAGTGACAAAAATCGGAATTGTTTCATGAAACAGAGATTGTATATTTGTTAAAATGTGGTTGATCAAATCATCCCCCTTCATTGCTTAATTAGAGGTAGTCACCTCATTTTTGCAGGTAATTATGGAACACTAAGCGGTAACAAAATATTTGAGGCAAATTATTGCTCACCATGGCAAAACGAAGACAAAAGGTCCTCTTGTCCGAACTCACTCCGGTAAACCGTTTTCAAGGAAAGCACTCAAAAAATTGGAAGTGTGGTGTAGCCCTGCGAGGGTAGGCAACACATCTGTCACCCACTCTATGCTATGTGGATGTATGTACTGGTTAATTTGAGGGAGGACAAGCTTAGAGAATAAAGAACAGAGTGCAAATAAGAGGAATGAATACATGACACATGTGTATGTAGTACGACAAAGCACATCCTTGTCAAATGCCACACCATTCGCCTTGTCCGTGGTGCTCCAGCATTTGGCCTCGTCACTATAATTAAACCTTCATCCCGCAGTCTCTGATGGAGCAGTGCAGATTTTGTACAGGAGGGTTGACGATGCACTGGATAGAGCAGCTGGTACAGCTTCAGTACTTGTCTTGCATTCATAATGGCTGCTCCATATACAATGTGCATATCAGTTAGCTCCACTCACGTAAAACATTTCAAACTTTCACAACCAGCTGCAGGCACATACTGACTTGCTAGCAGCCAAGCTCACCACCACGCATGCATAAATTACATCCTCCTCAGTCACATGTGTGGCACGGGCGGTAATAGTGTTGCCTACCTCCGCAGGGCTACACAGCACCTTCAAAATTTTAAGTGGCGTTTTCTCAAAAAGGTTTACTGGAGCAAGTTCGGACAAGAGGACCTTTGTCTTCATTTTACCATGGTGAGTAGTAATGTGCCTGGAATTTTTCATTATCACTTAGTTTTCCAAAGTTACCTGCAAAAATAGGGTAAATACCCCTACTCAGGCAATGAAGGGGGATGATTTGACTAACCATATTTTAACAGATTTACAATCTCTGTTTCATGACACATGATTCCGATTTTTGTTGCTCCTTCTCAAGTACTTCCTCATATTTTTTCATTCATGCATTTCAAACTTTGATTTTCAAAGCAGCATACCTCCCTTAATATTGACCACAAGATTGTGTTTGTCAATGTATACCCCACTTTATTTTTCATAAGGAATCACCTCTCGGAGTTTGGCACATGAATTCTGGTCAACATTGTATATATTCGTTCAACAGTATGGTTGAAAAACTGATGCTATTTAGGATAATTTAAATTGTGGATTGGATCACAGTTTGCAGATAAATTAATAACAAATTGTTTGAATACATAACTTAAGAAACTTAACAAAATACATTTTTGGTGAGATATTGCTGTACATGGGTAAAGATACATTTTATTTTCGACATAAACCATAGTAAGTAATATTCAGCTGAGTGAAAAGTGATAACATTTGTTTTTAGAATATATAATAAAAATAATGACTCACTAGCCCTTGACTACTGAAGTGACATTCTCATTTCATGTATATTATTGTTAAGGTTGCACAAACCACTGTTTGAATAATTGAATAAAATAGTTCTCTTAAAATTTGTGAGAACTGTTTACTAAATCTGTTTGTAAAAATTATAAATGACTGGGTATATTCAAGAAAAGGGAAGTAATATTTAAAAATTAATTATTAAATAATGTATGAACAATTTTTGAAATTTTTAGGTGATTGACACACTTCAATAGAATGGTACATCAGTGATAGGAGGATTACAGATTTTCTCCTTTTTTATAACTTGAGAAACATGCAAAATATACAGTTAAATTGAGGAAACATTCCTTTATTGGTAATTTCCTTGAAACCATATACACATTTTTGAATTTCATTTATTTTGAATGGCTCAATAATTAGACTCTTTTTTTTTTTTGTGGCACTGCTATCACAGTAACTGCTTTTTGGTTATGTTTCTGTTGATACCAAAAATGAATACTTTTTTTGAGATAGTGTGATTCTGTTCTTCCAGGTTTTCTTACATTGACCATGAATTTACCTTATGATGGCAAAAATAAACTACACTACTTGTCTGTACTTCTTTCAGCTTGAATCTGTGTTAGTAAAAAACAAATAAGCCTGTATACAACTACAGTGTTGCAGACGTTAACTTCAGGAGTTAAAGTATTTTGTTTATGTGCCTTTTTACTTTTGTTTTGTTAAAGTCGCTATCATGTTAAGTTTATCATTATAAAGTTTCTTCCAAGTTATAAAGGTGCAGTTTTCTGTTGCAGATTTATTCTGTAAGGATTGCAGTCATTATTTTAAAATACCATTTTCTAGCATGTATTGTAAGTTCATGGTCTATGATTTTTGAGCCTTGCCATAATAGCTGTTTCCACTTTCTTGTCTCCCATTGTCTTCTCGCACTTTTTCAGCTGATATCTGAGAATCACAAGATGTGTATGAATTTCTTAAATGACTGCTCAGAATTAAAAATATTACTCCATATCTGAATTGATAAGAAAAGTTGTTACATGCCATGTTAAAAATAAAATCTATTTACGTTCATAATTATCATTGTTGCCACAATGAATATTCCAGGATTAAACTTTATAACCATAGAGAATTAATAGAAACTAAATTCAAAATTGCGAAGACTCAAGATGTTAATTTTTAGTACTCTTCATAAACTGTATTATGAGAAGTAGGGTTCCAGAAACTAAAGAAAGCTAAATTTAAAAGTATTCTGAAGAATGTTAAGTTAATAAAATCTCATACAACATTTGCTGGTAGTAGATGAAGAAAATAGTCACTCATTCCACAGATCAAAAGTAGGAGAGGGGTGAGAATGTGCTCTAGGTAATGTGAGGTTCCTTGTATTGTAGACTGGTAGTTAAGGGCTAGTGTTCATACATTATTTGTTTACAGTTGTGACAGGTAAAATATTTTACAAATAATTAGTCAATCAAATAACAGATGTTTACAATATCATACAAATGTTATCATGTCTCACACCTGAGTAGAAATAGAATTGAAAGTAGTTATTTTGCAGTGATCAGTTACAAAGGTTTTTTTCTACCACACCATCAGGTTGCCAAGCCAAGCTCCAGTACTGCAGCTTGTTCGGTCAGGCATAAATCTGTTTTTCCCTTCGCCAACTCCTGTCAGTCGACCTACAGGTGACAACAGTAGTCTAAATACAAACTTCGCTAGAAACAGTAATCAGCTGACAAGAAACTGGAATTTTCAGCCAACAAGCAATGCTGCTGTACAAAGATTGCCTCAATCAAATTTAAATTTTTTGCCTACGAGTTTAAATTCAGCTCTTCAGCCTCCAGATATTTTGACAAGAAACACAGACTACTCAGCTGTCAACTATCAAACATCTCAAAATCACTACTCACCTTTAAAAAATGCACAACAAACACAAATCAGGGGTTCTTTTGACAGACAGAAAATCCAGCCTTCACTGCAAAGTCCACCAGAACATTTTGCACCATTTTCAAGTGCATTTACAAATCTAGTTAAGGCTTTCTCTACAAATATTCAAAATCCCAGGCCTCTTACATCATCACATCAACAGTCTCAATTTAAATTGTCTAACGTAACAAATAACCAACCACAAAAATTTCCTCTTCAAATTAATTCTTCACCAAGCCCAAGACTGATACCCAGCATCTACAATCTACAGACTTACACAGAATCTGCTGCAGAACAAAATATTTCACCGGGTCATTCCTGGTTACTGAATAAAAATGCAGGGCCAAATCCACTTTCACCTTCTGGTTGGCAATCAAATTTCAGAGGAATTGACGTCTTCACACAATCAGGCTACAACCCCAACAAACCTCTATTTTACAGTGATTTTAACGACAGAAGTAAATTTCACTCACAGAGAAATGAAGGTGATAAATACTTTTCGAACAATTACCAGCAAACATCACCTACTCTCCCATATCATTCAAGAGATGCATCATTTTCCACGATAGGAACAACCCATGAGTCGAGTTCAGTTCCACAAACCATAACAACAGAGTCTAACTTCAAACCAAACAGCAATGCATTTGGTATTGATGCTGACAGTGCAGAGAATAAAAACATTGCTCACAAACCCATAGTTTATGTTGAACCTGCAAGACCATATCGGGTTGAAGAAATACCAACTACTATTCTGGCACCTGAGATTGTTTCCACAATTGCTCCAGCAGAAAAAGGTAATTACTGGAGTAATAATGCTAATACATACCAAGAAAATCTCCAAGCTCCAGAACAAAGTACAGATGTTGGTTTCATTAATCAAAGTTACAGAAAACCCAGGAGACGTCGGCTGCGTAGACCTAAACATCGCAGATATAAGAAACCACAAATTGATGAAGAGGTTGAGACAGAAACTCATAGTGGTCTCAGTCCTGGGCAGGAAGCTTACTTACGAGCACCTGAGCAGTACAGACAAACAGTTACTGCTGGAGAAAGTGCATTTGGTCCTTTGTATCACAGTGATCAGTACTATAATCAAAAAGATTCTAAAAGCAGTTATGAGGTCCCTGGGCATCCACAAGAGTCCTTTGATAGTCACGAGGATCACAAAGATGTTGATAACCCATTTGCTAGATTTGACTTTGATTTTGAAAAATTTCTGGAGAAATTACGAGGAGATATTAAAACATCAGATAGAGATTCAAAGGAAAGGAGAACTGAGAACACTTTGAGTAAAAGCTCCAAACACAGCACACAGGATGAGCCATTGGACGATGAGCTGACAACTCACCAAACATTGACCAATGATGAAAATGAGCAACGATTACAGGAAACAAATACACCAGAAGATGCATCTGAAAACCCGCTAGTTGAAGATTTAGAACATTTAACACAAGTACCAGAAACAGTTTCAGGAATGGACAGTGTATATTACACATCTGAGAAAAGTGAAGGAGTAGCAGATGAAAATACTCAGATTAGAAGTGATGCTGAAAAACATACACACTTCCATGGTAGCATACCTAGAAGGCCAAATAACAGTGCTGAGTGGTCTAACACAAATGGAATAACAGAAGGTTACTTATTAGGAGAGCAAACTACTGTGAGACCATACAGAGGTAGGAAAAAAAGTAAATCATCAAGAAAACCAAATTCTCCAAGGATTCAAATAGATAATTACAACTCGCAAGTAGCAACAAATGAAGATATACAATATCCCGTTACTGAGGGTTCAAGTGCCAATGAAAGGGAAAATATTCAAAATGCTGTGCCAGAGCACCTAAGTCACAAAACACTCTATGATCCAAATAATTTCCATTCAACAACATTGCTAAGTCCAGGACCAAGAGAAAGAATTACAAGCAAAAAGCAGGTACGAAACAGAAATAATAAACCTCAACGTATTTCCCCGGATCATCAGGTGAACAATGATGAACTTTCAAGAAGTAATGATCTCTACTACTACACAACTCAAGTGCCCCAAATTTCACAGGACACAGTTAAGCATAGACAAGCAGCTTTAAGATATTCTGAACCATCTGTAACAACAGAAAGGATTGTTACAGCAACATCAGAAAATTACATTAAAAAAAACCAATTATATCAATTTACTGAACCGACTACAATTCCATCCATCACACGATCAGTGCCTCAGCAAGAATATGAAGCATCATTCATTGACACTCCTCACACTACAAGAGCAGATTCTTTTGAACAACTGGAACAGTATACTGTGCCTCATCCAACTATAACAACACCACATGACAGTCTTGGATTTTATGGTGTTGACAAGAGAGGCAGGCATTTGCCCAGTGTAAGTGTAAATGCAAATAATAATAATTACTATGATCCATCATCATTAAGAAATATTGCACCTCCAACTGTGGTACAGAATGTGTATAGCTCTAAACTTTCACCTACTAATCATGACAGTTCCGGCTCAACAAGGCTTGAAAAGAATTCTAAAGGCACTGACACGGTTCAAAATGATAATTACTTCAACACTAGTGATGATGTAGAAATGGTCAGGGATGCTTATCAGATAGGCAATACAAGGACGAATGATTCAAGGAAAAAACTGGTGAAAAATAATGGCAACTCTTTGGAACAGGCTGCAAATAATAATAGCAATTTTAATCCTCTGCTATATAACATTTATGGGGACACGAGAACATTAGATAAGAGTACAGTATATAGCGACTCACAAGAAAACAATAAAAATGTATTTATTATAAGAGATGAGGTAACACTTCCTTCCACTTCACAGTTAACATATTCCAAACCATCTAGATTCCCCTTTCCTACAAAATACAACGCAGTATATGCAGATGATTCACACATACCTATACCAAGATATGTGAACACAGTAAAAACACAAGTCGATCACGGTTCAAATGAAGTCCCACAAACAACCCCATATGCACCTAATCGAGAAATTTTCACAAGCATGCCCATGCCTGACGATAATTCCATCACGACCTTGATGCCAGCTACGTTGCATCAGCTGAACTTACTGAATAGAGGACCAACTTCAAAGCAACCAAATTCAGTGACCATAACTAGCACGTCCTCTGTCGATGTGAGTGGACACAGTGACTTTGAGGGGACAGGACAAGCAGGACAACTTGACCAGCTAAGCACATCCAACACCATACCATCACCTGCTGCTGACAGAGGAGTAACTGTGATGCTGACTCCAAGGTAATAATTAATTTTAAAATATATTAGTTCAGTGTAATTCTACAGATGATGATTTAATTTCATCCCATGTTTTTGCATTTAAAATATTTTTAATTATGAGAACCCAAGTAACACAGCAATATTATTGCCCTCCATTTTGGAACAAGAACCTATGCCGTTGACAAATTAGAGGATACTAGGTTGTAAGTTGCTTCCTAATCGTTCTGGACATTCAATTAGGAAGTATTAAGCAATGATGTATTCTATTTCTTACCAAACTGACAATTTTTTTGGATGTTGTTACTTTTTTTATTTAGATTTGTTTGCATTTTGTTCTTTTTAAATTTATCTCAATTTTTGTTCTTCAATATTCCTTACATAGTGATATAAAATGCTACCAATTAAATTTGAATAAATTAAGTTTGCACAGCAACCAAACATGTCAGTGTTAGTTAGATATTGAACATATCATTATTTTTGTGCAAATAGTAGCTATACAAATATATTTTTAAGCTTCTTGAAGAGTTTCAGCAAACACTTTAATAATTCCATGAATTCATGGAAGTCAGCAGTCAGGAGCATTATTACTTAACTGATGTTATTAAATAAAACTAAAAACTTTAACAAAGAGCTTTCATACTAACTGAAGACTAAATAGTTATAGAGTGCACCAAGCAATCAAATTCACATTGTCCAGTTGATATTTCAGTGAAATGAAGAAACTTCTCTATTGGGGTCGAATTTGTCATGGACTATGGCCAATGAATGACTCAAAATGACTAATGAAAGATTTATAATTAACAATTTTAATCACAGCATGGAAGCATGTGCATACACAATCATACACAAATAACCTAGTGACTGAAATAATTGCTTTTTACATCCTGTAATTATTTTTTATAACTTTTGAGATGTCACATGAGCCTTTCATGTGCATATGTAATATTTAATTATATTCAATATGCTTAAATGTTAGTACAGAAGCACAAGAGGTTTTTTAACTTTTCTCCATGGTTGCCACCCTTGAAGGTAGCGTATGTGTTGATTGTTGCAGCACATAACTGCTCACATCAATATAAATGCTAAATATTACTCAGTGTGAATTTACAAAATGAAAAAGTTTTAGTGTATGTGAAAGGGCTAATGTTTAGTGATTGAGTTTGATAAACATGGCATAGTCAATTCACGTAAGTTGACACTTTCCTAGTGCCAAACTTGGTAACACATGGTCAACTGCGTTTTCTTACAAGGAGGTCTATGAGACTGAAGTAGATTACTCGTCTGACAGCTCATGTCCGGAACACGTGCAAAATTATAACATTTAATCAACTCCCTCAGCTACACAATATCAATGAAATATTGCTCAAACATTTGCATTCAAACATAATAATAAACATTTTGTGCATTCTACAAGGCCCTAAAGCCTGTACTTACAAACAAGTGACTACCTAGAACATTTCAGAATCATGATGAAATGAGATAATTTGCAATCAGGAAAACACATTTTCTTGGTGAAGACATACCACTAGACTTTGAACCTTCATCTTATATTTTCACTTTGGCCCCACTAGTTATTCCAGAAACTAGGCGCACAAGGAATAAGTATTCAGATACAAACTAATGTTAAAAAATGACCAAGTTACCACTTCACAGATATATTCCTAAGTCTGCGAACCTCAGATAAATTTTATCATAGGACTGCTCACTAACTTAAAAAACCTGAACAATTTTGAACTTTGTCTTATGAGTTTGCAGAATGCTTGAAAATACATAGTATTCCCCGGTGAATGATGTATCAGACATGTCTAATATCTACAAACCAAGAAATAAGTGTAATAATGCTTATTAAACTGAAATTGCTTACATTAAACTAAACAGAACCTTTAATGACATTTATATACAGTACTAAATGTTTTGTACTGTTGGCTCAACAATGGAATCTCCATATTGCAAGTCATTATTATAAAATATTTTTAAAGGTAGCTGATGGGAATAAAGTTGTTGATACCAAATGAATTCAACAGATGTCAGCACTGAGAACCAATAACTCTTTTCACCACTGCCATTGAAATAATAGCCTATGGATGCTAACAACTGGTCTTCTGCATGGGGTTCACAGGGTAGAACCAAGCTCTGCTCCAGTTGTGTACAACCAGCAAGGACAGGGCCAGCAGCAGCAATTGAGTCCCGCGCAGAACCAGGTGGCCTACAACACTTCTCGGCAGGAATATGACCAGGCTCAATACGACCCATACTACAACCTTTATGATGAGGAGGATGTGGAGCTGTACCGCGATGTTGGTGAGTAAAACTGCCCCCATCGACCGCAACTAAATATATTGAAAAATGTTTCTTCAGTATACATGTTGGCTAAGAGGACGTTTCACAGTTAAATAAGCTTGTTGCTTGAGGAAGAGAATTGGCTATTATTGTCTCCAATTTTTATACGTTACAGCTTATTATATGAGAGAACAAAACTGCCTCTTTCGTTCTATCAACTGATGTATGTGTAAAATAATAGATGATACTTGGTTCAGTAAGTCTTTATTACTAAACAGCAATACCACATAACTGCCATATCTCCCATGCACATCTCCTGCAGAACCAGACACACTGCATCTCACATGCTGCCAACACAAATTATATATAAAACATCTTACATTTTCCTTACTTTAACTTTTTTTGAAGACAAGCAGTTCAAATTGAATTGACTTAATTTAGTTAACAGCACATTGATGCTATCAATTATAATCATTACTATCAATATCTAAGTTCAGTTGACAAAAACTTGGAGATATATGGGTCATTTAATAGTAACCCTATTTGGCCTCAAGGCTGGAAACGAGTCACCTTTCATTTCCCTGTACACACTGTTAGGGGCAGAACCAGGGTAAATCATGGTAGTAATAATTTCACAATGTTCTTGCAACTCTGAACTACTACACAAGGGCTTATTGTTGAAAGAGCCTTTAGGTACTGTCTTTAGGTGTGTCTTGTTTTGTGTATAAACTGTGCCATCAAGTGTTCTCAATAAATAAGATGAGCATTATATTTACTGGCAACTGTTGCAGGGGTCCACTTATTGCCTTGCCGAATTTTAAATAACTGATTTAGACTTAATTCAGGTAGGACTTCTACACGCCTGTTAAAGTAGTATTTCAGGCTATCCTGATGAGCTCCATGCCTAGCAGATATACCTGCATGAATATGAGGTTGTTAGGGGCGAGACCTTCTAGAGTAACAAAATCTCTGGAGGAGCAGCGAAAATATCCCACACAACAATGCTCTAGACTCACTGCTCCACCATCTTAACTGACTGCCAGAGAAATAGTTCCATGGGTATAGCCTTCTGCTTGGAGTTGTGCGTCTTAATGCAGGCAAATCACACAACACAATATTTCAGTGCAATCTTACAAAGTACAGTATCCCTCTGATTTGGCGACCCCTGGATTTTGCAAAGGCAGCGATTTTGCAACAAAATTCTCCAGAACCATCAAAGAAATCTCTCAAATTTAAGAAAAAAATAAATAGTTGTAGGTAAAAATACAAAAAGTCACAATTAAAGTTAGTTAAAAAATAGCTTTTTTAGCATGCAGCCATAAAATATAGCGGTTGTATTGCTACCTGTTAACTGGTAAACCACAATATATATAAAAAAAGAAACAATTAAGGTCAGTTCCTTAAAAACTTTGACCGGCTGGTCCACACGCATTACCTGCCAAGTTAAGCCATGCGCGCAACTTGTGACATATTTTTTATTGCATTTGCTGACTTGCCTCATGATTTGAACACAAACAATTTTATTTCCAACCACAAAGAAAACAAAACTCAATATATAAAGATTAAAAGCTTTGTTTGTTTATAATTAACTATAGAACATGCCGATCACATTACTCAAAATGTAAATAATTCATGGATACACACATGGCTGTAATATACACACACCAGTGCAGGCCGATTCGATGAGGAAAAAAATAAACATTAAAAATATCGTAAATAAACCATTCACTGCAAGCATTATGGTCATGGATAACATATGGTCAGCCACCTATATAAAGTGTGTCATGCATGCAATGTATTCATGGTGCATGAAGTTGTTCACAAAATATTCGCTAAGAAAAATAACATATTTTGGAAGTGAAACAAAACAAGACGTGGCGTGGAAAATAAATGCTTGCATATTATGTGTATTAATAATGGTGATGGTTATTCGTTACAAAGAAAATTTCATTGTTTTAAATTTTGGTGCATGAGTTAGAAACTTTTATTTGTGTCAAAGTGAAGTTATGGGGCATTATTTTAGTCTAAAGATGTCTGTACATTGAACTAAATAAAGGTGTCAATTAATTTTGTTATAATTTCATTTTATTTTACATCAGAGATAATTAAAACATGTACTTGGTAAAACTTTGCAAGCTAAATGTTTTTAACATTTTTGGTGACAAGGGGTGTTTAAGAATACGCTTCTCTGGTATAACTTTATTCGGAAAATGTCTGTCTATTTAATGAAATAAACATTTATGTTTAAAAACACGCTAATTTTACGCCAGAAATGATTAAACATGAACTTCACGCAAAAAATTAACTTAAAACTTTTTTAGGGGTCAAAGTTGGTTGGTTTCGATTTTGAGACAGAAGCGATTTTGCGTTAATATTCTCAGAACCATGGACCATCAGAAAATCGAGGCTCTACTGTAGATACTAAACATTCCGCCCACTTAAAATAACTATTTTACACTGAACTCACTATTATGTCCAAAATGTTAATACTGTTAACAATAAACACTCATCAAAGGGAATGGGTACAGGTTTGATGTGAAGCATTTCAATTCACCAGTTGTCATCTTCACCGCTGCCACTTTCACAAGTCCATCTTGATCAGGGTGGACTTAAACGATTCTGGCCAGGCACCAACTTAAGGGTGGAGTGTTTTCTTGATGGACAGTCACCAAATAACAGTGAGCCAAATTTTTTTGGGCACAGTACTTTGCTTGTCACTACAGGATGTGAAGATATTCAATTGGCCATCTGTTCCAAAAATGCTAACCCATACCCTGGATAAGTCTCCAACAAGTCAAACCATCCAACTTCTCCTGAGTGAAATCATCTTCTGAATAGGCAAGGAGAGGTCTTCTAATGAGAATGTGTCCAGGGGTGAACACACTGAGGTCAGATGGGTCAGAGGACATGAGAGTAAGGAGCAGAGAATTGAGAACAGCTTCAACCTTTGAGGTCATAGTTGTCAGTTCCTCAAAGGTTAAAATCTGGAGACCAAAAACTTTCTTAAGTACATTTTTAGTGCTTTTAAAGGCAGCTTCCCAGATTCTGCCCTGATGGAGGGCAGCTGGGGGTTGGAAGTGAAAGGTGATTACATTAGCTACTGCAAATTTTTCAACAGTGACTCTAAGGGTGACTGAAGAAAGTCAGTAAAGTTCTGCAAAGTTATGCAGCTGCACCAACAAAATTAGTGCCACAATATGCAAAGATGTGAGAGCACAGGTCACAGCATGACACTAATTGATTCAGTGCTGCAATAAAAGCTTCAGATGACAAATCTTAGACAAAATCCAAATGCACAGTTTTTGTAGAGAAAAATTAACAGACATGGGTATGCCTTTTGCATTTGAGCTTTCTGCAATCTGCTAACCCTGATCGCGAAGATCCCAGTAAAGTCTATTCTTGAGTGGAAAAATACCGGCCAGGGAGTGAAACAGGGTGCTGAGAGATTGCCTATTATCTGAGGGGTATTTTGAGGATTGTAACAAAAACATTGCGTGTATTTCAATAAGCATGAACAAATTACTTTTTGAGCAGACAGGGTCCAGAATCTGTCTGCTAGCATACCATGAAGGTATACTTGAAATTCAAAGAAACTCATCCATTTATAAAGATAGGGTTTTCAAAGTCTGCTTCATTAAAGCCCAAGTGTTTCATGATTTATTGCAAAACGTCAGTCTAAATTTCAAAAATAAAAAAAAGAACATATTACTTCTGCTGAGTGCATAATTTTGGGAGATTTCTCATTAAACTATACTTTCGTGATGCAAGATGAAGCACAGGCATTTCATTGGGTTAACACATATGCCATATTACACCCATTTGTTGTATATTACAAAGAAAGTGATTCCACAAAGTTTGAAACCTTCTGCGTTGTCAACGACTATTTGACACACGACACTGTAGCTGTTCACACCTTTTAGAAAGTTCTGCTTCAACATTTGAAAGAGAGATTTCCCAACTGGACAAAAGTGTACTATTTTAGAGACTGTTCAGTTGTTCAATAAAAAAAAAAACTAAAAAAAAAACTTTGTTAACCTGGCTAAGCACAAAGATGATTTCGGTCTGTCTGCTGAATGGCATTATTTTGCCACATTACATGGCAAAAGTCCATGTGATGGTGCCGGAGGTACAGTTAAACATCTTGTGACAAAGGCTAGTTTACAAAGAACCACTGAAAATCACATTATATCGCCGCAAGAAATGTTTGAATTTTGTTCTAGCAAAATTTCTCGAATAACAATTTTCTTTGTGCCGTCAGAAGAGATTGTTTGTGAAGAGAAGATACTTGAAAGATGATTTAAAGAAGCTGAAACCATTCCCAATTCAAGCCAGCATCATGGTTTTGTTCCAGTACATGGAGATAATCTTGCTGTCTGCCAATACTCATCATCACAGAACTATTTAGTGGTACCCATCACCAAACCACAACAAGATGTTTTGCCAGACCTGAACAATTGTGTGTGTTTTATTTATGATGATGACTGGTGGATTGGAATTGTTACGGGCAAAGAAACTGTGGAGGGAGAAAAAGAGTACAAGGTCATATTTTTTCATCCTAAAGGCCCAAGCATTCACTTCACACTTACAAAGTAATTGGTATGGATGAAACAAGTGAATATTTTAAGAATGTTGTCACCACTTGAGGTAGTAACTTACAATGGTAGAACACACATCATAAGCAATAAACTGAGTGAAATGTTATCAGTGATTTTCATAGAGAGAATGGCACATACTACACAGTAACATTGCTGCATAAACATGGAGTTTGTAAATTTGTAAATATTAGTATAACAGTAAAAACAGTGACTTTAAATTTAAGTGAAAATGGAATTGTGAATGTACAAAAAAAAGACTCAAATGTAGACATAGCAGTAAAATTTAATTGACTAGTACCACAGCTAGAATGAATTAATGTGTGCAGTGATTAGGTATTTGTTATGCGTAAAGCTGTTTTTAATGTTTTGAGGTTACTTACCAGCACAAAGAAAACTAATATTGGCACACTCTTCAACTAAAGCAAAGGTAATTCAAATTTGCATCCTTTGAAACAATTTCATTAATCACATTGAGAATGAAGTGGGATTATATAATGCCCAATAGATTAAATTTAAAAAATAACTTTTTATATTTTTTCATAGGTCCGTGTACTCAACAGAGGTGAAAATAAAAGAGTGGGACAACTTGTGCCCTATAGCTATTCATCAAGAGTATATTTCATAAAAAAACTCAAATTTTGATTTTGTCCCCTAGATAACTTCTTTTGGCTTCGAAAACAGCAAATTTTCATTTTTTTCCAAGTTGAAGACTAATTTTTCTACAAAGGAAGTCTTCAATCCAGATAACTGTGATGTTACACACTGTTCTACATGTAGACACTAAGCACACAAAAGATCAGATCTCTAAATGTAACTTTGGTGAAGCAGGGTGGGGTATAATGTGGGAAAAACCAGTCATCTGAACACTGAAAGCAGATGGCCGCCATATTGTAAATACAACATGTATTTTATAATATAAATATACGTAGTAATAGTATTTTCTGTAGGTAAGTTTTTAAATGACACTAAAATATCCACAATAGGTGACTTAGTAAAAATGTTATGGTGAGTTGCATAAACCTCCGAAATCTGTGAAATTTTCTTGCAGTGTGTATGAAAAATGGCTGCCATCATCCACTTGTTGTACGTAAAAATCTAAATTAATGCTTTTCTTTCACCTTGAGTATAAGGTAACACAGAAGAAAATTTTATCAAAATCAAAAATGGTGCAGCTTCCATATTTTAAAAAATTTTATGATTTCATATGGAATGACCCTAAGATAAGGCTAGAGGCTTATGTGAATTAGAAAAGTGAGTTAAATTAACAACAATTTATAATAAAACCAAAGCTTTAAAGTAAATTGACTTTGAGGAAATGATAAAAAATATTAAGGTAAATATTAGACATTGACGCGATCGTATACCAGAGTTGTAATGTGATGATTATAAATTGCCCGGCGCCACAGCCCTACGGTGAGCTGGTGAGATTATTTGGGTCGTTCGGCCGACGGCCCAGGGGTTCTCTAGTAATACAACGTCAAATACTATGAAATTGCGAGCTGTTTGGCCGCTGCGCACGCCTAAATTAATAAAGCACTCAAGTTTTTTAGAGGTATATAATTATTTTATTGAACACTTTGATGAAACACGTGGTGACCGCGTGGTCGTATAAACACACTGCTGGAATATAATTACTTAAGGCGCGTGACGCTGCTCTCTCCTCGGTGAGATTTAACATAAAAGTACTAGTTGCTTCGTGAATGATATGATGATGCGATTGTTGAGTGATGCAGCCTGAGAGGCTGGTGCCGAGGTTCTTGTGAAACGAGAGACTTACCACGTCCGCTCGCGCCGATGTGATGTTGCCTACTGTCCTGAGCAATGCATCGGCTCGTGCCACCTAAGCACGGCCGACACCTGGCGGTGGAGAGATGAAACAAATGTGACTTAAATGCTAATGGGATGTAAACATGATATACCTTATATAAACATAATTAAACACAATTTACATAATAAAACACAATTACCCTTGTACTTACATAATATAACATCATTATATTAATATTAAATGTAAGTATTGACTCGTAGCAGCCACTGCATTGCCAACTTGAAAATGTCACATGTCCCTGGCTGGCTATGTATGTGATGATTGTTTTGACACACGATAATTATGGTATACATCAATACTGAATAAATACACATAACTCTAAATAACTATACTGGTGAAAACTATATTGGTAAATAATAATGATTAAATTGGTAAAATGAATAATTAATGACACGGTGCTCTATCACACATGGACAAATACACTTGATATACACTGAACACACTATCATTCTTGTACACATGTGCGCTGGTATGGTGCATCCGGAGTGGAGGACACTACTGCGGCAGTTACAGTGGGCACAAAGGTAACCGTGAACGCCTGGTTCACGTCAACATGTTAGTGCTATGTAACTGATATAAATATTAAAACTAGTTATAGTCAATTCATAGTTTCTTTGGATGTTTTGAAACAAACTCTTGAAAAATCACCCTATGATTACATGTTAACCTGTTTTTTAAACAACTTGTATACCACAAATAAATAACACTGTGATTAACTTTAAAGTACTATCATATTTTTAAATAAATTAAAGTTTAAGTTTGTATCTTCTATAACTTGTAATATTTATTTTGTATTCAATATGAATTAAAAACAGTGAGAGCAGCGATGTGTTGGCAATGGCTAGTAAGAAATAGTTCACAGTTAAAATATTGTTTTAACCTAGTTTTTCAGCATGCTATTTGTAAATTAAATGTTGCCAATTGAAAATTTTAGGTAGCAGTGATGGAAACACATTTCATTGTTATTACCTTCCCTTTGTCAGAATTTGACAAGCCATCAACAATCTAATAACCTAAATACTTGACAAGTGGAGGCAGATACTGAAAGTTTTTTTACATTAAATTTAACATTTAGTTCTCTAGTCCTGTTGAGTACTCTTTCAAGAATAACATCATGTGCCTCCCTAGACTCGGCAAATATTTAAAAAATCATCAATGTAAACAAAAAACCCTCAATATTACCAAAATGTGTCATACAAATTTCTTGAAATGCCTCAGTTGAAACTGCCAATCCAAATGGTAAGACAATAAAACAGTAACAAACGCAAGTTATTGAAACTGTACAATACTGTTTACTGTCTTCAGTGAGGGCAATTTGCCAGAATGATTCCTTTAAATCTAACACTGAAAAATATTTTGCATTGCCAATTTTAGTTTTAAGATCATTAATAGTGGGGATCTAATAATACTTCTTATTTATGCACTTGTTAGGAGCTTGTGGATCTAAAAAAAAGATGTATAGAGCCATCAGCTTTTTCAACAATGAAGATACGATTAACCTATTCAGTTGGCTCATCTAGTTTAGAAATCACACCTAACTCACAAATGATTTAGCTAATTCCTTAATTTCTCTTTCAACTCTATAGGAATTCTGTTAGGCAGTTGTAATATGGGAAGTGAACCCTGCTTCAAAGTTACTCTATAAATGTTAGGAAATCTATCAGACCCATGAAATACATCACTAAATTTTGACAAAATCTCCTTTTCTCTGTCAAATCATGAGATTTCATTATATCAACACCCAACACATTATTAACATTTACTTTCTTATTCATATCTAACTGCAAACATGTGTTTGTACCCAGAATTGGTTGAAAATCATTGGAAGTGAAAATGAATTCATCAAACAATTGTTTGGATTTCAACCTAATTTATAACAATACAGAACCTCTTATGTGCGACCAATTGTATGCTTTCAGTCCCACATTTGTGAGAGAAAGTTTCAAGTTATGACGTTTACAATTCATACTTTCAAAAACATGCATTGGAATTATTATTAAATTCACATCAGATCCTGTGCATAATTTAAAATTACATTTTACAAGTTTTACCTTATGCAGGAAACATATCTTATTGTGGGCATGCTTCTGGCCACACCATAAACACTTAATTTCTTCAGAACTCTCGTGTGGAATCTCCCGCCCCTGTTGGGAAGACTGCTTCACCGCAGATGAGCTAAGTACCCGATTGTGCACAGATTTGTTATTATCAATCAAGTGCATTTTGAGAACCTTGTACTTCCGTTGCATGAACTTTGGTTATTTCCGGCACCCACAATTTTTCAATAGCACAGTTCAGGGTAACATCACCTTTCACAATCATTTTCTTCTGCATATCTTTATCATTACAATCTATCACCAGTTTGTCTCATAGACTTTCTTCCTAGGCTGCAAAAAAACAATTCTGAATAAGATTTTTCACATTGGTGAGAAAGTGTTCAAAAGGTTCCCCAGGCTCTTGTTTTCTGTTTTAAAATAAGTACCGGGTATGCAGAACATTTTTTTCTTGGCTCACAGTATTCCTCAAACTTGTGAAGAACATCCTTGTTAAGTGTGCTTTCCCTTCAGAAACGCAAAAGTGTTATAGACTGCTACCGCATCCGTGCTGATAATGTTCAACAAAATTGCAATTTTCCTGTCATCACCATGCTCGGAAAGCCCCGAGGCTGTCAGATAAATCTGAAACAACTGTTTGAAGCATCTTCAATTTTCAAGTTTGTCTGGGACATTAAAACAAGATGCAATAGCCCACAAAACCAATCAAAATAACAAGTTAATGTTAAGACTACACCATTTATTGTCTTTTTAATCAAACACAAGTACTAACTTGACATATTTTCTTTACTACAACATGTACATAAACATAACTTCCAACTGGTCACCATCACGACCATGCCACTGTTGCCAACTTACAAATTACACATTCCTGTACTACAAATACAACATGCTGGCAGCATAGGCAAGGTCAAAAGTGTTGCGAGATTCATTATGCTGTCAAACAAAAGACAAAAAAAAATTATTAGATTCTTGCTGACAGATGTTGTGGGCTCTCCAAAAGAGACATATTTTTTTTTGTAAAATAATGAGGTGAGCAGCAGGGATACAGTGAGAAAATTGCAGAACTGCAGATACAGGGAAGTGAGGGGAGGAAGAGCCTCAAAAGGTCACAACCGAAAAAATTTGCAATGCTGCACTGCCACATTCGGCCAACAGAGAAACAATTGCACTGAAACATGGGTTGGCAGGTGGCTAACGAGATTATAAACATAACTTTCAAAGCACAGAAGGAAATGAACTGAAACCGAAGTAAAGAGAAAAATATTTAAAGAGTAAACTAGTGACAAAACAGTGATTAAATAAACAAAAAATATATAAGTAACCTCTTATATACACACTGATAAACAATTTAATCAAAATATAGAAAAATTTTATCATAAGTTATGTAACAAATAAATACCAGACAAATAGAACTCAATTATTAATCCAATAGATCCTAGATTCCTTGAATCTAGGACCTATCTGTTTATTTACAGGCATTATTTACAATATTAATTAAAGTACAAAAGGTAATGAGACATTTAATAATCTTACTTCCAATAATTTTCACTGACTTAATTAAAAAAAATTTGGTTTCAAAAGTTATTAAAAACAGTGCCACATTTTAAAACAGCAAA
The DNA here is from genome assembly GCA_002778355.1 of Clitarchus hookeri. Taxonomy (NCBI): domain Eukaryota; kingdom Metazoa; phylum Arthropoda; class Insecta; order Phasmatodea; family Phasmatidae; genus Clitarchus; species Clitarchus hookeri. Next base: position 523,251 of record NQII01000042.1, read on the forward strand.
GTGGTTCATTGGTACTGTCTAATATTTTTAAATCACTTTTTTCAAGTGATCATTAAAGCCTTCATTAGCATTTATGTGGGAACAACGGAAGTCAAACTTGATCTTGGAGGGCCATATTGTCGTGATTAATAATAATTGTTATTTTAAAATGGTACATTTGGTGTCAAGGTGAATTTTGGAGCAGGTCGTTTCTCTCAGTTTTGGTCCTTCCTGATGCTGTGCTCTTGATTTTGAGCATCATATCTCATAATCTAGAGGGTAAAAGTACCAAAAAATTTGAATTACTGCTCTTATTTATTTCTCTATTCCAGCAGTTCTCTTACTACAATACACTTTGTGATGTTAATGTAAATAATGTAACAAAATAATTAAAACTATGCATGAAATATAAACATTATTTTCTAATTTAAGTCGTATATAGCTCACAATGTTTTGTTTACTTAACTATTAATGTAATTCAAAGGAGAAGTTAATATGCATATTATTTTATGTACTTATATGTAGGTGGTTTTAATTTAATTTTTTTAAATTCATTATTGGCTGTTGCTACTTGCTCTGAATGTCAGTACAGATAAATATCAGAATCTTGAAACTATTCTAAGCTCCCATGCTTAAGTTTATATTAAAAATATTCATGCATGGCATCAAAATTGTGCACACTGAATACAAAAAAAAACTGTACAGAAAATTTTGCAAAATCAAGGCATTGAAAGTGAGTAATAGTCATTTGTAAGAAATAATATTCTGATTCCATCTTTTGTGTAGATTACAGCCAGTACACTAGCAACACTGGTCCTGCAAGCAACGTACAGTACCGAGGCCAGAACTACAACAAGCAAGTGATAGTACCTCAGCGTGAACAGAAGAGTCCTTCCTACGCTCAACCCACCTACAGTAATCAGGATGTTTATGGCCAGACCATTTCTGCTCAAGACTATGACAAGAACTACAACACGCCTGTAAGTGTAATCAAAGTACAGGCATGTGTTTTGCAGTACATCATGAGAGAAACAAGCTCAAAATATGGTTTCTGAGTTTGTAACTCAACAAAACTTCCACTGCTTGGACCTAAATGATAATCAGAAACACATTGAGCATACAATTTACTGGTGAACCTAATTAAGCTGTTAGTCCCTTTATTTACTATTTAATTCTTTATTTCAGGGTTGCAAAAAAAACACATATTTGATCTGAGAAGTTATAATCAATTAAAACTTATAGCTTACAGTAAGGAATATGTAAACATTTTAACGTACATAGTAGAATGGGAGTTGAGCACTCCTGATAAATTATACCATTGTTAGGAAAATTTTAATTAAAACCACAGGAAAACAAATTGGATGACATTTCCAGTCAGGAGACAAGTTAGACCAATACATGGCCAAACAATTCATGTCAATTTAGCAGGTGTGCATTTGCAGCACAGTCCAGGAATGAGAAAAGACATGGAGACTCCCTGACATGAGATACATAATGTTTGAACTACTGAATATTAATTAGAGTTCTGTGTTTCCAATAATGTAATCAGTGTGTCTTCAATACCTACTTCCCAAATTACTACCTAACATTTATATCAAAATAAGCTGCTTGATTTAGAAATTGTTCCAGAAACCTCTTATTGAAGGCATGACAACAAAGGTCAAACTAAATATGTGAATGACACAAAGTAAAATTTGTAGACAAAATTTGCAGTAGGATTCACCCATGTAAGCTTTACCCTCATGAACAAGTCCAACCCAGAACATAAGATCAAATAATTTAAAATTTTTCATGATCACACCCCTCCCCCAAATACCTAATATATACACATATTAGTACTGAATAACAAATCAATGAAATTATCTGCACTTCCTCCATTCATCATGGCATAACAAATAAACTATAATTATTTTGGACAGTTCAAGTCTCATACTTTAATTCTGGGTCCGTAATGTTTGAATCCCGCAGTTTAAGTTATTAATTACATACTGTATTGTAAAATAAAGTTGTTAAATTTTTCCCTGGTAAAGTATTTCAACACATTCCTCAAAAAAATGTTGGGGTATTCTTTTATACTCATCCTGTATTTCAGAAATGAAAGGTGCTATTGATGTGCTGGTTTTACAGAGTTGAAGTGCAGGCAAGGGCTCATAATTGCAGCCCAGACACCAATTTGAATAAGTATTAGAATGTGTATTTCTTAAACAAAGTTACATTTTTTCAAATGGAACAATGCCTATTCACATCAAGAAATTAAAATTAGAGGAAATTAGAATTTCAATGGTATTTTTGCAGGATCCTAGTACAAGTAGTTTACGTGCTATCGTAATTGACAATTTTAAATACAGCCAGTTGTCTGCTCCATTTAACTGCTTAGTTACTAGGCTACGATGTTCATATGTGTGTTTAGATTCTGATTCCTTTACACTGATTGCATTGGGACCTCCTTGTCAGTACTTTGTGATAGTTCATTCTACCTAGACGCAGGACGTGCTGAAAGATGGTATTTACTAATGCTGAAAAAGCCAACATGCTCATAATGTATGGCAAATGTAGGAAGAATGCTGTTAATTCTTGTAATGTGTACGCAATGCTGTTAATTCTTGTAATGATATCGCAATACACATCAACCATCTCAACAATTATTTGAGAACCTCTTTAAACAATTACTGGAAACTGGAAGTGTAACACCTCGAAAACGTAACAGAAACAAACAAGTGACTGGAGAAGAGGGTGAAATTAATGTTATAGCTGCTGCTGCTGTAAACTCGCAAGATAGCTCCCGTGCATTCGCAAGAGGGAGTGGCATGAGTCAGGAAAGTGTACTACGCATTCTGCACCGTCATAAGTTCCGTCCGTATAACGCCTCTCTCCATCACGAGCTACATGGAAATTATTTTGAGAATTTTGTTAACTTTTGGACATGGGCATTAAGACATGATACACCAGAATTTGTCATGTATCTTGTTTAGTGATGAAGCAACATTTACATATCATGGCCAAGTCAACCTCAGAAACATGCATTATTGGTCAGTAAAAAAATCCCCATTGGCTTCGTTAAGTGGAACATTAGCAACCATGGAGTGTAAATGTGAGGTGTGGAACAGTGAATCATCATCTCATAGGCCCCTTTTTTCATATAAGGAACACTGGATTCCCAAAAGTATGTCAACCTCCTAACAAACTTATACAAATGTTAGAAGACCTTCCAGTGCAGACTAGGAAGATCCTGTGGTATCGGCACGATGGTTGCCCAGCGCATAGTGAAAGATGTACTACAGCTTGTCTTTACAAATTGTTTCAAAATAGTTGGAATGGACGAAGGGGACCTGTGTGTTGACCTGCCTGTTTACTAGACCTCACCCCTTTATATTTTTTCTTTGGGAATGCTAAAGGACACTATCTACAAGGACATACAGACTACACCAGAAGATATGTAACAATGTAATGTAACAATGTATTACAGTTGCCTATTCTGAAATTTCTGCTGAAATGCTATAACATGTGCAGCAATCTTTACCATGACAGACAGGATGCTTGTATCGTAGCTGGTGGTCTTCATTTTGAACACAACCTCGGAAGGACAGTTTACTTTTCTTCAGAATTCACAGACTTTGTTTTCACTTTTGTATTTGTTAAGAGAGCTTACATATGGTACAGCTAAATGGAGCAGAAAACTGTAGGTATTTAACATTGTCATATTACGATAGCACGTAAACTACTTGCACTAGAATCCTGCAAAAAGACATTCTAATTTCCTCTAGTTTAATTTTTTTGAAATGAATAGGCACTGTTTCATTTGAAAAAATTTAACTTTGTTCAAGAAATACACATTCTAATAAGTATTAAAATTTGTGTCTGGGGTGCGATTATGACCTCTTGTCTAAACTTCAACTACGTGAAACCAGCACATTAATAGCACCTTCCATTTCAGAAATATTTGCAGTGCAAGTTTTAGGTGATTCATCCAGTATTTGACAATGTACTAAACATATATTTTCATCTTCATAGTACATTCTTAAATTAAAGTCACAGGTTTATACATATTGCTACTCAGGCTGTGATATGAATATGGATCTAGGACAATCTTTGTTACCCAGCAATCCAACACTTATGCTGCGGCTGCCAGGATGCGCTGCAGCTGAACCATTCCAGCTAAGTCGTCGTGGGAGAGACAATGATAGTTTTCATGTATAGAGTTTCCTAGGGCAGGGAAGAGAGAGGTTCTTCATTATGCACTCATCCATCATACTCTCTCTGCCGACCCTTTTCACCCCACTGCCAGGGTTTATGATGGGCTTTGGAGCAGAATTTGTTTCTTGAGCTGAATAAACTCTTGGGAAAGTTGGATGCCCAGAGCTAAAATAAGCTGCTGATGACATGAAAGAGTGAGTAAAGACTGGTTTAGATTATGGTGTTTCCTAGATGTGATGACCATCATAAGTACAGATAGAGTTAGTGTATTAGAGTGTAGGCCGGTTGGATGACGTATGTCACTGAACAGAATAAAGAAGGCAGCATTGTTGTTTCATAGGCCAGCTAAATTTGGGAAGGGAATTTCCAGCATCGCCAATAGGTGCTCAGAGGTTTGATGAGCCCCAATGCTATGGTAAAGTGGCAACTTCAGGTGTCATCTAAACTCAGGTTATCAGCAGGAGTCCACCTGAACACATATTGAGAGCTGCAAAAGCATCCATCTGGTCTAAGGTGAGGAAACCATTCACTGATGGCTCTTAAATGGGAGCAGAGATTAGCATCAATATTCTAGTGAGACAGTGACGTTCTTTGATGCAGCTCTTGGATATGGGTTGGAGTTTATCTAATTAATTTATGATGGGAGATGCATACACATTAGTGTGTTGGATCTATAATCAACAATGTGATAGTGTGATGATACCTGAAGAGAGAGTTTTTTCCTGGCAGAGGGGTTGGGCAGACTTCGAAATGGGGGGTAGGGTGGATGGTAGGGACCCATGGGAGACAATTTGGACACACTAGTTGGCTGTGTCGGAAAGTTAAAGTTTCTGATGGCTGCATTTTGTATGCCCTCAGGGGAAGTTAGGATTTAGATATCTCATTCCCTTTATGCATTATCTTCCCTACTGCAAGGTGTCAGTAGTTAAGTCAGTGCCTTCAAAAAAATTGTATTAAATGGTTTGGTGCACCTTTTCAATCAATTCTGTTTTTGCACACGTATTTATACGTGTTAAGAGAGTAAAATTGAATTTTTTAAAAACTTTGCTCTTACACATTTTCAAAGATACTTAGAACATTTCATTCTTTTCCCATCCCAAGACATTATACAAAAGTCATGTCTTTTATAAACTAGCAAATTTAAAAAAAAAACCTGAAAAAAAATGTTTACTGATGATTGCTATGAATTGAGATGGTGTTGATATTTACAACATTATTGAAATTTACACCCTTTTCCAGTTGTAATAAATATTATTGTACTTATACATTGGAAATTAACCTAGTCTATTACATTATAATTTCCAAATTTGTGTTATTTTTGCAGGCTGACGATCAGTACCAACAAAATATTGCAGTGCAGCAGCCAGTTAAAACTCCTACTCGGTAAGTAGTGCCCCTTTAAGTTTTGTATATTACATAACTTGTTTTGCAGAGCCCTGTGTAAATGTTTCATGGTTTTTTATTGCAGTACAGTATTATTTCAGATTCATAGTGGGTCTAAATCATTTTTTAAAAAAAGTATTAATAATCTGGTGAATACTAAAAACCTTTGATGTGAATTTTATCTTTTGTCTGCATGTTTTGTTTAAGAAATGTTGTTCTGTAATAAAATGTGACAAGACCTCAATTAGGTAAAATACAAATTAAATAATTTGTTTTCCTGATAGATTATAATAGCGAACATAACTTAATTGAGATATATTTATCGTAGAGGAAATATAAACGTACTTAAAAGTCCAGCAAAAAAATCATAACTAAAAACTAGTTTTCAATCTCATATTTTGGAGATTTTATATTCATGTTGATAATTATATGTTTATTACTTCTGGTTCAAATTCATACCATACATTTTTTTGCAAAGTTTTATCTTAAATAGTTTAGTCAGTTCTGGCAGAGTTCCTCCACATACATCAGAATTAGGATACATTTATTATGCTTATCCTGAAATGTTAATTAAATAAAAATATTATATTCACTCAAATTATATATTTTAACTTTAAGACTTCAATGGCTTCTTCAAAAACATCAATGAAGTTTTAAGGTCTACTACAGTAACCATTTATTGGTTAAAAGCTAGAAGCAAAAAAAAAAAAAAACAGAAGCGAAGGAAGTTAATCAGTGTCGTAAAGGAATGCACTTCTACACCTTTCCCTCACTGCCTTGCAATTTGTGTTCTTAACTCATTCATGCTGAAATTTCCTCCAATTCCACAGTCCGAACACTATTGCATGCTGAGGAGCATTTTCACACATAACTGCATTATAGAAAGGTGATACAATGTATAGTCAAGGTGTTTATGTTATCTTGGCTCAATCTGAATTTTAAGTGATTGGCAGAAAGAAAGCAAAGATAACCTCTTCAGAGGCAAAGAGACAAATAATATGAGATATTTTTTAATAGTGTATCCTTTATCTCAAAGTCAGAGAAAAGATAATGGAGAGTTGAGATATGAAAGATGTCAGGAACACAGTATGTTTAATGGTGATTACCAGAAATGTAGATTTATATTTTAAAACAATATAAAAAGTGAGGTATCATAATAAATATCACATGGCATGTCATGTGACTAATTACTTCAGAATTATTGGATAATTCTAATATCTGAGAATTCTGTATTAGAGTAATTGCCTTGCAAGTTTTAACCACCCTAATTTTACATTCTTAATATTATTTTTAAGTTTAAGCAATACAGTTGTTTATAAAATTATTTACCTTAACTTCTTACTTTATATTAATGAATTTTAGTTGCTTTAGAACTTAAATTAGGCCCACCTGAAGGAAATGAAAATTGTATTGAAAATTTTTTCTTCTGGGGGTTGAATATTCCATGGTAATAAAATATAAAAGTTGCAACATATAAAGCGATTTAATAAATAAAGTAACAAGACTTCTCATTTTGTAAATTTATTCATCCATAACTTAAAAGTAGAATCATAATATGGCCTTGGTAAAATTATTTTTTACAAATAGGCCTATTAATAGTCTAAGCATTTGTTTCAATAGTACACCAAGACATCTATTCTGGCATAGAAGCTGTGCCAAGTGGCAAAAACTGTCATTATGGTGTGCTGAATGTCACCATCAGTTACAAATCACCTTTCACCCATGATCCAAAGAGATGGAAGTCACTGCATATGTCAGGCTGCAGGGAAGATGCTCCAGTACTTCCCAATGGAAGCACTGCAGCAACTTATAGGTGTGGTTAGCTGAGTGTAGCAAGATATGACTGTGCAGTATGTTCTGAGCAACAAAAGTAATTTTCAATAAATCATCCCTTGTAACTACTTTAGTGCGTCACAACAGTGATCAGCATTCACTGAGATAATAAACAAGAAGCATACTCACACCCTTTTGGTCCCCAAACATAGTTGCCTTGACTTTCTTTACTGATTGAGTGCTTTTGAATTTCTTTGAGGGTGGGGATGAGGTATGTTACCATCCCACGAATGCTTGCTTAATCTCCAGTCTCACATGACGCAAGTTTCATCAAATGTAACAGTTTGCTAATGAACTGGCTCCCTTCCTCATGGGACCAAGTCAAATGCACGAGAGCGATTTTCTGAAGGTCTGTGAGCTGCCTCGGTTTCTAATGTGCACACTTGTCCTGTACCCAAGTTGCTCTTGAGTGGTCTTGTATATAATACTTGCAGAGATGTTTAATTCACCAGCATTATCACTCAGTCAAATACATCTGTACTTCTGAACCAGATCTTCAATGTGGCACATTTTGCCTTCAGTTACGGACTCACTTGGCCAACCAAATTGCTTCCCATATTAAACGTCTGTCCTGCTGTTATTAAATGCAGGTAAACAGACCCAAAAATGTTTATGTGACATGACATAAGCAATACACACTGCAAATGTTATCAATATGACATGTAGGGGGTTCCAGAGATGATGATGTAGGTTCCTGACTAAGCCGACTTGCCAGGTTAAAGCGAAAACTGGTGAAATTGCCCAGCGCCATAACTCAGTGAGCATGAGTTAGTGAGGGTTGTGCAGTCTACGGCCTGTGGGTCCCTAGAGTCCTCTGTCGATCTGTGGTGCTTGTGAATGATGAACTTACCTATAATTGCACATACCTATTGGTTTAACTCTTTATGCTGGCGAGGTTGTAGGCCACTTCGCATGCTATACTTACACTTGTTACTGCTGCAACAGGGTGCAGCGCCTGCAGTACCCCGAGGGGTAAAGAAAATAAAACATTTGTGTTTATTCAAGACGTTTACTTATTTCTTTGAAACATACGCACTTACACTGATATGTGTTAAATTTATGCGAACCCGGCACTGTGATTTGCCAGTGACCATTGCTGTTCAATAAGGGCCTAAGCCATGAAAACTAGGTGCAGATATGCAGTACGCGTTAAGTCCTGTTAAAGATGACAGGAAGACAGACGGTCATCTCCTCTGCACGAATTAAGCAAAAGGTTCCAGTTACATGAAAATACTATTGAATTGAAAGTGATTGCAGCCTAAAATGAATGCGCAGAGAGGGTCCGCGTGGAGTGAAACTGCCATGCTGCCAGCTGGGCCGAGTGCTGAAGTCAGACTAAAATCATGGCGTCGGCTTCCGCTAATGGTAGCCGAATCCAGCATCAAAAATAACATGAACCCTCTTAATGCTAATTAATATGCCACAAAATACAATTTAATGGTGAAGAACATGTTGGTGATATTCCGTGATTAATATTATGTTTGGGACTGTGACGTCACGGGGGATGTCACCGCACTAGAAAGATGAAGTAAAAACTGTAAGGCCTTGGTAGGCAGTCTGCTGTAAAGAAAAGACACCATTACCCTATTAAACATTGAACATAATTAACGTACTAATATTGACTGGAATATTGGTAAACTGAAAATGCATTTCAGTTTCCGGTAAGTTTCGTAAGTGTATTTCAGTTTTTTATTTGTTTCGCCAATGGGCAAGTCTAAGTGTTCCAGCTTGGGTGGGTTGGACGAGTCCATCACTGAAAAGGGATGTGGGTTGCCACGCTCGTTTGAGGTGTTAATAAAGAAATGAATTTAATTTATTCGGCTACGGCATTTTTGACACTTTGTATTGTTTTGGGATTTTATTCCCCACTGTTTAACCGCACTTCGGATCACGTAGCACTGATAACCTAGCCAGCAGGCCAGTCAACGTCATGCAGGTGGGAAGGACGCAGTGCGTCGCGGCGCAAGCTGCACCAAGGTTCCCTCCAATTGCTGGGGCTCCTGATGGGTGTGGCTTTCGGGGGGACACCGTGTTGGACTGCTTGTTATTTTCCCTCAAGAGTTACCTCTTGCAGTAAATAAAGCAAGACAGTCACTTGAGTCATGTAGTACATGACGACGAGGTGGGTGTGTTCCGTTCTCGCAGACCCATACTGATGTACTCGCGGCCGAGTGTTCACTTAGGCGTGGTGTCGGCTAGGTGGTACAAGTGACTGTGGAGGTGCAAGTGGTCACGAGAGCACACACGGACGTGTGGTTCAAGTCAAATAAATCTAAACAGGTGGTGTGCATTTTAGACAGAGAAATTTGATCACTCTACATAAATGAGTGTTTGACCATGTTTCTGCCAGCCTAGCTCTATTTCAACTAATGTTGTGTGAATGTGACTAACATCATGCACCGTATTTACATAGACAGTGAATGGAAGCAATGATATATTTTCTTCTTTCCTTGTAAAATTTTTAATGAAATATATGACATTACATATGTGAGAAGTTTTGATACTTTATTTATTGCATCACCCTTGTAATGTCACTAAATATAAACCATACTATAATTTTTCTAATGAAAATAATTTATAGCAGAAAAAATTGACATTTTATTTTATTGTTACTAAACTGAAAAAGATTTAAAATGTATAACTGACCCTTCACTGTTATTTAAATCGAAATCCCTAGCCATTATTTTTCAGAGAATAAACAAAAAAATGCTTATGGAAAATCAATAAACAGTAAGTACAGTCCTAAAAAAAAAAAAAATTTTACATGTACAGCGAAAATATAATTTAAAAAATATTTCACCTAAGACTTTTCCTGCTACAAAATACTAAGCTGCAAACTGTGAGCAGGAATGATGTAAAGATATTTGTTGGTCATGGGTTGTATCCCTGGAAGAAGTTTGATATTATCAAAACACTTTGAACTATTTGAATTTTTCATCACTATAGGCTGCAGCTTTTCTGTGGTATAATTTTGTGTTCAAAAACTGTAAACCTTTCTTTGTAATACTTTCCACCATGACAAGCCTTGCCTATTATTGCACTTTTTGTCAGGAAGAAAGTATTCATTATAAATGTATTTTGGATCACAACTTCCATGGACTTTCAGGATAACATATGCTGTATGGTCTATTTGTTCACTGTTGCACTTTTTCTACAAAACTCTTAGAAAATAAATTATGTGGTGCACCTTGAATCTGGTAACATTCAATTGATACACAGAATTTTCCCATTCTTCATATAAAAGAAATATATTTTACTTTCTCCTTAAAATTTTTGGTGTTTAGTGTTTATAACTTATAAAAATAAACACACACATATATATATGAACTAATAATCGTGCAATTAAAAATTAATTAACTAGTAAATATGTAAATATGTTAAAATATTAACATTCTAATTTCAGTCAATATTAATACTTAACCTAATGATGTACTGTTAAAAATAGTACTGTTAAAGCAATAATTAAATGTTTCACTTATTTTAAATATGCATTAATAAATCAATGGCATGTTAACTTTGTACTTTCTTAATACGTATCACTGTAAAATCAAGATTAAACATTAACTATGTGAATCTTATATCAGTAATTATTAATAACAATTTGAACAACATACATCATAGTTTCAAAACTTATTAAATTTAATATCAGTGCTATATAAAATTTGAAATTTTATGCTGAATTTCTGAAATGTCAGTATTGTTTTCAACTTTTTTAAGTTATATTATTTTGTAGTAAGACAACTACGTTAAAATATTTATCACTCAACTCGGTAAAAAAAATAGTAATTTTGCAGATATGTGTTGTTGTATATATTCAATTCTCCCAATTCATAAATATGATGGAAATATCTAAACCACTTAATAAGTATGACTGGCACCAAATGATAAAAGTGTTTCAAACATGTTTATTGACTTTGAGTATTGAACAGTCTAATTAAGTTTAAACATCTGAGCTAACTTAAATATTTTTAGTTAAATGTTGTGATGATAGGGAAGAACATCATACATTTTAACAAAAAAAATTTCCCTTATTTGTATAAGAGACAGAAATTGTTTTATATGTTTTCAAATTAACTTATTTGGAGAACAAATGCCACCATGCTGAAATTTTGCCTGTGAAGACCCACCAACTAAAATTCATTGTATGATTCAGCAAATAATGTGGTTTTGAGCATCTAAGTTTAATTATGGAACCATGAAGAAACAATCAAGCAAGACTGCTGTCCACAACTACATGAAATTGTCACTTTGCCAAGTCTTTTCAGCAGATCACTCGAAAATCTACACCTCAAACCTCGGCATGTCCATGGCAGCAGTACAATGTTAGAACTTCATTTATGTAAACATGTAGCTATTTAATTAAGTATGTACTATTTTTGTGTGTATTTCAGGCACGCTTTTTTCATGTTAAAATGATGACTGTTTGAAATATAATAACAATTATGCATGAAATGTGTGAGCAAGACTGATGTTACACTACTTTTGGGGATAAAATATCCTTATATGAACTAATTAGGTAATTATTTTTAATCAATTTAAATTTACAGAACTATTTCTGTTATTTTTTTTATTATCTGTATAAGCAGCTTAATTTTGCATACATTTCAATCCAGCTGCACCAATTTTCATTTTATAAAACAGATATTTATTGTAACTTCAGATACTTTTATCATCTATTTTATTTAAAGAATTTTAATTTGTTTAATTTGGTAAATTTTTATGATAAAGTTAAATTTTTAACTGAAACTACTATTTCTTTTAAAATATTTTTATGTACAATTTATTTATTAAAGTATATAAGATCAGGTGCATATACAAATAACTCATGAAGTACAGGATGGGGCAGAAAGACCTCCCTGATTAGGGAAGTTAATAAAAAACCAAAATAAGCCATATACAAGAAAAAAAACCTGTTCATCACGAATGGTACACGTAATGCCATTTTACATCAATGCACTTTAAAAATCACATCAGTCAAATGTCGGTCATACACTCCGCGATTTGTGAGGAGAATAGGGGAGGTGGGGTGGACGCGGGTGGCATTAGACAGCTGTCATCATGCAGTGTTAATTTGATTATTAACTAATGTAATGGTTCAAACTAATTTGTCTTATTTTCTAAGAATCTCTTATGGAAATTTAACATGCCCAGGAAAGACTACAGTACTTTGCTACCTTCCAGTTACTGGAGTGTTTTCAATTGCTTACACTTTTTTTAATATCCCATTTTTCCTCTACCTGTAATAAAAATATCATTCAGGACTCATGGAACACCTTTCAGCAATATTTCCACAAGAGGCCAAAATATGGTTTGGGCAGCTGCTGACTTTCATGCTAGGCTTTAAACTGCTTAAATTATGATTGACACATGTTAAATATTATTTTGAATACTTTGTTACAGTGAATTTGTAGTTCCCTCAGTTCTTTATGTAACTAACTCCTTTCTGAACATGTATAATTGCTAGGGTCTACCTCCAGAAATTTCTACATTTTTATAAACAACATACTCATCAGTTCAGAAATAATCAATATTTGTCCTCACTGTGTCATTTAATGGAAATTACACCACTGTGATCTTTTGAAAAATGGGTTTGCCTTCAGGCTCCATTCCTGGAGTGAGTGAAGAGATTTGGGTGGCTCTTAATATCGAGGTCTTGAGAGCCGATTAGGGTGAAGCAAGGTGAGTATGGAGCAGCACCAGAATGCAAGGGCGGGGGAAATGGAATGCCCCAAGAAAACCCGCTGACCAGCGGCATTGTCCGGCACGATTCCCACATGCGAAAATCCGGGGTCGGCCCCGCCGGGAATTGAACCCAATTCGCCGTGGGGGGAAGCTAGTAGTCTAACCACTACACCACCGCAGCCCCCATGCCTGGAGGAATGACTTACTAGCCAAGCCATTGTCGAACATACATGGGTTTTGTTATATCACCTTCTGACCTACAGTTGAATGATTATGAACATATATACATTATGATTCACATTAGGTCAATTATTTCTACCTAACAGGCTGGTAATTTGCCATCTGCCACTTCATATTAAGTCTGTTTCAAGTTGTCTGAGTTTCCATGTATGCTTCTAGCTTTCCCTAACCTTTATCGTCTTCTGCAACTCTGCACATTATGTATATCTGCCTCTTTTTATTTGGGCTGCTCTGGTTATAGTTTCTTTCATGTTTCTAAACTCATAATTGCAAGGCTTTTACCTGCATCAGTTTCCATGAGAATACATTTCCTTGCCCTTGATCCACTTATTTATAAATATTTGTGGCTTGCTCTACAATAAGTGTTGTATTGTATTCTGCAGTGTATATAATGTTGAGATATACTTTGTTTCCTGGCATCTCTGTTTCCTTCTTTTCCAAGTTTCATTCTTCACTTCACATAAGCATTGGCTTTTTATGTTCACCAATAAATACTTATTCTAAACGCCCTGTAATCAAGCAGAAATCACACACTGTGCATGTGTGTTGATGCATCTCCAGGGCTTCGCCACCATTGCAACTCATTCAGAGCCTTTTTATTTTGACAACCTGTGTTTCACTTATCAGGATACTGATGACCTTAACATCCTTGTATTTTTTAACTTCTTTGACCTGCTTTGTTTACAATAATACCTGATGACCCTAATCTGTCTCAAAGATAACAGAAATTGCAGTCTTTTTTTTTTATGCTGTTGTACCATTCACCAATATATTAAATGGCAGTTCATCTTTCAGAAGTGCATGCAAGAGGTTTGTGCTACACACACCATAAACCCACTTTCCAAATCTTTGTATTTGCAGTGTGTGCCACAGTTATGTCAGGAAATATGATCTACTAGTGCTTGTCTTATCTTATTTTCAACTGTGCTGAAATCAGTTTTTTTAATATTATCCATTATTTATTTTGTTGCTTACATTAATGTTTCAGTTTAGTTCTGCTCTATGAACATCCTACCCAACAGATTAAAGCATGTTGACTGAAATCATTTCACAGCAATTGATGGTGCAGATATGTGAGCATTAATGTCACATCCGGCAAAGTATGCACCATCATAACCATGAATAGCGAAAAATAAATAAAAAATTGTAACAGTTGTTGTCATCGTTCACCTTGTTTAACCCTCCTCCCTTGCTTTTATTACTGGGGAAACCTCCTCTGTCCAAATAAATTGTTTTTGGGCAGACTCTGGGTCAAGTCCATGCTCGAGTGCATACTACGCTTTGGGAAAACCGTTCACTGGTGTCACATCAAGTCTTTGAGTGCTGGTCAACAAAGTCTTTCCTCCTGAGCTGGGTCTAGGAGCACATAGGAAGCAAGAGGTAGAACACTGGGTGAACAGGGTATCACTGGCACAGTTGGTCCATACTAATGCACTCGGGTTGCAGAAAGTGGACCTCTACCTCTGCCCAAATTTAGTGACTGTTCAGTGGCCTGATAGTGGGGTATTAGTCACTTGTGACCTGGGGTGAGTGAATGGTCACTACCTCGGAGGTCTCTGGCATCATGGCTGCTGATATTATTGGGGCATGTCACCTTGAATAGCAGGCCTCAGAGTTTGGGTTAATGTGGGCTAGAAGAGAAATTGCTACTGGCTAGATGATGTTTTCCTTGCTAACATTGGCCACACGAGTTGCATTTATTATGGTTATATGTTTGGAATGACATGTGAGGTGAAATCTATCTATCTGGCCAAAGGAGGTAGTTGGTGCTCATATTGGCATGCTCTGGGGCTAGCCACAACTCTACTCCTATACGTTGTTTTTAGGCAGCTACTATCACGACAAAGGGTGTGCCTACTGGCATGGCCCACAACCATGCCCTTTGGCACTCACGAGGTCTCAAATCCCCCCCCCCCC
>NQII01000042.1:538497-572218 GCA_002778355.1 Clitarchus hookeri
CCCCCCCACCTAGAAGACAGTCTAGTTTGTGGTAATAATTACATCACCATAAATACCTAAGATCAGGTGAGCATAGAGACTACCACATTACCTCAACTTGCAGAGTTTGTCAGTTAACAGCACTTGAAGAGTACAAAAGGCTCATTGATTTCTCATCCTAATTTGATAATGGCCTCATAGCCATCATGTTGCCTTTGTCCTACAGTTATATTCATGCCACTCAGTCAGTTTGTGAGCTTCCAGCCTACGTCAAGTCCAGGACAGACCGTAATATCCTTTACACCAGGGATATGATATTCTCGTGCAGTTATGGGTGAAGTAAATTATAACACCAAAGTTTACTTTCCTCGTTTATTTGACAAACACGAGACACCGCACCATTCGCCATTATGACACACCACCATTTATTTTATAACAAGATACAAGATGAAATATGGTGTCAACCCACAAAACATACACAACAAAATTTCGACACAAAATAAATGTTGCCAACTCATAACAGGATGCACCCTACTCCCTGAAAGTGGACACATTTCACTAGCATAACACAATGTTGTAGTCCCAAAAAATAATAAATACGTTTGTATCTCGAGTTATTCAGCCACATCAAGCCCAGAAGTGCTTCAATTGATTGTTGCCAGTTAAGTTCTAATCATGATTGTTTTGAGTTCATACCCACAAATTTAATGTGCTCCTGGCAAGTTTTCCACCCTCACCTCAAGGCTCTGGCAAAACTGCCCTCATACAATCATGCACATTCCCCATCATTTTCATATCTTCTGCATGTTTTTGTGCCAATCTGTATTTTTCTCATTTTGTCCATTGGTACATCTGTCACAAAAGGTCACTGCTTATTGGAAAAATGCTAATTGCAATTAGGGGAGAATCAAAAGGTAGTGAAGGAGTTCAAGAGTACACATTTTTATAACAGTATAAAATATATATTTCATGAAAACAAAAATCTTTTCTTGTGTTCTTGTAGCAAGTTTTATGCATTGACTAGTTCCTTCATGTAAATACATGAAATTTTTGCAAAAATTTATTACATATATTAAAAAATCACAACACAAATAAGAACAGTTTCAAAAATTTTACAATTAAAAAAAAAGACATGTTCTGTATCTATGATAACAAGGCTGTGTGAAATTACAAAAAACCATAAAGTAGAAACATGTGCCTTTAATTATGATAGATATATTGTGACTTTGATAAGAAACAAATAATCTTTAAAAAAAAATGCAACATGTTTCCTGAAAATGTTGGGTTAAGCGCAGAATGGGAAAAAAGGGTAGGGGTGGCAGGCTTTAGCTCTTCAAGCCACCCCTTTGATCCACTCCTGAATGCATTTAGGATAATGGCTTATGTCATATTGTATAGTCTGCTGCTTGATTATAGGATGGGATACAAAATTACAATGGTAATCATATTGGGAGTTATGCAATCAGCAAGCTATAAAAACTATTTCACAGTGGCTTTTGTATCAAATCAGCCCTTGGAAACTCATCACATTATTTTGGAAACAGACTGAAACTACAAATGGTGGAAAAACATATTTCAGGACCACACAAAACATTTGGGGTATCAACATCAGTCTACCAGTCTAGTCTAGGTTGGTTGATAGTGTTAGTTATCTATGAAATAACATTGGCCTTGAAAAGCTCTCATTTCTCAGAAGCAAACAAATATGGTTGTTACCATATATGTCTTTAAAATTCAGTATGTGCAACTACATTAAGGACATTGTGGTCATTCACAAATTTCACAGCTCTCACAATGCTTGTTGGAACCATTATGCAAATATGCCAAATATAAAAATTCTAAAACTTTTCTTAAGCTATCATATTGCAATTATTTATATCTATTTTTAGTAGTAATTGTTTTGTGTGCACTAACATAAAAATGCCTATATATTTGAGAGATTAACACCATTAAATCAAGAAGATCATAATGTAACTGAATTCCAGATCAGACATGTATTAAGTCTTATGTTATATGCAGAATATATTTCTCTAATTATTTCATACTGCATTTTTATATTTATAGGACAGCTTTACATAACAGTGTTAAACAATTTTTTGAAAATGAAGAAATTGTTTTTGTTGTTAAGTTGCTCTTGAAACAATTAAATAAGGCATAAACATTTTAATAGGTGATATAATTATTTTTAATTGTATAATTATTTATAATTGACACAATTGAACTTCTAGCAAATTAAATTCAATGATGTAGAAAGTTAATGATTAGCACTATTCTCTGTACAATTTTTTTTAACTGTTGTCTCTTTTGCTCACATTGTGTTACTGCTTGTATGTTAGTGCATTAAATTGTGTTAACTCTTACAGGAATGACAAATTTTGTAGCATTTTTTGTATAAAGGATGTTTTTGTAACGAGTGCAGATATTTTGGGGAATGCAAGGGGGTGTCAAGACGTGTATTTTGATGCAATAAACATGGTGTCGGAAATGCCTCCTTATGTTACAAATAAAATGAAATGCAAAACGCATATGCTGTAAGCAATAATTATTATGTAAAGAACATGTAGCACAATCACTCAAAGCAAGTTGACAACGACACCACAAGTACAGTATTACAACAATTGTTCAAAGTGATGGCCGTTGACCTAGTCGCACAGCTCCATGTGCCGCACAATGGACTGTTGTACTCGGAGTAACATGGCTGGCAGGCAGGTCAACAGTCATCACTTTGAACAGTTGTTGTAATATTGTACTTGCGGTGTCAATTTCAACTCGCTTTGAGTGATTGTGCTACTTATTTTTTATATAATAATTATTTCTTACAGCATATGCATCTTGCATTTTATTTTATTTGTAGCATAGGGATGCACTTCTGAAACCATATTTATTACATCAAAACACTCATCTTGACACCCTCTTGCAGTTCCCAAAATATCTGCACTCATTAAAAAAAACATCCTGTATATATCAGTAAGGGTTAATATGTTCTTCAAAAAAACTACTTGGTATGTGAAGGGAGCTGTGTAATATTTTTTTAAACTAAATATTTGGAAATATTTTATGGTTAGTAACAGTGAGTATTGATACTGAAAAATGTAGTAATGAAGAAAACAGTCCATGCTATAATTTGCATAATCATGAAATTAGTAATTGATTTTACAGGAAAAAATTTTATCCTGTAAAGAAATGTATGTCTTAAAATTAAACAAAGCAGGTTGTATGGATATTTATATTCACAAAAATCATATTTAAATATAAGGATTATAAGTGTTTACCATATAAATGTGCCCTTTTTGTAAGGTTATATTATTGTTACCATGTAATATTTTATAGAAAAGAAAGTGTTCTTAAAAATATTTAAAACATTTCAGTTTTTAACCATTTTCAAAATAACTATGTAAATAACAATTCGAGGGATTACATTTTTTAATACAGAATATTGAAATTTGTTTGATATTTTGCATGTTGTTATAAAAGGTGACAAACACAGTGCAGATTCAGTTAACAATGCAAAAAACCTGCTTTGTAGCATGGCTTACAATTTATTGACTTCTTCAAATTTTGACGTATCTACAAAGCTCCTGCATGCCATTTCCTATCTGAACAAAGATTAATTAATATATTCTCTGTAACATCTCAGATTTTCTTTTAATTGTCTATAATTCATTATGAATGAATCTACAATTCATTATAAATTAATTATATTTTAAATCCTTTGATGAAAGTGATTTTAGAATGAGTTGTTTGAATGATTATAGCAATGGGGGTGAATGATTAAGTGAAATATTTTGAACATACTTCATTTCTACACTACATCGTAACAGAAAATCAAGTCTCAGAAACATGAAAAATGAGCCAAGAGTGGCTGTAGTCAATATATATATATAAAATGTATATTAAATCCCACAAGAAATGTTGTCAGATAAATAAAGATAAATAACAAAACTGAAAAACAGAAAATATAATTACAGAAAGAATTATTAAACAAAAAAATGGAAAAACCAAGGACAACACAGTGATGACAACACAGATGAACAGTTGGATTCAATCAAACAAAAAAAGTGGAAGAAAAAAAAGAAAAACCCAAGGACAACACAACTAAGACCGCACAAATGAACCCCAAGACAAAGGCAAAATTTCGCATAAGACTGGAAAACACAATGATGATGACACAGAAGAACACAGTATGTTTTTTCTTAGACAAGTTTGTTGCATAGTGATAATAATAAAGCCATGCTCCAAAGAAAATAATTCAAATACTTTACTTTTTGTAAACTACATTCGGATTTGAGTCAACACTGAGAGTTTATGCATGTATTTGTCACCATATCTTGCAAGTATTGTCATTAATTAAAACTGGCTTTGTGATTTTGTTTTTACACAAGTGCATTATGCTACTTTGTCTTATGTAATTGATAGTATCTCCTTAGTCTTTATGAGTGATCTATTTTTGCCTTATGTTATTTCTGCAGAAAAGTGATGAGACAGAGAGAACGAGGGGGATCGACTCAGCAAACGACACAAAGTGTAGATTCAACACACTTTGATAAACTTTGGACACCCGCACTACTTAGCACTCAAACACCAAAACCAGATAGGAAGCAAACGCAAGTTCCTGAAAGTAGAGGTGTCACAAATAAAAATGTTCATGATTATAGTACAAAACCTTACACTACAGAAGCCTCACAAACAAGGAGACAGACACAAAGCCCCAAAAATTTAGAAATACAAACACAGAGGTCAGTCAAATTGGATGCTACTAAGTCACCTAAGGATACTTCACACAGAAGTGCTCCATCATATTCCACATCCGATCCAGCTCTTCAAAATACCCAAACAAGTCAGATCCCAGCGCGATCTCGTGGAGTTCAGCCCCATTATCCTCCTACAGCACCATCACCAACAAGTTTTAAACCATATGAAATTTCTGGAAATATCAGAGAACAAGCCAGGAAAAAAGATAACTCATTTTCACAAGGTGGCAATGCTAATGTCAACCCTCCTGTCAGGAGTAATTCAGCCGATAACTTCCTTTTTGAGCCAAGAACTCCTTCAAATTATGACGTAAATTCAGCCAAAAATTCAGAAAGCAACTCAAATTTCCCTACTTCCCAACGATATGTCCAAACATCTTTAGATATTGATGACACTAGAAACACACACGTACCAACTTCTATAACCGAAAGGACACTGGCGAAGAATATTGATCGAACTACAAAACTACCCACTACTTCCCGTCAACCATTAAGACAGACGACTGAAAGACTTAACAATGACGTTCACTCAGGAACAAATACATTAGTTGGACATTCATTATCAAGGGACAGAAAAGAAGATATTGACTCAACATCACAATCTGCTGCTAAAGTAGTAGAGACAGATCCCTCATCGAGCCTTTCTCGTAATTCCATAATCCAAACAGATAGTACAACTCTTAGATCGAGGGGACGAGGTCATAGTCAGCAGAGGAAACAACAGACTTCTAGCTGTTCAGAGAGCTTTGAGAACAACGTCAATGTGGATTGCAAGGACAAGCCCCAAGTGAGGTATTGAAAACCTCAGTTTTTCCCTGTAGCATTGTTAGTAAAATACTTTTTCATTTTATTTCATTCATGATAATGAAAGACCATACAGCCATTTATTAAAATAACGTAAGCAGTTTTCATTCATTTATTTAATTTTTCAATTAATATTGAGTTAATCAAAATTGGAAATAAATGTAATAATGATGAATTTTATGTTATAGCATGCATATGTCTTGGCTTTATGACTTATCTAGTCACATCTTAAACTATCTTCTTTGTAGTATCATAAGAAGTCATTTATGGTTGTCAACCTGAGCATGCTTAAGCTATCTGATAAATATGTGTTGCTAAGGGCAGCTAGAATTACATAGTGTTTCTGTGATTTTATCACTATGAATTTTTTTTATATTGTGTATGAAATTAAAAGCTTATTTTGTGTGGGAAATTCAATACTTTTTTAAAATCAGCTGGTAAACAGATAATGGCTACTTGCAATTTAGAGCATAATGGTCTTGCAATTATAACCTCTTATGGTGATGCAGTCAACTGTTTTTTTTATGCTCTGTAGTTGTTGGGACACATGCAGACATTGCTTATGCAAGAGCATGCTATGTGGAAGCATGAATTTCCACCCTATCACTGCTTGCTTGTAAGCTAGAAACTATTCCTGTATAATTTTACTAAAGAAGCATATCCAGCTATTGAGGGAAACTGACACATTTTAAGTTACACACCTCCTGTGAGTCTTACCTTTTGATTAAGACCACTGAGCTAGTGCAATCATTTATCAATTATTCACCACATTTAAATGCGTGGTTGAGCATTTATCAATTATTCACCACATTCAAATGTGTGTTTGAGAATATAAATTTTATAGTCAACTAGGTATCTCCAAGAACACGTTTTAAAACTATAAACTATAAAACAAGAAAACTTAGACTAATAATTTCATATTATGTTAGAAAGTTATGAAAATCAACATGCTTACGAAGCTACAAGTTAATATAAGAATTTATTTATGACTACAATTGAAATTATTTTTATACATAACATATTACATGGATTGAATGAATGACATGCTAATAAAAAAAGTAAATTATTTGATAATGATTATATCGTTTTGTATCATTATTTTAAATAGGCGAGTTAGAGTTATGATGAAGCAATCTTTGTTTTATTGATCTGCATTTCAGAGCCACCATCAAACCTATCTGTCTTGACCACACACAATTAATATCTATTCCTGATTCAGAGGGATGGGGTCAAATGATAACATTCCTAGCAGTTATACAAAAACATGTACCAAGGTATATTGCAACACACAATTTAAATAGTTCCTAAATAAGCATGCTGAGCAGAGGACACAGTGATAAACCTTCAGGCTCACATTTGGGAGGACACTGGTTCCAATCCTGGTCCGCCCATCCTGATTTTGGTTTTCCTTGATTTCTCTAAATCACTCCAAGTGAATGCTGAGATAGTTCCTTGACTGTTTCCTTCCTCGCTTCTACTTCTCTGAGCAACTTGCCCCATCTCTAATGAGCTTCTTGAGACATGAAGTCCTACCTACCTACTTACCTAAACATGCATAATAGTGAGGCCACCGTGAAAAAAAAATAAGTTGTCACATTAAGGAAACAAACCATTTGTGAATTTATTCTATGTACTCAGAGTTCCCTTACAGAAAATGTATGGAACATGGTGCTATAAAAACACTTGTGAGGAGGCAAGTTATTAACACATTTTTTGATATGCAGATGTTAAAAACACTTATGGTAATACAAAAAAGATACATGATTTGTGAAGTTGGGTTAATCAGCATAATGCAGGTAACATAGAAGTATATAAATTGGTATAAAAATACTATGGTGAAATTAATTTTCTTAAAGCCACATTTATCCAGAATCAGTTTGGGACTATGCTTCCATGAAAGCTGACTGACCAGGGATTTAATTTTAGTAGCAGACAGAACTACAGATAAGTGAAACAAAAGAAGGGCCCCCCCCCCCACATGGTGACATGCCCACCTATTCCCCCAGCTACAATGCACTATTTGGCAGTGCTCTCACTCCCCAGAGAGTTCTAGCAGCTGATGCCCTTATGTTGGTGGGAAGTAATGTAAGGATGTGAGCATATGACGTCAAGATGAAGCACACAAGTTGGCTAGCTGAGATGCTTGGATTATTTAAAATATAAGTTACACTTTTCTTAGAATATAAATTATTTTATTGATGTGTCTTTGCTGCATCGTTTCCAGTTTAATGAGATAAAACAAAATATTTGCCACCTGTGCCAAGATGCACCACCTGTTTTAGTGTCGCTGATTGTCACTGTGAAAGCCCTAACAACACTTTGCCATCATCTTGATCATCTTAACATCTTACACAATTACCGTCACGTTATGCATATGCCAAACCAGATGCCATACTGTCTCTTGCCAACCTTCACATCATGTACTACTCACTACAATATGTCCCCCTTTGAGAAAGCCATTAATATCTTGTGTTACAGATTCATTTTAATGGGAGCGTTTATTACACACCCTGACCTTGTTACTGTTTGAGCATTGTTATTGTTCGTCAAACTGAGAGTCACTTTCTGTGCTATCACTGGTACATGTACTCTTACCTTTCCCCCCACCTACTAAATTTAATGTGTACGCCCCTTCACTTACGTCACTGTTACACCTCACGTTGGTAACAATTTCAAAGCCCTTCAATCCATTCACTACTCTCTTCACACTGATTCCCCATAGCAGTGTTTCCTGTTACCTGAGAGTGTTTTGTAAGTGTTCACTGTTCTCTGGTATGTTGATGTATCTGGAGCAGTGTTGTCTCCTGTGCTCCTGGATTCTTTAAGATGGGTTTTGTTACACCTCAGTATCTTACCCCTTGCATTCCTTTTTATGTAGGATCTTGGCTCTTCATGTTTCCTTAAAATTGTATCTGGTTGACAGTTTTCATGCTTGCTTGTTTTCACAACCACCCTGTCTCTTGTCTTGAACTCGCTTGCTTTCTTCAGGGCTGACTTGTCATATTGTTTCTTGTATCGCTCCTGATTCTCCATCATCCATTTGTGTGCATCTTTTTGTACTCTGGGTTGTAAGGCTTGGCTCATCACTGGGAGTAAAGTTCTTATTTGTCTGCTCGTCAGGAGTTGGCACAGGGATATGTTCACACTTGACAAGGGCGTGTTTCTGTATTCTCTCAATAGGTCTCTGAAGTCCTTCTGTTGCCAATTAATTTTCTTTAGTATCATTTCTGCTATATGAAAGCCCTTTCCTGCTAGGCTGTTGCTTCTGGGATAGTATGGGCTGCATGTTCGCAATTTGATTTCATATGATTGTGCAAACCGTGAGATCACCTGGGACGAGAATGGCATATTGTCTGCTCTTATTACCTTTGGTATGCCATCCCCATGGGTGCAAAATACATCCTTTAGTTTTCATATACATTTTCTGCAGTTTTCTGCCTTATTGGTATGATTTCAAGCCACTTTGAGTATAGGTCGACAACAATCAGGTAATTCCTGCCACCACTGTCTAATATGTCCACAGATATCTTCTCGAAGGGAAGTTGTGGAATCTATTGTGCCATCATTGGTGATTTTTTTTTGGTCGGTTGATATTTCTCACAGATGCAGCAACCTTTCACCCACTCTGTAATGTCTGAGTACATGTTCCTCCAGTAGTACACAGCGTTTGCTTTCATTATGATCTTATCTCTTCCACTGTGATCCTCATGGAGCAAATTCAGAACAAAGTTTATCAATTGTTTAGGAACTAGGAGCTTGTCAATATAAAGCACGAACTCACTGTCCACATAAATATAATTTCTTATTGGCCAGGCCCACCTGAAGCACTCTGGAACTTTTTTCTTGTGTTCTGGCCATCCTCTGGCATACATTTCTTTAAGGGCTGATAGTTTAGCATCTTTAGCAGTTTCTTTGACGAATAGTTTTTTTTTCCTCCAGACATCGGTAAGTGCCGAACTATCTTGTGTACAAGTTCTTTCATTCCTGGATCTTCTTCACTTGAGTCTGGGAGGTATGAGCGAGACAATAAATCTCCTATATAAATTTGCGGCCCTGGAAGATGTTTTACTTCAATGATGTACTTCAGTGTTTTAATTCGCAGTCTGCGTAATATTGATGAGGCAATTTTTTGTATCGGTTAGCTCATTGTAGCAACTAGGGTTTTATGGTCAGTCATCACTGTGACCTTGTAGCCGTACACATAGTTGTGAACCTTTGCCAAGCTGAAGTCAATGGCTCTAATTTCCTTCTCTGTCTGGAAGTAGTTCTGCTCAGCTGGTGTCATGCTAGTTGATGCAAAGGCCACTTGGCTGTTGGTTCTGCAGCAGTACACACCCTAACCATCTTTACTTGTATCACACTGAATGACTATTTCCTTATTTTGTGAAAAGTTTGCCACGGTTGGGGCATTTGGAACACGGTTTTCATCTCGTTGAATGTATCTTCATGGGCTGGTAACCACTGGAAGTTTACTGGATCTGATCATTACTGTCTTAGTGGCGATGTTACCACTGACATGTTGGGGATAAACTGTGGCACAAAGTTGAACATACCCATACATCTTACGAGTTCCTTTTTCAACATTGGAGCTTTCATTTCCACCAGTGCCTGAACACGTTTTGTATCAACTCCCATTCCTTGCTTGCTAAATTTGAAACTGACCTTTTCTTATCTTTTAATCGGTTTTATTAATTTTCTACAATATTCTAGTCTCATTAATTTATTTGAGGAGGAAAAAGTGTTTTTTTTTCTCAGCATGGAATTTCAATTTTTTTTAAATGTTTTGTGTGAGCTGCATGTTATAATAAATTGTGACACTACTACTTATTGAATTCATTTTAATTGATTGAACAGTGCATGTACAGAGTAAAGAACTTTTTTGACAAGTCATATTGTCTTGTTGAAAGCAGAGGAGTGTAAAGGTGGATTGCTGGTGGCCATGGCATCACTGGCTATCAGGGCTGCAGCATCCCCATCTATTCCTGGAGGGGTGAGAAGAACGTTGTAGAAGTGTTGAGACCAGGTGCCACCTAACATTGTCTGGCTAGGATGGGGATCTAAGGGCGGTATGTGTTTGATGGTGCCTCTCTTTCAGTGGTGTCAGAAGTAAACCCTGCTCAGGGAGCAGGTGGGAGCTGGCTTTCTCAGTGCTACAAAGTCCGATATTGGCCCCAGACTATGTCATTCCCTCAGGCTGAGAAGTATCCATGCCCAGCAAGAGTGCTAATGCAATGATATTAGGTGACACGCACAGTTAGGTTGTGTGAACTAAAATTTTGCTTGTGGTGGAGCTAAGAGTGAGTGAGTGAAGAAATTTAGGCAGCTCTTAGCAGCGAGGTCTTGAGAGCCGATGGAGCTAAGATACTTGCTAAATGCAAGGTAGTTCATTGACACATATAGACATAATACAGATAATTAAGCATCTTGTAGGCACATGATATATATGGGCAAACCTTAAAGTGGAAGTGTCACACAGCTGCAAGGAAAAATAATATATAAAAACCCACCTGGAGTCGGCCGGCACTGTGTTACGTTAGCATCCCGAGGCACAGTTTGCCCATGGGTGATTTGTATGGATGTTTGGGGGAAGATATGTAAACAGATCCAGAAACTTTAAAGAATAGATGGCAGCTACATAGTTAGCTGACACAAAGTGACTATGTCCCCCATGGGACATAGCATCCACCCTCCACAATGTTTTGTATCAGACTGCATTAACATGACCTTTCATGCAAGGAACAGGGGACTTATCACATGCATGTTGACCTACTTAAGTAAACACAAAACAAAACACAAAACCTTTTCCTTATCACAGTTAATAAGAAAACATCTGAATAAGGTTATTTCAGTAAATTGATTTTGTACTGCATTCTTGGCCGTTCCAGTCAGTGTACATGTCAATGTAGACAACAGTATTAGCCAATCCTCTCTTTATAATTACATAAATGAGTATCACTATCAATATAAATTGATTCTTAAATTATACAAAGAACACTTACCAATATTTACAAATTAAGGACATGCTCATCCACCTGAAGCACTGTGTCATCACAGGGTGCATGAGCTGGTATTCTCAAGTTGTTCACACACTATTTTGAAAAAATGTGCTTGCACTTGTTACACTTGCATTGCACTGCAAAAATAATTCCAAAAATTTCCCTTGTATTTAACACCTCTCTCGCATGGATGCTGTCGAGTATTCTTGTCCACAAAGTGCCTGTGGTATGTAGCTTTCCTAAGTAGCTGTCCCTTGTTTTTTTTTACCAAATGACAGATGGCCAGTGCTTAGCAACACAGAGTCTCTTGGAAGCTACTACTGTCTACCCACACCTTTCTAGTGGTTAGTTTCCTACTCATGTAGCCGCATGGTGATGTAACAACTGGGACTTTGTGCTGATGGCAGGAAGTGTGCTCCCGCAACTGCACTCAAAGCTGGAGTATGGTCAGGCTGTCAGCGGTATCAGGAGTGGGTTAGCACTGGGCTCACAGTAGCTACCCTAGGGGCAGGTACATGTTTGAAAATCCATGTTAATACTGTTGTTGACATCTGTTTTGCACAGTTATATGAAAGAAAGTTAAAAAGTGAAGTAACATTAGGATTACCTTAAAATGTATGGGTTGTACTGTGTACTGGTGTTGTACTAACAAATTTCTTTCAAGTAGAACTTTTACAAAACATCTATGTACTTACAATAGGCCCTCTATTATACATCCAAATATTAAAAAACTACACAAATGGTTTGTGGACTATTAATGTACTAGCACCTCACTACCAATAGTTAAATGTATACAAAATGACATAATTTCAGTTGTAAATATAAAGAAAACTTTTATATTTATATTAGTCATAACTCCATACAAAAATTTAGATACATATTTTGTGTACTGTTTACATGAGTGTTTAAATTACATCCATGCTCTGCAGTTCATGGGAATTCTGTATCCTATCTTCCTAAAGAGGTTTTTGCCACTGAGCAATGCAACGCCATGTGGCACGACAAGCTTCAGGGAATCAGAACATTGATGCTAGTGATGAGCATCAAGAGAATTGCAGAGTGACACAGATTGCTTTTAACTCTTGTCGCTGGCAACAAAAAATATGATAAAAAACAGTTAATTAGGTTTTTAAGAAGAAATGAACCATTAATTGAGGTAAATCGAAATTTAGAATATATGAATTTTACTATTTCCAGTACAAATGGTAGGACTGCAAAATATGGTGTTTACCTCCTAAATTTACAGGAAAACTAAAGCATAGGTTTTTAATGTGTGATAAGTCCTTCATACTCTACACAACCATCCATTTACAGAGTGCCAAGTACTATGGATTTTCCGTATTTTGTACGATTTACCTGACCTCGCTACGGAATTACGTATGTTAATTAAAATAATACAAATTTTTACATTTTCAGTTTTACAAAAAAAAAATTTCCTGCATATGTTTTTTAAAGTATACTTGTGATAACAAGTTTAATGTTGCATTTAGGAAAATTCAATGAATGACATAGAATCCTACGTAAATAGCAAGTTTTCATTACTGACTGCAAAAAAACAGCAAAACAGATGAGGACGAAAATTATGTGTCTTCATATCGGGCTTTTATGTTGGCAAACACGATTGTATACATTCAAGGTAAGCCTATTTAGGCCTATAGGATTTGAATCATATTTCTTTCAGCACATGTCTATTACCATCAAATTGTTTCAAATATATCTCAGTATCATGTTTTTTTGCTAAATGCGCAATAAAATTAGTTGCCTGCCATATGTTAATGGTAAAAAAAAGTTTTCTTAGCTAAAAATTTGGGACAGATTTATTATGTCGTTTTTAAGTGAAAAAGCGGATCAAGCAACAAATACAACAAATTTTACTTCATTTTAGATATTGTGAACAACATTATAGGCCATATGCTTAGTTGAAAGTAACCTATCTTTATTATGTATTGCTGAAACTGAAATGCTAACCTACTTAACTATGCTCTATGCAAACTATACATAAACTCAATTTTCAGCAGTCTGAGAAAGTTGTCAAAAGGGTAGTATTTAAATAAGAGATCTTACTTCAAATAAATTACAAATTGACTATGCATATGGACCATAGACATATCACTGACTGGGGCCTGTAGCAGACCAAACAAGCTGTTATTGAAGACAATTTGTACCAATTCAAAAATAATTAAGAATTGTGCTTAGATGATAAAAAACACAGCTGATAGAATGAGAATAAACATTAATTCAAGTTTTGATCTACTGTTTTTCTAGAGCTGTAAATTTGTTTGTGTATGATTTTGTCGAGTATGGCGAAATTAATACAATCACTACTGAAAATTAATGAAAGCTACTGATTTTTACACAAACTACTACTGATAGCTTTGGCAAATGGTTGGCACCTCCGCATACAGACTTTTTATTCTAAAAACAACCATCACACTTCCTCAATACATAATACTAACACTTGTCAATGACACAATGACAAAACAATTTCATTGCTTTTTGTTCACTTTCCCACCAGTAGACGAACTTCCTTGCAGGATAACAGAGGGAAGCATGCTAATTTTTGCAGACAACTGGCAACTGGTGAAAGTCCATTGTTACATTAGGAAATAAATTTTGTCATGGCGGCTGAAGTTGTGTGGGTTGCATCATGTCATCTCGCTCAAGTGTAATTTAATTGTAATTACTATGGTGTTCAACATGATCGGAAAATGGATGCTTTGTGACAGAATTGAATCTAGCATGTGTATTCAATTTATTTCATGGCACACAAAAGTATATCATAGTAACAGAAAAAAAAAATGTGTTACCAAGATCCACTGATGTCCCCTAACTTTGCGAACAAAACTATGCCAATTTTCATGCAATACAAACAGAACTGCTGAGGAGTTAGATCAAGTTTGGTGAGAAGAGTGTAAATTATGTCTCTTACATGTTGATGTATGTCAGCCTGTATAAGTGATGGTCTGGTAGCGAGTTGTGGCATACTGGACACCAGTAATATATTTATTTTATTCACAACTTTTATTTGGATACACACCAAACATTTTAATAAAGAATTAATCATACTTTTGAGATTAGAAGAATCACCACAGTCTTTATTTAGCAAACCCAGCGCGGTATCTTATATTTTATTACCTTCCAGTTGTACTTAGTTGTCTGAGGTTAAAGGCACACATTTATGAGCAGTTAACACTCTGAGAAATGTTGAGTCCTGTTAAAGGTTAGTCATTGCTGTTTTTAAAACTTTAATTCATAATTACAAATTTTTATCATACTAAGAGTATTGAGTATTGAATGTACTGAGGACATCAAGCTAAAAACAATGCTGCATATTGAAAGTGAAGTATCATCCAACCTCTACTTATTACTAATTTACATTAAAAATTAGTGCTGTCAATTAGTCCATGATTATCTGTATTTGTCTGTAACTGCACCAGAACGCAATTGTTTAAAAATATTTAAAGTAGCATTAATAGAGACATGAAAAATCTATGCCATTAAAATTATACTCAATGTGTGTTTAAATCTATAAGTAGCTGCTTAATTAAGAGCTTAAAATACCTAATTTTATTTTCAGGTGAAATGAACATTGTTTCTAATAAATTTAATTATATGAAATGTAAATTATTTTGTTAAAAACAGTATGATTAAATGTTATTTTTATATGCATGAATATAAAAATATACAAAAACTATTTACNTTTTTTTTTTTTTTTTTTGGCAAGTGTATTGGTGTTATTCATTTAATAATTTTACTAACAAAAATTCAACTTATGTATCTAAGTCCTCATCATTTACCTGAATCAGTCTACAATAACTGTATTATATCTCTCTGATATAGACACCAAAACAAAATAACTATTCTTTGGCTCCTGAATAATATTTTTTTAAATATATATTAACAAAGTCCAGTGTTGTTTGATAGGGTTTTTAAATTTTTATTGCCTTTTATAAAACATTTCAGACTTGAAAGTATGTAATTAAAAAATATTACAGTAAAAGTGACAACTTATAAATATTAATACATAATTCCCAGTTGTAGTTATTTTAGCTAAGCAAATGTTTAATTTATACACAGCTGTGACTCCACTAATATGGGTAACACACAATGGCCACAGTTTCAAGGATAAGTATAGTTTTTAAATTACTTGCTCAGTGTAAATGTTGGTGGGGTACACTCAAGTTATTTTATGATGGTGTCCACCCTGGAGGTAATGGCACTGATAACTCCCTCATCTTCTATAGCAATANAATTTGGCCAGAATAGCATGTCATATTGGGTTGTTTACATTATTTTTATAGATTCACCACAGGTAAAATATACTTTACACTGTTCTGGGATATTTTGGTTAAAAGGCAAGTGCACTAGCAGTGTAAAATTTTGGTTTTGGAGTTTTTATCTCCTAATACTCACTGTAAGTATTGTTTAGTCTTTGATCATAGTTACAAGTACTTTAACTCAAATAACATAGAATAGCTATGAAATTGTTCTCTCTGTACATAATATTTTAAGGAAAAAATTAAAAAATTAATATATTTGCCAGCATTTTGGTTAGGTTGACAACCGTGATGACAGTAACTGCTATTTCGATATGTTGTGTAAGAAGTAAAATGTTTTTTCTATTACGTGGCAGAGTTAGGCCGGTGACAGCACTTCCTGACACCCAATCTACACCTGGTCCAACCAGGTAGGAAAAAACAAAGTTTTTAAACGTGCTTTATTCTGTGATCTTGAATCCAGTCAGGTAACCACAGCAGAATGAGGTTTGAAGATACTTAACTTATGTAATTGACAGTGAGCTCATTAAATTACTTAGAATTAGAAATGAGATATTTTGTTTTAACTTTATCTGATATCATTACTCCTGTTAAAGGAAAATATTAGTCTCGTTGTGGAGTTTTCATTTTCAAAGTTAATGTAGCATATAAAGTACCTAAAAAACTACACTTTTCTTGAATGCTGAAATAAAAATTCATGTAAAATATTTTCTAAAGAAACAGTTGGCAGATGTTATGTGCATGGTAAATTTTATTAAAGTTTGTATTTGAATTGGTGCCATATTATACAGTAGCGAATCTGATACTGGGAGAATTCTACTATCCAGAATTTGTTAAAAATATTTCATGAGAAATACAGCATGTAGTAAGTTAAAATACCTAATTTTCAAAAATTATAATATTTGTGGCTGCAATCAAAAGTTTTTTTCTAATTAAGAAGTTAATACAAAATTTTCACTAAACCTTAAAAATAAAATTTAAAACTGAAACATTTTGTGACAGCATAATAATTAATTTGCTAATATGTCCAGTTTTTTCATTAGTTATAAAAAGTTAACTATGTTGAAACCTCATTTCTGACAATGATTGGATTCAAGAGTTAAGCTTTATTTAGCTGATGGCTGCCTAACTTGCTTTCCAGCTATGAATATTCATGTAGCAAGCATTATTTATTAACTGAGAGTAAGATGATTTAGCTGTGCTTGGAAATTAAGACAAATATTGTTAAACAGCTGCATTCCCTTGGCTGCTATTTGGTCGTGTGTGTGTGTTTATTGCATTGAATTGGCTGGTGGTCATTTTTTATATCATTTTATTTTTGGGGAAGTTATAAATTCAGAAAATTATTCCTAAACCTCAAAACTCTGCTAAACAAACTTTCATACATTATTTAACTAAAATATTTCCTCAATTTAACTAACGTTCCTTCAAAGACCCTTAATGGTTGAAGAAAAGTATTTTTCATGTCATATGGGAAAATGTTCAAATTCATCATACTGTCCCACACAGAGGACAACTGAATGACTTAGCACCGTACTTGATAAAACAGACATTGTGGTCAACATATCTAAACCAAACATATATTCTTGAAACAGTAGGACTGCGTTCAGAAGACTGCAGTCACAAACATGTACTGATAGTAAATTTCTGTAAATTTTTTATCATTCCCGTTCTTGAAACATGAGGTCATAGTTTTTCATAATTATCATTGAATCAATTTTAACATTGAAATTTAGGAATTTAATAACTGTGTCCATGTGTAATAAATGCTAAAAAGTTTTTTTTCAGTGTATCTGTGTTGCACAAGCCATACTCAGTATTCAGGCCTCCTTTGATATTCTGCATTCTCCCAGACTGCTCTGGTTGTTACAATTTCTCACCAAGATTTTCTTGGTTCCATTTCTTTTTTTATTTACACATGCTATTCCATCTTCTTCCTATTGGTCTTCTTATTTTCTTATCTGAGTCATTTGCCACACAGAGCAAACAGTTTTCCTCCTCTTGTCTAAAATGTTTTCAACTATTCTTTTCAACAATATTTTTCGGGTTTTCAACTTCCAGTGTATCCTTTAGCAATTCATTCATTTGTTTTGTACCTCCTTGTGTTTCTTGAAGTATTTCACAGAAAGTGCCTTTCTATTGCATGCATTCTGCTAAAATTTTCTCTGTATCTGAAAAAAGCACAAATATTCTGTCATACACATATAATTGATACCAGTAAATTAAACTATTTTTAAATATATAACAATTTTTAGCCTCATACAGTTTTATTTACTGTTAAAATATATACTGTTTTCAGTTATTTAGCTTGCTAACTTAATTTGATGTACTTTGTATTTTTTGTAGTGTTATTATATTATTATGAACAGTTATGTAGTAAGCAATTCCTGTAATACTACGACCTCGATGTTAAGAGCCGCCCAAATATCTTCACTCACTCACTGTAATACTACGCTAAGATGTCACTAAGAACAGTTGAACATGCTCTCTTTACATCCTGGAAAAAATATAAGATGAACTGAGTATTTCACTGCACTTGCTAGACTCATCTGCAAGAACTGATCCAATAGCTTTCACTTCAAGAACTATGCGGTTTAAGTGGAATCAAACAAGGAAATAGAACATGTAAATGTACAACAAATGTGGTATATGTTATAAAATTTCACATTTCCATGGCAGAACAATATATGCTACAGCTAAGATGAGAAGGAAATGTTAAGTAGCTTGTTGTATGATGTAGCATTATAAACAGCTACAAGCAAAGTGATATAAAATTGGGTTTAAAAAAGTTATTGAAAGTTTGGCTTTGTATAAGCATAGTTGCTGAATCCATTTCCAGCACTTTTGTATTTTAAGAAAGAATTTTTCCCTTATAACTTTGAGTCACAGATCGAAAGGGAAGTTATATTTTACAATGCTTTAATCTTTTACAGTGAGGCCAGAACATAATTTTCGTTTTACAGATCATATGTTTGCGTAATATAAGTCACTTTTGCAGTATAATGGAATATATAATCTATTTATGTTTCGTGAAATGATTGTTGTTATATTTCATGTTATAATATTTTCACAAGATCTGAAAATATTGATATATAATTTATACTACCTTAACATGTCTGCTACAGATTTTATATGCAATTTTTTCAGAACACCCCATTTGCATTTCACAAATGCAATAGTTCTCAAAATAGATGCATAAAAATTACTGAAATAAGTTGCAACTCAGGTACAGAGGCCAGTGATAGGAAGCTCCACCATGAGGTGATATTACTTGGTTTACATGGAAGTTACTGATCACATGCACCAATTACAGGAAGTTACTGATCATATGCACCAATGACCAATGTCACTTGGAGTTGTGCAAACAATGCCATCATTGGATTGTAGAGCAGTGGAAGATCTTATAGAGTGATGATACACGGCACATGATCTGGTGACTAGACGGATTGTGTGGACTGGTGGACTGGACAGATGACTGGAAAACTGTATTTTCCTTAATATGTTGCGTCATTAGTGAAATGTGGTGGCAGCAGTATACTGGTCTGGAGGTCTTGGTTTAATCTTTGGGCCATTAGTGTTAATTGATAGATCAATTAAATCTGTCATATAATAAAACATTTTGGAAAATAACATGCTTCCCACATTGTGGCCACAGTTTGGAATAGGCCCTTTCATGTATCAGCACAGTTGTTATCCTGTACATAAAGCAAGCAAAGTTAGTTGCATTGGGGTTGGAAGACAACCAGATGGGACTGGTTATGTTAATACAGTGGACTGTATTTAAATTTATTTTACCAAAAACTTTATTGCCATGACTGGTTTGGTTGCTGTTATTGACGTACCACCATGATGATTCTGAAATGACTGCTCAGTCCAATTGTCGGATTGCAGCAGTGGACATGACACCACCATCGGTAGTAGCATGGGAAATTCAAATTGTTCAACAACCCAAAGTCTATATAAACTTTATACAACTAACACCTAAGGTTAACTAGCCTAGCTTGTTCAAAGCCCCAATTAAAGCCCAGTAGACGATTTTTAGGATGAGCTGGAGTATTGATTATATGCCAAACCAACAAACAAATGTTAATAATTCACCATTCTACTGTAAGAATGGAAACAAATTTCACCAGCCATATACCAGAACTTAGTGGATAGCCTACCGTGAAGGATGAACACTGTAATAATAGCATAGGAAGATCCAAAACCCTATAATATGGCTGTTGTCTTAGGAACAAACAGCAATGGATGTCAGCTACTCCTGGCCACATAGTGTAAATATAATGCTGCAACTAGAAAGTATTGGTTGTAAATATTTTTTCCTACGTCTGAAACTCCCGCATTTTCATATAAAATAAAGTGGTCTCTTAAAAGCTGAGTGTCAATAATTACTGTCTCCACTCATCAAAGGCAAACTGCATTCAGAGTTTTGATAGATGACCAGGTCTAAGAAAGTTGAATAATGTCAAGAAAAACCAATTAAGTCAAGCAAAATGTTACAATACAAACAAGAATAGGACAGTTTCTAAGCCAAAACAAGATTATTATTTCCATTACATTAAACAAAAAAATTAATGTGGATGGTTAAAATTATGCTACCTTAACAGTTTCGCACTGAATAATTTTGGCCTAATGGTGAAGACAACCTGAGCACTTCCCAGGAAATTTAAAGTCATGTTAACCAAAGTAGTCTAGCTCAAAGAAAGGAAACAGAAAAAACAATGGAGAAGAACTTAAAGACCCTTTTAGAACATAAATAAAATATATACAAGTTAATTTCATTTATGTCATATCATTTTTATTGTGACACTATTTTTGTAAAATTTATGATGTTAATATTTGACTTATGTAACAAAAATGTCTCAAATTTTATGTTATTATAATTTTCAACCTTTTTATCAAAATAATTGTTTTCATAATACTGATTTTTCATTATATTTCCAAATAATGACGGTAACAAGAAATATTTGATTCCTACATATTTGCTACTACAAATGACAGGACATTTCTGACTTCTCCTTTTCGTAAGCTAATTTACAATTTCTTGCTCAAAAAATTCTAACATGTTGCTGTTTAGTATACAGACACAAGAAGTTATGCAGATGGTTCAAATGACATGGAGTTATTTATTTATGAATTAAATGTATTACTTACCTTAAGAAACAAACATTTTAAGTTCAGTTATTCATAATGTAAACAGTATGTTTCAGAAGCATTAAAAAAAATTGATGTGCAGTACATATTTGTTGCCATATCTATTTCATATAAAAAAGGGACTACAAAAAGTTATCAACTTACAATGTAAAATTGGCAGTTATGTTTAAGTATTACCTCCTGCACCATATCAAAAGCAAGGAATCTAATCAAAGATCATCTTTTCTTTTACAATTAATTTTAAAATTATGTATATTAAACTGTTATTTGCACCAACATATGGCCACAAAGAAAAAAAGAAACATAGGTATTGAGTGATTATTCAAGTTGGTCTTGTGGCACTGCACTAGGTGAATAAGTGCATCTTATTATGCCAGACAACTGTGGCAGAGTTTATTTTGTAGAAGATACCAAAGTATCATGAGTGATATAACAATTTAAGTTTAAATAAATTTAATACTTTTGAAAGTAAGAAATTTTCAGCAATACAGTTTTTTAAGTTAAAATAATATTGGTTAAAATCACAGAAATTATATGACAGATATCTTCTTTTATCGTTAAAATATTTGTTGCAATTATTCAAAAATCGTGTGACAGTTTATTTTAAACATGCTATTTTTTGTTTACTGTGTACTTATATGTCAATGTAAATGCAATCATGAGAATGTATTTTTAGGCTTCATTTTATATACTTCAATAAACACTTGGGCTCTGCCTCTGACTGGAAAAATTTTTAGTACTATGAAAGCTATGCAATTTCCAATTACTATATGTAATATGCTGTAAAATGTTTATGACCAATGTTTTGTTAAAATATTTCCATGACTGTTATATATCAATCAAACATACAGCAGCCCAAATCAACTTGTTAATGGCATGTGATTAGGAGCAGTACATGTTAGCAGAAAAGAAAATATAATTTCAAAGTTTTATTTGATTGATTTTACAGACTTAAATTGGCTTCTTTAAATTATAACTTATTATGCTTTTCTTTGCACAGATACTAATCTGTTATTAATAATGATATAATTTTAGCTGTTTACGAAATTACAGTATAAATATTTTAATCAATTGATAATGACTTTAATACATTTTCTATTGCATTTGCATAAATAATGGAAATTTTTATCTTGTGGATATAGGCTAATTGTAAAAGAGTACTACTCTTTAATATGTAACTATCTAAATTAATTATACACCTGTATAGCATAGTATCCCTCAGTAATTTACATTATTCCTTACACCATCAACAATTAATTCACTTTTAATTAACAGACTTCATTAGGGTATATGCAAGTGTGACATAGGGAAGGAACTTTTTCAAGTATTTAAACAATTTCATAAATGCCTCTACACAAAATTTAAATATAGGAAATAGAGACATGTCAGCTGTAGTGCACTTACACTATTTTTCAGACCGTCAATTAATTTTCACTTACTTTTGGCTTTATCAAAATGTTGAAAGTATTGAACAGGTAAATATATTTTACTCAGAAGTCTGTTAATGTTTTCACATGATATATGTGGAGGTATAGTTGCAGGATGTTGTCCATCATTTGTTACAGGCAAACATGACACAATAAATAATATGTGTAGAAAACCTTTTGCATTTATTATCTTTGTAATGCTCTGTCATCATTTCAATGCTATCACACAGGTTAGTTTTGCATGGAATTTCTTGTAGATGTTTATTGATTCTTTGCTTGCAGTGCATGAAGAAAGTAATTGTTTGCTTCAGGAATTCATTCACTTTTCCTAAGAAAACACAGTCAGCAATTTAAATACTAACTGAAACAGAAAACTAATTTGTTTGTGTTCACTGGTTAAAATACACCTTTCTTGTTGATATAAAAATTAAAAAAGAAAAGGTTTCAGAAATTTATTGTATTCTATAATTCATTTATATACATATTCAGTAAGTCATGATTATTAATAATATTATGTAAGCTCTTTCTATAAATGTTGTGAAATAAAAAACATATTCAAGGAGATTTAATTAGGGATAATTATTTTAGATCTAAAAACACAGTGAGTTAATCGAAAACACTTTTTAAGCATTGAGAAAATGTATGTTTATTTAGGGACAACTCAAATAATGAAAATGTGAGAGACACACATATATAGATAGGTAAAATATTTACAGTTATATTGTCAAATATACAATTTAATGTACAAACAGGATTATAAATTACAATAATATTTACATTGCATTGACAGACATAAGATTGTACACAAGTAGTATACATATGTCAGACTAGTTTTGAATGTTACATGTATTATTTATTGAGCATAGGTAATTTGTAAAAACAATTGTTTGCAGTTTAAAGATACCTTTTATAAAATATTTTCTCTGGAATCAAGCTGTATGTAATCAAGGTATTAGGTTTTTATTATTGTCTTTTATAATTATTTTGAAACAAAGTTGTTTTTTATTCCCACATAATTGTATGATAAACCATCATTTAACCATTACTCATTAATGTAACACTAAATACTTACTTTTGTATTACACCAAATAAATGCACAACAAAAAGGGAACAATACATTAAAACAAATATACTAATATCAAATTGTTTTGTTGCAGTGTGAAATAGCATATGTGAACAATTTTCGGAGCATAGGTTTCTGTAATGAGTTAGCCATTCAGTTTAGAGTTACAATAAATATTAATGCAGTGAACACAAAACATAAAAGTGTTTGGCTTCTTGTGGTAGTACTGCATGATTTGGCTGAGCTTGAATCGCTTATCTAAATGCATTTACATGTGCACACATTTAGCACATTATTAAGCATGAAACATTCAAAGAATATGCATGGTGATGCAAATAACTATAATATAAATCTCTAATGTAGCTATGACTTAAAACAGCTAAGTTATGGATTTTGTGATTTTTTTTTCTAAAATATGACTTTACATTGAGTATAATTAGTGTGTACTTATACTAAATTTTAATAAACCTAATAGTACTTTTTCAGAACAACTTTTTTATGAAAAGCATTAAGAAAAACCAATAACAAAGGGAAAATTTAACTTGAAGATTTTTGTTTCTGCATTCTGCCATTGAAATGTATTAAAATCTGTTTTTCCAAAAAATTGTTTAAAACATTTTATGAAATTATTTTTTTCACTTGTATATTTAATTTGAGATATTCAGAATCATTTTTCATACTCCACTAAAACTCCAAAAATTTAACTACAAATCAGAGGTGTTAGAACTGTGAGTGGTAGTCCATGGGCCTGTCTTGGGTTGGCAAGTGTGTTTGTGGTGTGGCAGCTGCTGTAAATTCGGCACATTATTTATTGTTGCGTGTTAATTTTTATATTGCTGAATTGTTAATTATTTACTGTTTGTGAGATAATTATCTGAATATTTATTTATCCTTATGACATAGTCCCTAACTGTTTTATTTTAAATAAGCTCGGAAAATGACATCAAAGAATTTTTTTTAACTTTACGTTTTAAAAAATGTTCATTCTTCATATGAAGTAGTTCAACCCAAATCATACAGCACTAATTAGCGCCAACAGCCATACTGCCATGGTAAACTGGCGGTCTTCTGATCACCACGGTTTAACATGTTATGGTGTGGTCAGTAGTTGGATGGATGACCATTCAAGGAATGCCACGTAGTCGATGGCACATACAGATACCAGGGAGTCCCATTAAGGGTCAATAGTAGGCAGGAGGTGAGGTCATGTCAACCAGGTACTATATTCAACATGTCCCAGACTGGGACATTGGGCAATACCTTCTTCACACAGACAGTACTAATTAGCACTTCATCATGTTCACCTTGAGAAAGCCCACCTTGCCCGTCCATTGTTTACATTTACAATCCTAACATTCCACAAATGTGCGCGAAAGTATCTGAAGTCTTCTTTGTTTTCTATTATGCTAGGACACAACTTGGACAAAAGGTCAGTTTTCTGAATGCCTTGAATTAGAACACGGGAGGTTGGGACAGCTCCATAATGTCAGAGGGTGTCACGTGCACCATTCAGCGTGTCCTCGTCTTAAGAAACAAGTGGGATAGCACAATTGTAGACAGGCAATGAAGGTCATATTTTTTGTTTATTATGTAGGAGGTGTAACATTTCTATAATGTGTTTAGTCAAGTAAAATATATTTTTTTTTATGGCGGCGGTATTTTCTTGTTTCCATTGTGGTAAAACTATATTTTCTTGCTGCAGTGGTAAAAATTTCATATTGCACAATGGTAAACCTTTTTTTACATGTTCTCAAAAATTGACACTTTTCCGTGAGCTGTTAAACTTTGTGTGGGTGTAGTGTAGCGTAATAGAAAATTACGTTGCCCGTGTACCACAATTTTGCCCAAATGATTGTTTTCAGAATTGTAGGAAATAAATATTTTTTTTCGTTTATATTTACAGCAGTGGGTAGGCAGCTTCGCTCTTGCTGTATTTGATTTAGTGCAATGTGCTCTAGACCACTTACTCTTGATCCCTTCCCGTGTCTTGAGCCCTTGTTCCTTTCATGAAAAATATTTGTTAGTGAATTCAGAAGCACATTTTCATTTCCAGTTCAAGTTTTACTCTGTCAAATTTCACTCTATATGAGTTTCATTTGTCTTTGTTATGTTAGCAAGTGCTTTCTGCAGCCTTGTAGAGTTTCATACACAAACCAAACACAAACAAATCAATTATTTCAAACAGTTGTGCATCGATAAACAATCTAGGGCTTGAGAGGGCAAGTGACTCATGTCCTTGGCCGAAGGAGACATTCTAGGATGCATAATGTGCCCTTGCTATGAATTCAGACAGCGACAATGTGACATCACATCCAGGATGCACTTTTCAAGAGTACAAAGCTGTGTAAGGGTCCTTAGCTGGTGAATTTGAACTTAGCCCTTATTTTGTTTACAGTTTTATTCGTGTTATTTTAATAGTGGTCATTGATGATTTACTATGGCAGCATAATTATGAGTGAAAATCTCTTTCAAATACAGTATTGCTGTTAATTTAAGCAGAGATGATATTCACAATTTAGTCTTTTTTCAGTATGGTTACAATGGTTTTTATTTATGAGTCCATCTCTGTGTGTATGCTACTTAAGCAGCATGTTTACAAGAATTACTACTTGGTTTTACAATAACGTGATACTATTTTGCAGGATGAAATGTAGCCAGCGTGAGGCTGGCTAGCTGTTGCTGGCTGATGGTGATAAATACATCACAGATGTTATTTTTGTCGGTGTCGGATGGTGACAGACAAGAAAAATCATTAAATACTCAATTTTTTCAAAAAAAGAACAAAGTTGGAAATATAGTATGTAACATGAGAAAAACACTTCTAACAGTTATTTGCCTCTACAACGAAAGTAAACTTGAATTAGTTGAACTGTTAGTTATCGAGAATATTTTTTAAATTGTGCTGTCCGTACGCCATGTTAAACTTTAACGTCTGCTACAAGTACAGTCTTTCGTGGTTCTAGGTGGCTTGAAATGCTCAGCGCTTCCTATACCTTGATTCCTTTTTACTACCTCTTTGGTTATCCCTCCCCCTCTTCACGCATGTGCGACTGTTGCCTGCACCTGGCTCATTCTTGTATTGCTTGCTTGGTTTCCTTTCTTCTGTTAACACTATATCCTCACCCAGTACGGGCGTTGCCAACCTCTCGGTGAGTCATGTTGTGTGTGTTGTGAATGTAGATAAACACAATATGCAGTTGAGTTTTTAATTAATTTTGGGCACGTTTTGAAATGGTAGCTATTGTGGAGTAGGTTTAATCTTCTAGATTCTCCTTTAAATGTGTTGTAATTTGTCTTTTTTTAACAGTTTCTTGCTTGTGAAGGCCTTGGTTGCCGCCTTGATCAATTGGTTACGTTTCAGCCAGTTGTGACACTCCACGTTTAATTGGTAACCTTTGTGGCCGATGTACACTCATGACTCATTTCACTTATTAATTACCTTTTGGGGCATTTTTGAAACAGTAGTGTTTAAAAGAGAGCTACTGTAACGAGCTGGACATGCTTAGGTAATTATNTTTAATTAATTTTGGGCACGTTTTGAAATGGTAGCTATTGTGGAGTAGGTTTAATCTTCTAGATTCTCCTTTAAATGTGTTGTAATTTGTCTTTTTTTAACAGTTTCTTGCTTGTGAAGGCCTTGGTTGCCGCCTTGATCAATTGGTTACGTTTCAGCCAGTTGTGACACTCCACGTTTAATTGGTAACCTTTGTGGCCGATGTACACTCATTACTCATTTCACTTATTAATTACCTTTTGGGGCATTTTTGAAACAGTAGTGTTTAAAAGAGAGCTACTGTAACGAGCTGGACATGCTTAGGTAATTATTTTCTTTGAAAAGTGGTCAAATTTGTTTAGTTATTTTCTGGGAGCCATTTTAATGGTTTATGAATGTTTATGAGAGNTTTCTTTGAAAAGTGGTCAAATTTGTTTAGTTATTTTCTGGGAGCCATTTTAATGGTTTATGAATGTTTATGAGAGGCAGCATGTTAATTTTTATACTCAGCTTTCACAAAGCTTTCTTAGATGATGTCATTACCATGTGTTGTATGCAAAATTATCACCAAAAGCAAATATTTTCGTTTCAAGGTGATCCTCTAGGAATGACGCTCTTTCATGTTATAAGCTTTGTGTTTCCGAGTGCTCTTCACCCTCTGTAGAACCATAGCAACTAAATTTGTAGAAACAATTAAATTTGCTTCAATTATAGACTAAATGTTACTGAGCATGTTTAGTTACACAACTATCATATATGAGTTTCATTACAGAATGTGGGGCTGCATTATGATTAGATTCTTCCAAGTGGTTTATATTTTTCACACCAGGCAAATATCGGTGCAAACTTGAAAAGGTGTTTCCCTTCTTCCGTACTTATTATGCTGAGCTCTCATTTGGCTGAATTGCACATGTGTGGATATATGTAAATGTGTGCATATATAAATACATTCACAAGTACACAAAACATATAAATTTCCCAACTTGATTGAAAAATGTTCTAACACCTCTGTGTGAAATTTTTGAATTCGAAAATCTTCTCTATTTGTTTTTGAGAATTAAAATATTTTAAGTGAATTTATCATGCATTTCAATGAGCAGAAACAGCAGGTAACTATGAAGAGTGTTTCGATGTGTGGCATGACGTGAGAGGGTTTTTGTGGACAGAGGGAGCAGCACCACGAGCCGGACACGAGGCAGCGCTTCTTACACAACAGCCAGCGCAAGTGGAGGTGTTGAGACTGTGAACCGTGGCACTCCAGCTTCAGTGAGGTAACTTCACACATTGTGACTGGAATTGTCATTTGGAATCCACTCTTGTGTTTAGCTGTGCTATGCTGTAATACTGTATTTATTGCCTTGTGTGCAAGTGTGTAAGACACCAGTGTCATGTCGGTACAGAGAAAGGCTTAAAATGTTTTTAAAGCACTATCAAAAATATAAATTTAGTCATTTGAGCAGCTGAATTGTATGTATTTTGTATAATTTTATTTTAGTCATGTATGTATTGTTAAATTTGGAGTTTAAAAGTTTCTTAAGTAACATTAAATCCTCTCCTTATCTGTCACTCCCGCAAGGCAGAGAAGTGCATCCCGGAACGAAAATGCACTTGTTCATTGTGCCGAACACAATTTTGGTTTTGATTATACTTCTCTGACCATTTAACTGAACAAATCAATTATGATAAATATTTAACACTTCATAATTGACATAATCTTTGGCTGTAGACAGAGCGAGTCTGAAAAACACAGACAATTTCCACCAGCATATTCCTTATAAAAAATGATGTCAAAAACACATATGCGAGGTATGATCTATGTACGATGCTTCATAAGGAAGGAACACACCCTATAAGGTGGAGCTGAAACACAAATTTATTGTAAATTTTACAGAAAGTATTTGAAACGGAACAAAGGCATCCAGAATAATGTGTAGTTGAACGAATATCAGCAACCACAAGAAAACCTGTTGCTGCCATTAAATTAAGTCATAGAGAAATTAAGGGTTGCAACTCTGTTGTCCCATAAAATTCTGTGATGCTCAAGCCTATTTGGGTTTCAGGTAACTAATTATTTAAGAGCACGTTAAAATAAACAAAAAAATTTGTCTTGTGTCATCATGTTAAACCACACAGTTTGCGAGGAATTCACGCATAAAGGTCGTAACCATTGCATCACTGTAGCTGGTATGCAAGCAACACACAACACACATTGTTTTGTCACGCCTGCTAGGAAGGCAACAGGAATTACAAGGCAGCCATTGCATACCCATGTGTACGCCAAGGTCGTAAACCTACTGGTGTGCCCTTTTGACTGCTACAGNTTACAAGGCAGCCATTGCATACCCATGTGTACGCCAAGGTCGTAAACCTACTGGTGTGCCCTTTTGACTGCTACAGTACACATACACTTGATGCTCACACAGGCCGTAGTAAACAGTATCACTGCATCGAGACCACTAGCACCATCTACCATGTGTACAGTTGTCTGTGTC
The DNA here is from genome assembly GCA_002778355.1 of Clitarchus hookeri. NCBI lineage: Eukaryota > Metazoa > Arthropoda > Insecta > Phasmatodea > Phasmatidae > Clitarchus > Clitarchus hookeri. Next base: position 567,934 of record NQII01000042.1, read on the forward strand.
TCATTGTAGCAGCATGGATAGTTACATGTGGGTGGAACTAGCGGACAAGCACCTAGTGTACGGCGCAGCACAGGGACTTGGCAGAAAGGCATGCAGCATGTACGCAGCTATGTATCCCAGGAGGCAGGTACCATACCACTCTGCCTTTGCTGCCATTGACCAGCATCTATGGGATACAGGAACAGTGGCCAAACTGAAACATAATTCTGGACGCGGACAATGTGTGTGTACGACACAGTTTGAAGAGGAGGTTCTTGCTTCCATCGAAGCGGCACCATAGAGCCATTGCCCATGAATGGATGCCAGCGTACAATATGGGTTCCTTGCGAGGGAAAACTGCTTCCTTATCTCCTGCGTACGGTACAAGTGGCAAGTCCGGATGATTATCCTCATCAGTTACAATTCGCTTGGTGGTANCACACATGCACTTGATGCTCACACAGGCCGTAGTAAACAGTATCACTGCATCGAGACCACCAGCACCATCTACCATGTGTACAGTTGTCTGTGTCTCATTGTAGCAGCATGGATAGTTACATGTGGGTGGAACTAGCGGACAAGCACCTAGTGTACGGCGCAGCACAGGGACTTGGCAGAAAGGCATGCAGCATGTACGCAGCTATGTATCCCAGGAGGCAGGTACCATACCACTCTGCCTTTGCTGCCATTGACCAGCATCTATGGGATACAGGAACAGTGACCAAACTGAAACATAATTCTGGACGCGGAAAATGTGTGTGTACGACACAGTTTGAAGAGGAGGTTCTTGCTTCCATCGAAGCGGCACCATAGAGCCATTGCCCATGAATGGATGCCAGTGTACAATATGGGTTCCTTGCGAGGGAAAACTGCTTCCTTATCTCCTGCGTACGGTACAAGTGGCAAGTCCGGATGATNGCCAAACTGAAACATAATTCTGGACGCGGACAATGTGTGTGTACGACACAGTTTGAAGAGGAGGTTCTTGCTTCCATCGAAGCGGCACCATAGAGCCATTGCCCATGAATGGATGCCAGCGTACAATATGGGTTCCTTGCGAGGGAAAACTGCTTCCTTATCTCCTGCGTACGGTACAAGTGGCAAGTCCGGATGATTATCCTCATCAGTTACAATTCGCTTGGTGGTACCTTCAACAGTGCAATATGCAACAATGTTTCTCTACCTCCACACTGTGGATGGACTAGGCGAGCTTTACACATGACCGTATGCCAGGAATAGCCACACATTGATGGAAGGTAACTCACACAGTACCCATATACAAAGGCATCAGCAGCAATNATTAACCTCATCAGTTACAATTCGCTTGATGGTACCTTCAACAGTGCAATATGCAACAATGTTTCTCTACCTCCACACTGTGGATGGACTAGGCGAGCTTTACACATGACCGTATGCCAGGAATAGCCACACATTGATGGAAGGTAACTCACACAGTACCCATATACAAAGGCATCAGCAGCAATTTTCTGTGAACATGTTGGTAGGTATTGTGCATAACAATCTCATTGGGATATTCCACCTACCTCTACGACTTAACGCTGCTGTTTACTGTCGGTTTGTTGAGTACACACTACCGCAGCTTCTGGAGGATGTTCCACTTGACAAGCGAATGTATTTGTGGTTTCAGCCCCAGCCCATTCTAGCCTGTAAGTGTGAGCATGCCTGGATATGACATATCCTGACCGACCGCTGGACTGGTCGAGGTGGACACATTGCCTGGCCCGCATGTTTGCCTAATATGATGCCTCTTGATTTTGTACAACATGCTCGTCTACAGTGAAGGGGACCTACTGGCAAGAATTGCTAATGCATTTGACACCGTATGCCACATACCAGGGGTATTTGGGATTGTCAGGCGGTCCCTGCAGCGATGCTGTGACCTGTGCATTGAAGTTGATGGTTGGCACTTTGAACACCTCCTATAAAGATTAATAGCCCTACTGATGCGTTGCGAAATTCAATGTAATATACTTGTCCATATAATATTGAAGGTTCACGTGTGTTTAACTATGAGTGTGTGAAGGTAGCTTCCCTGGGCAAACCCTACCAGCCATACTAACTTTGTTAGTGTCGGTTCCATTATCCGAACGCACACATGCCAGCATGCTACAGACATGATAATGTTATGGCTGATTGAGAAATGGGATGTGATCTTCGAACACATTATATTTGTGACATGTGGCAAATTGTAGATTACAAATAAAACCTACATTATTATCACACAAATCATGCCTGTTCAATACATTTGGAGACTGTCAACATGTGTTATGCCATGCTACACTTGATCACATTATGTTTTATGCATGTTGCATGCATGCCAGGTACAGTAATGTGATGGTTGCGACCTTTATTCCCAGATTTTCGCATATGGGAATCGTGCTACACAATGCTACTGGTCAGCTAGTTTTCTCGGGGATCTCCCATTTGCCCCTACCTTGAATTCTCTCCACTTCACCCATAGTCACACCATGCTGTTTCAAGCAATAGCATTGATGCCACTTTTATTTGGAATGTCATTTTATTGGTGAAAATTATATTTAAATCTGAAATTTTTTTGGTTAGAATTAGATCAATTCTGGCATATTTCCTTATTTCATATTCTTTCTGATAATTTTTTACTTTAATTTTTATTATTGTGGTCACTTACCAATTAATTTTAACGTCCAAAATTTACAATATCACAAAATTAAAAATTAACAACAAACAGACTTTGTATACCTCACAAAAAAGAATGCATTATATTTTACTATGAAAGAAGAAATGACTGACCAACCCAATAATTTTCTTTATTCTAATCTATTAACACCGAAGTCAGTGTACGTACTTAATTTATTCTTATAAATGTAAAGTTATTTTTAAGGCAAAACTTGAGCAAATGCACATCTGAAATGGATTAAGAAGAATGTGCTTTATGTCATAGCAAAAATTTTAGAATAATGAAATGCAAAAAAAATTACTAATTGGCACTATTCATTCAATTTATGATAAAAATATCACATTACAGGTCTCGACCAACTCTGAAGCCATCAACAGCCATTGTCTCAAAAGCAGCTGAGTTCATTGACATCTACAAATATCCACCATCAAGGTACTGATATATTTAATTAATTTTAGGGCTGTCTTAAGTTGTTATATTTATATTAGGGATGTGTCAATTTGATTCTTCGATTTTTTGATACCACCGATTCTTAGTTAATTATCAGAATCAAAGAATACAATTTTTCAGTGATCAATTCCAAGTATGTATTGATGTTGTGCCATGTCTGTTTGCAGAAAGTACATTTTTTTTGGTAACAGTAAACTGGAATAGTAGTACATTCATGTTAATTACCAAATGTAACTGTGTACAATATTCGGCTGCTCTCACATAGTGAATATGCGTACTGAAAACGTGTGCCATTCTATTCCGGTGCTATTTTGTTGGCAGCATGTAGTGCATGGCATTAGGGCGATATGGTTATAATATAAAATGTATGCAAAAATATAGCCATCTAATATTTTCATGTTATAGTTAATAAATGATCACAGGGACAATTATTTTATTTTCCTGAAGCAGTTTAATGTTACAGTAATTTTTATTGGCTGCTCAGGTCCAGTCACATATTTTCTTAGTATTACAAGAACGTTAAACGTAAACATGACAGTCATACTTCGCTGTATGCAAATTGCAATTATTTTTGGCATAACTGCATTAAGCCTGTTCTACAGTAATGGTAGTGTAAGTGTAAAAAAATTCAATAATTAGAATTTTTGCCGGGTAACAGGAATGTGCAGTCTTTTGTTATAAAATGTCAATTTTTATTAATATGTGATTCTGAAGTAAAAGGGACTTCCAAATGTTTTTATGTCCATTTTATTATGCATTCATTACTATAGAACATGCATTAAAAAAGAAAGCAGTGAATAAATTTCATGTTAAACATTGCTCCACAGTAACTGGGCATTTCAAGAACTTTGTGTGCATGATGTTTGTTTACTTTCTGGAGTATATGTTTAATTTACAACTTTACTGGCAAAAATGTCTTGTTACTGCAGTAATGGTGTAAACACTAAATGCCCTTTGACATGACCAAGCTTGGCTACGACGATAAAGCCAACTTGATCTGCGGTGTTTCCAGAGTTGTGAAGTAATATGTGTGTGCCCGGCGCCACAGCTCTGCGGTGAGCTGATGAGATGTAGGGTCGTTCGGCCGACAGCCTAGGGACTCTGGTAACAATCCGTCATACACACGTTGCCGAGGTTGTGGGCCACCTCGCACGCCTTACTTGATTATCAATAAAAACA
>NQII01000042.1:572462-633748 GCA_002778355.1 Clitarchus hookeri
TCGACAGATGATGTCCTTGCTAGTGCTTCTGCGGCGTGGGAGAGCTTAACGTCTGTGCTCGTCCAAGTCCTGGCGATTACTGCCGGAAATGTGCGTCGGCTTCCGCCGCCTAGACGCCGCCGATGCCATGCGGTGGTACAATGAAACATAATATACACTAAAAGATGATTATGGGATGAAAAATGATATGAACTAAATTAACACAACAAAACATAATTACAATTACACAAATACATAATAAAAATGATAATACTTATTCTAAATGTTTTCATTGCACCAGCCACAGCATTGCCAAATGTAGAATGTCACATGTCTCTGGCTGTGGCTGGGCAAATTGTCTCCTGATGACAAAACAAATTATAAATGAATTACACACTGACATTATTTACAAATACACTGACGAAATTAATTGAATAAATAATAAACACTATTGCACTCGTGCCTACAAGCCTGTCGGTGTGGTGCGTCTGGTGTGGGCATACTGCGGCAGTCAGTGGGCAAAAGGACTCGTGAACGTGCGGTTCACGTCACCTTATTTGCAAAGTACTGTGTCAGCTGATAGTTGCTGAGGGATGTATATTATGTTGGCGATATTTGCGATGATTATGAAAAAAACAGTACTCAACATTAAAAATTATAATTTAAAACTTAAATGATGATTACAACATTTATTGTTTAAATTATGCTTTTAGAACATTTTGAAAAATTATGGTAAAGCATGCATACAATACGGTTATGTGAAACATGTCCACCCAGTGAATGCCACTGAGCTCTCTTTCGTCATGATTTATCTATATACAAGAATTCCTTTCTGGTGGTGTTGGAGTATTGTATCTGCAGTTAATTATTTGGTAATTATTAAGTTTAGTAACTTTTCTGTAAAAAAAAAAATTTCACAGAAAAAGGTATATTTTCACTCTACTAATGACGTAGAACACAAATATACGAGGGGCATGAACATAAGACTAATTTCGTAATATGTGCCCACCTAACAGAACCTAACCCCATGATGGGTGAATCACTATTTTACATGTTTTAACTAACCTAGGATTGTAAGGTTTTACACTAACCTAGGTTTTTTGGGTTTTACACTAATCTAGGAGTGTAGGGTTATAAACTAACCTAGGATTTTACACTAACCTAGAACATTAGGGAATTTGCTTCTCTGCAGCTAATATTTGGGGAAGTAGACACAAAGCATGAAACTCGTCACAACTTGAAATTAATGTGACACTAAATGCAACTTGCAAGCCACCGAATGAAATTAACTGAAAACTGTAAAAAATTAAACGTAAATAAACTAAAATTTGTAAATAGTCAATTAGATAAGCTTTTCTAGAAGACTAAATGGAAATTTTTACATTTTTACTCTGATTTAAATTGTATTATAAATAAATTCTGAACACACTTGACACATTTAAAAGTTCTATAAGTTTTAGATTTCTCAAATTAAGAGTAAATACATTATTAACTACGTTTATTAATATAATGAAACATTCAAATAATATACTCAGTAGTTTTAACAGGCTAACATTTGACCAAAAATTAGGTATTGATAATATTAAAATATGNAACATTTTTACTCAGATTTAAATTGTATTATAAATAAATTCTGAACACACTTGACACATTTAAAGTTCTATAAGTTTTAGATTTCTCAAATTAAGAGTAAATACATTATTAACTACGTTTATTAATATAATGAAACATTCAAATAATATACTCAGTAGTTTTAACAGGCTAACATTTGACCAAAAATTAGGTATTGATAATATTAAAATATGTCATATTTTGATATTGCTCATGATAACAGTACTCATAAGTTACGCAGGCACTACTATAAAAACACAGAAGGTGAGAAGAAATCTACAAATATAAAGCATCTTAGTGATTTATGGTAGTGTGACTAACTCTGAGGAAACCTGAAACAATCAGTACCAAAAATGTTATGCTGAGGCTCTTGGGAAGGATAGCTTCCGTGAGATGGTGGCACACACACAAACAGCTTTCATAATGCTAAGAGAGAATTCTATATGGGACAAGATACCTCTCTGCTACTGTGGTCTGTGAACATAGTGGGAATGCATGGGGTAATACAGTAACTGGATACCAATAAAACTGACACACTTATGCACGGCATTAGAAAATAACTACACAAGTACACTTATAATATTGTAACTGACCATTACACTAACTCTTTATTGAATACTGATGCGAAAAATATTGCCTGTCATACACGACTGACAACACATCAAGGCATTTTTGACATGTGGATGAAGTGTGTGACTTGATAATGGTGTTTCCAAGTGGCCATGACAGAGTACTCTCCATTGGGCTTTCACAGTGTGTCCCTTCATGGGCGTGGTGCACATCAGTACCATTCTGCTATACTGTGCGTGTGCTCATCTGTGAGTTATGAACGGTCTATGGTTAGGTGTGTCATCTTTCACAAACATCTACTTCTGTCTCTTTTCATCTACAGCTTGTAATTATTTTAAACGGACTTTCTTCTCAACATCAACACAAATGCACTGTAGGTGTGTGTATAGTTAAATAAATAACAAAAATAATATTTTTTATTAATATCCCTAAATAAGTAGTCTCCAGAACATTTTCAGATGTGATAACAAAATTCCACCTTCACCACAGTCTGATGTAAATATTTCCTCACTTGAACTGTAGCTGACTGGACAGGCAATNGGCGTGGTGCACATCAGTACCATTCTGCTATACTGTGCATGTGCTCATCTGTGAGTTATGAATGGTCTATGGTTAGGTGTGTCATCTTTCACAAACATCTACTTCTGTCTCTTTTCATCTACAGCTTGTAATTATTTTAAACGGACTTTCTTCTCAACATCAACACAAATGCACTGTAGGTGTGTGTATAGTTAAATAAATAACAAAAATAATATTTTTTATTTATATCCCTAAATAAGTAGTCTCCAGAACATTTTCAGATGTGAAAACAATGTTCAGTTACATATGCGATAACAAAATTCCACCTTCACCACAGTCTGATGTAAATATTTCCTCACTTGAACTGTAGCTGACTGGACAGGCAATGTGACCACAGGCTGGGGAGAAAATTATTTGTGGAAAATGGAGTTATGGAGGAATTCTATGCTATCTCCATTTCATCCACCAAAAGCTGTCTGGACGTATTAAAGTTTTTTGGTCGTGAACCACCTATCCCAATATCTGAAGATCATCTAAAAAAAAAAGTCCTATCAGTGGTATTAATAAACAGTAAAGTGATAAATGAAGTTAAGGTAAACAAAATAATATTTAATGCAATTCTAAAGAATTATCAGGAAAATATGCATTTATAAAAAAATATCTCTGCTACTTTAAAAACCAATCTTAATTACTTTTATCCCCTCTTGGTGAATGTTGAGACTTATAGCCACTGTAACATCTCTAATACTTACAGGCCTGAAACTGTGTACCCTACTCCAACACCAGATAAAACTGCTGCCAAGTGTCGCAAAGATGTGTGCCAGCTACCCGACTGTTACTGCGGAGGAAAGGATATCCCAGGTATGTAATAGACACTAATATTCATAGTGTCATATAATCTTTGTCTCTCTTTCACAAGTGCAATAGTAACTGTTTTTATTCTATCTTTATTGTCAATGTTATACATGCCATTACAGTTCACGTTTCCTCATATATGCCTTAGAGCATTTTCTAGTCACATTTAAACACTGTTATGTTAGTCCATGAAACATGCTGCAAACTGAATCATCAATCATGTACTGATATCATGTTACCTGGACATGGTCACAGAATAGCCACGTACACAGAAGTGAAACTGCCATAGGTCTCTCAAAATGNATACATGCCATTACAGTTCACGTTTCCTCATATATACCTTAGAGCATTTTTTAGTCACATTTAAACACTGTTATGTTAATCCATGAAACATGCTGCAAACTGAATCGTCAATCATGTACTGATGATATCATGTTACCTGGACATGGTCACAGAATAGCCACGTACACAGAAGTGAAACTGCCATAGGTCTCTCAAAATGTAACATCATAATCCAGGAAAATTGCCTCTTTTGCCAGTAATATTGCACAATGTTATTTGCCAGCTTTATGTCTAGAGATTAGCTTCGCAGATGCTGGTTAAACCACTAAGATACTTTCCACAAAGGACACAGTCAATCTCATGTAATGCTCACTTTCAGAATATTACCCAACCATTCAAATGGATACACCTACAGCACACAACTATACATGTGTGTGTTCTGTGACATGGAAAACCCATGAACTTTACCTCACATTGCCGTTGGCACATAAAAATAATCATGCAGATAACAAATGGCAGAAAAAGATCATATTAATGGTAAATTGTACTGTACTGACTTTGTGATGTAATCAAGCATTAATTTGTTTTGTTAAAAATTTTTTTGTTGATTTTTTGTTAACTTATTAAAAATAATGATGCACAATGGTCAAGATTATGGTTTATGTGAGAATGTATAACTCAGTTACAGAAAAAGAGTAATCATTGATTAGTTGCATGGTTTTTAAATTTCCTTTTAGCTGAGTGTGCAAGGTAATGTTTGAAAATAATTTAAATCAATTTTTATTTTGTTAATATTATTTAAATTACAGGAGCAGTTTGCAATTGGAGGTTGTATCCCACCAAATAGTTGATCATGGAAGCATCAAACTTCTATGCTTAATTTGTTTGTGCATTTTTTAATGTTAAATGTAACTTTTTAAAATCTATATTAATTTTATATATATGGCATGGTATGAATTGAAATTTTTGTGTAGTGCTGCATAATAAATGTCCCTTATGAATGCTAAAAGGATTGTTATGTTTGTAAAGGGAATTTCAGGATTGTAGTTTGAATGTAAATTTTCTANTAAAAAATTTTTGTTGATTTTTTGTTAACTTATTAAAAATAATGATACACAATGGTCAAGATTATGGTTTATGTGAGAATGTATAACTCAGTTACAGAAAAAGAGTAATCATTGATTAGTTGCATGGTTTTTAAATTTCCTTTTAGCTGAGCGTGCAAGGTAATGTTTGAAAATAATTTAAATCAATTTTTATTTTGTTAATATTATTTAAATTACAGGAGCAGTTTGCAATTGGAGGTTGTATCCCACCAAATAGTTGATCATGGAAGCATCAAACTTCTATGCTTAATTTGTTTGTGCATTTTTTAATGTTAAATGTAACTTTTTAAAATCTATATTAATTTTATATATATGGCATGGTATGAATTGAAATTTTTGTGTAGTGCTGCATAATAAATGTCCCTTATGAATGCTAAAAGGATTGTTATGTTTGTAAAGGGAATTTCAGGATTGTAGTTTGAATGTAAATTTTCTAAAATTGTGTGCAGCAATTCTATATACACCGCCAGACAATGAAAATAGCACATCACAAATAAACCACGAGACAACCAAGAAACAGTGTAAATAGTCAGAGTACAGGCCAGTATGCACATTTTTCCATGTTAGCGCATTTGCATTTGACCGCATACCCAGCATTGGCGTTGCAAGCACCGACCAGTGGTCCTAAACACTGGCGTATAGTCCAAGCTGCAGTATTGTGAGAAACAGCAGACAATACCATACAAGTGTACAGAAAAAGAATGCTGGGTAGATTCCAAAGACATTGCGTTACGCAATTGACGGATTTCGAGAGAGGACTCATAATTGGGCTAACAACCGGAGGGTGATTGTATTACCGTATAGCCAACCATGTGGATCATTCAGACCATACTGTCGGATGCTGTTGGGAGCAGTGGAAATGTGAAGGCACCCACACACTGAGGACTGGCTCAGGATGGATGAGGTTGACGACCAGTTGAAAGGATAGACAGATTGTGCATCAAGCACAAAGCATAGAGGGATCCCATGGCAACCTGGTCCACAATACTAGCTAGTCTTGGGGCTCCCGTATGCCCAAAAACCATTTCCCAATGTCTTGTGGAGATAAATATGTGATCCCATGCCCATTACGTGTACTGCCATTAACTCAGCAGCAGTAGCAGCTCCGTTTGCAGTGGTGTCAGGCCAGAGCAATGTGTAATGCCACAGAATGGTATTGTGTGGTGTTAAGTGATGGGTGCTGCTTCATTATAGCAACTGACGATCATCGTTACCTGGTGTGGAAGGCCCCTGGTGAACACCAGAATCCTAATATTGCTATTGAGCAGCACACTCCTACCATGACAGGCATTATGGTCTGGTGAGCCATAGCCTACAAAATCCGATCTGTTCTCGTCCTGTTACATGGAACATTGACTGTAGCAGTATGTGGGTGAAATCCTATGACCCCATCTACTCCCATTTATGGACGCGATTCTAGGTGTGATATTACAGCAGGGTAGTGCCTAATCGCACATGGTACGAGTTGCCCAGGTCTACCTCCATCATGTTCAAACACTACCAAGGCCTATCCACTCCCATGACATGTCCCCAATTGAAAATGTGTGAGACCAGTTCAAACGCCAGCTGCTGCTGTACTACAAAATCTGGGATTTGGAACATACTGTTCAATAATTGTGGGCCTATATATTACATACACTCTAGTGAAACATACTTCTATTTCGCCTTTGTACTAAACAGAAAGGATGATGCAAACTTTTAGTTTCCAGTACATTCCAAAAACTGACGGTATCAATGGTATGCTTCAATTAGAAAATTCAGAGGAAAAGGAACTGCCAAAATTTATGCTTTTGCTGAAGACAAAGTATTCCAGACTGTAGAAGAGACAGATCAGTTGGGACGACCTTCAAATTTCATATAACCTGGCAGACCTAATAAGAAGCCAGCCAGAATATAGTTATTATTGACAATATCCAAGAAGATTATTTTTGTTCAACAAAAGTAAACCATATACTTGATACCCTAAGTATTAATACAGTATAATTTATAGTTATTGTGGATCTTAATTTTGCTTGAAAAACTTAATTTTACATTTTGATTTGACATTTTATTCATAATTAAACATAAAATATAAAAAATTTTTCATAATCTTTAGTTTTTGACAAGAACTGGTAAAAATAATATTGAAATTAGTCCAACCCAATAATTTAACATAATTTTGGTAATTTTATTATAACTGTAATTTGTGAAAAACATAATGTACTAATTTTGTCACATTTTATTCATACTTAAAATGTAATAAAATTTTGACTCAGAAATTTATTGGTCATGCCATTTGAGTCTTAATTTTATCAGTCAAAATATTCTTAAGCTATATATTGTGTATTGTCAAATAGGTACCTATACACAATGCCTTACACAACTGATTCACCGGTTTGAAGTTATTTATCTTTACAGCAAACAATTGCAAACATGAGCCACATAATTTTGTTATAAACTGTAGCACTGATAGTGGTAACCATGGAAGAGGTGATGCATTTCCTGCAAGGTAACTGCCAGGTTTTAGTTGCTCGGCTCAAAGAAACCTTTGAATTTTAATGCACTGCTTATAACATAAATCAGTTTCAGTTGACAATTTTGACAACGGTTGAACACAGTTTCCAAAGTCTGTGATGAACACTGAATTTAAATAGGTCAATATTTTTTAACAATTCAATATGGTATGGAAAATGCAGTAAAATTCAACTTTTGTATTTAAGCTAACAGGCAAAAAGATTACATGCAGTGCAGATCTCTACATTGAAACTGTTATGTTACAGGATGGATACTGGCTTTTTGCTTTGTCATTTCCTCCTCTCAAGATGTTATTTATTCATAATTACCTATAAGTTTGCAATGTAATCTAAATTTATAGTGCTTGTGAATGTTGTAATATTCAAATATGTAGGTAGCCTGGCAGCCGAAGAAGTTCCACAGATTGTTTTGTTGACGTTTGATGATGCCGTCAATGACCTCAACAAAGGTTTATACAGCGATCTTTTTGAAAAGGGTCGAAAGAACCCTAATGGGTGCCCCATTACTGCCACCTACTACGTGTCTCACGAGTGGACTGACTACAGTCAGGTGCAGAATTTGTATGCAGAAGGGCATGAAATGGCTTCTCACTCTGTCTCGTAAGTTGGTCATACTTTGACCAAACCATCACCTACAGACTTCTGACTGAATTTGTTGTGACATGATTCTTCCCAAACAGTAGGAAATTATTTCACCAGCTATATTTAAACATCTGTTAGAATGCTCCAAACCTTAATGTAATGTGTATATGAAATTGTGTAGTGGGACCTTGGTAGCTATGGTTGAAAAACCTTCATGCTTTTGTGCTGAGGGAGTCAAAACAAATGACAGTTAGGGGCTATTTCTGACACAATTCGGAATTTTAACACAGAGTACATAGTATGAGTAATTTGGGGCCCTATTGCCTTCAGCTTTTTGATGCAATCAAGCTATAATAAAATATTATTTATGTAGTACTACAAAAAAAAAAATTTCTTTTCCTGTTGTGTGAAGAATCATGGCTGCAAAATGTGTCTGTTGTATTTTTCTTCTTTTTTAAAATCTGAGAGTCTGATTACCTCATTCATTTTTTTCTTTGCACTTTCTCAATTAAGCTATGAATAATTTGTTTATGGAAACAGTTGGATATTGCTGATTTTGATCGGTTAGCATTATTGTTGAGGAAAAGTGCATCTTTGCCAAAATGTGCGTGAAAGCACTGAACACATGCTTCCATCATGAAAACTTGTGTACTTTGCAAAATATATTTGAAATTATTTTATTTTGATATTTGTTTGAGCTCCATAACACAACGTGCTTGATAAAGTACATAAGGCAAGGAGAAAATAATGATAACAGACTTTCAGATTTGAAACAGGTTTGGTTTTTCTTGCTCAGTGTGTCTCTGCTGCTGCTGCTGCTGCTGCTATTGCTTTAAATATCTTGCTGTTTGCCAACAGAAAAAGCTCCAGCTCTTTTAATTTAGTATTGCTTATATTCCTGTCATATGTGCAGAACTAACATATTTCTTTTCTTTCTTTTTTATTCCTTATCATCCTATAAAAACCTCCTCTAAATTGACCTTTTCATTCCTTAACATTCCGTTCTGCCTATGCCTGTACATACAAATCTATCTTTGAAAATATTCTTTACAATATCTTCATTCTTTTCTTTCCTTTGCATAATATTTGATAAACACAAATGCTTATGCTTCACGTATTGGTGATAAAAATTTTCTTTTCTTCATAAACCTATATTTTATATTTCTTGCTTTATAAAATATGTTTACTGTTAAAAATCCACTATAATTTAATGTATATGAATAATTTAAAATGTAAATTTTCAATGCTATGGAATATCTTAATATTTATTCATTCAACATTTTCTTACACTTATTATGTATGCCCTTATATCCGTTATATATTTCGATATTTCAAAATCTTTTATCCCAAAACCTAACACAAAATTTTCTTTGATATCCTTTACATTTTGACATCCCTTCTCCTGTAACCCTAATATACAAACAGGAGGCTATTCGCCAGAAGAAATTCCACAGCTTGTCGTGCTCACATTCGATGACTCTGCCAATGATCTGAACAAAGGGCTGTACAGTGACTTGTTTGACAAAGGAAGAAAGAATCCCAATGGCTGCCCCATCTCTGCAACATTCTATGTCTCTCATGAATGGACAGATTATAGCCATGTTCAAAATCTTTATGCTACTGGACATGAAATTGCATCTCATTCAATATCGTAAGTTGCAAATGAATATTTTCACGAATAATAAGATAGGTTTCTTATTATTCTGATAGTTTTAAACTTATTAAAGAAGTGTAAAAATTACTCTTTGATGCAAGACGGTTGATGCACAAGCTGTTGGTATATAACTCATTAACAGATAATCAGTAGAACAAGACTATAACTTTGTATTGACAGTGGGACTGGAAAAGTAAGATTTCTTGACTAATTCTGAATATTTCTTCAATTTTTATTTAGTGAATGGATGATATAATTTTATATGGTATCAAGAACAGTGGTAAAGTTGGTCAGTATATAAAATTTTAAGTTAAGCTTAATTTGTTTATATATTTCAAATTCATGATAAACTACTAATGAATGCAAGGCTGCCAATTACAAAATTGTTAGCTTAAGGAACTTAAGTAGAGTAACCATATAACTTTTACTTAAATATTTTTCGGTTAAATCACTATTACGAAAAGTCAATAACAGTAACCAAATACTTACAATAAATTCATTACCATAAAAATTTTTACATTAAGAACTTGCTGGATTCAAATGAAATTTTTTTATGAGTGATGGTACAGACAAAAGAATGGTTACAATATCATTTCATCAGGAGAATGTTTTGCCCACTTGCAGCACAGCACGTATATTACCTCATCACACCATCTCGTGCCTGGATACATTCTTTGATATGGTTAGACCATGGAATCAAACATTGTGGGCTGTATTCAGAAACAAATCCTTAAACAATGTCTAAAGACTCATTAGTCCTAGTTTAACTAGTCCAGTTCTAAACCTGTGATTATGGCCAACTAACATTTCATATTCAGAAGCAATTTTCCAATATCTTTAGACCTGTGAATAACTAGTCACAGTTTAAGTTTTGGAAAAGGCTTGGCAACATTGCAAAACTGTCGGTTGTAGGTGTTGTTTACGTATTCGGATTTACTTATTATAACAATGCGTAATGTAATTTTATGGGGTTATGTTTAATATTATTTATTGAATTATTGAATGGTAGTGTGAACAGAGTGAGATTGGATGACAGGAACAAGCAAAATCTTTTTGTTTGAATTCAAGAACGAGTATTGGTAACAGAAAATAGATATGAATATAAGTACATAAAAAACCAATGAGCTATTTCGGAAAACTTTTACATCTCACTTTCAAGAAATAAGCAGACCAAAATATTTCATTTTAGTTTCAGAACCAAAGTACAAACATGAAAAGAAGTCCTCGCTTTCATTCCTAACTATGTTTATCAAGAAAGAACTCATAAAATTAAAACAATGAATTAAAGAGTTCTAAGACATTCAAATTGGATTTTTTTAAATGTGACATATAAACTGAAAACCATGAATTCTTGTCTTAAAGGATATACATCCAGTTTTTCCATTTTGTTAAAATATTTTGGGATATGGAAAGAGTTATAAAAAATGTATGATTTCAGAGCAGTGTTTTCTTGTTTAATGGAAGAATTACGTACACTACAAGTTGTGACTCTAAAACGGCAACTTGAACTTTTAGGCTCAGTTTAGGTAAAACCACTGTGGTGAACTAACAATTTAGTTTTCTTAGTTTCCACATCTCCATTCTAGGCTTTATACGTATATATGAAAAATATTGAAGGATTTTTAAGCCTACTGATCTAAGCTGTTAATACTCTGAGGCGTCTCAGCTCTCCAACCCTGGAAGGAATGCTGTGTCATTCCACATGCACCCTCCTTTCACTGCCCAGCAGGCAATAACAAGGAGAGGTAATGGTGGTATAACAGACTACTCTCTGGAACACAGGTGCTACATTGAGTATTTTACCTGCACCACTGTTTACATGTACACCAAATTCTGTGTCATGTCACCATTTCAATGTGGATGTGCCAAGTCTTCCTCTGATCCCATACTCTTCGCATGCAGAAGTTTTGCTGTCAGCTTCTGAACTCTTTTTATCGCTGTCACTGACACCATCATTAACACTACTATCGGCTCCTAAATTGATGATTATACTGTCTACTTTGTCTGGAAGAATGCAGTCTGTTTGTCAATACTGTTCCATTTTTTTTATGTGTTTACAGTACCCTTCCCAGTCTTGTATAGTGACAGATAAAATAGCAGAGTCTTTAAGTTCTGTAAGCATTTTAAGTGATAAGTCACCAGTTATGTTTCTTTCTCTAACTAATCTGTTTATTTTTTGCCCATGCTAACTCAATCACCACCAGTTATGTATAGTTTCTTTCTCTTACTAGCCTCTTTATTTTTGCCCATGCTAACTAACTAAATCGCGTTCAGGTTGCACATGTATGGCAGTAGACTGAGGAAATTGTTGCTAGTTCTGCGGCTATTTTAAATGATTTCTATTGTGGGTCTTTCATTTCAACAAGTTTATATAACGCAACTTTGTGCATAGGTTAATCACAAGGTTCATACACCATTTTTCTGTAGCCATGATATCATATTGCACATCAAAGAATATTTGTAGATGTTTTATCTACTTGCATGGAGTGGTACACTGCATTAATCATTACTAAAATGGATTTTCTGGAATATTTGGAAGCAGTTTTTGAACCACTCACTTTTCAAAATTTACATGGTTCATTTGACAGCGATAGTCACCGTTAACAGAACTGATAGTATACAAGAGCTGCACATTGGGAACAAACCCATTCCTGCTCCCTGCAGGTACTACAATGAGTCTTTTACCTGCACCACTGTTTACATGTACACCAAATTATGTTATGTTGCCAAAACTTTGCGAAAGTTAAGTTGCCATCAACCCTGCTTTCGTCCATGAAAACTATTTCATGGCCAATTTCACAGGAGTGTCTTATTTTAACTAAATAGTCATGTTGCCATACCACAATAATCACTCTCTACAAGTACTTTATGCTTAGCTTGACGCTTTCTTCACTATAAACCCACGCTTTTTAATAATTTGTAGAGTGATTTCCGCCCCACTAAAAGTAATTTTTAATATTTACGACTCACACAAAATTTGTGATTGTTGGCACTTTTTTTTTAGACATAAAAATCATGAATAGTGTTTCAAAGTACACATTGATCAAAGTTATCAACAGAAAGAACAGTGTGCTATGGCCCGCTTGCTCGTTTCTTCTCCGGAGTGAATAACAGTTTGTTTGGGTCCGATTCATAATGTATTTTGCTTTACAGAAATGTTGATTTCAAGGTTGTATCACTGAAACTGGTATAAAATACTGCGTAGCTTGTTTTGCTAAAAAAGAAAAAGAATTGTTATTTGCTTCCTCATTATATTTTTTGATAACATGGCTTGTTACTAGGGATGGGTCGATTTGATACTTCAATTTCGTGATACCACTGGTTCTTTACTAATAATTGAAATAAAAGAATGAAGATTTTAATTAATTAATTCAGAGAATTAAAATTGTGCCCTGTCCGTTAGAAGAAAATATATTTTTTTGTTACTGGTAAATATAATTAATAGTACATTTTTGTTAATTATTGGGCAATACCATAGCTTTACTTCTAAGTAAAGGCAACTGTGTACAGTAATATTATACTACCATCATATAGTGCACATGTGTACCAAAAAAGTATGTCGTTCTTTGCATGCTCTCTTTTATTGGCAGCATGTAGTGCATGGCATTAGGGTGGTATGGTTATAATATAAAATGCAAACAAAAATAGAAAAATCTAATATTTCCATCTTATGCAGTGATATAGTTATTAAATGATCACAGGGACAATTATTTTATTTTCCTGAAGCGCTGACCTTCTGTGGCGCAGTTGTTGGTGTGCCACCGGTATGAGGTGTGGAAGGTTCTGGGTTCAAATCCCAGGCAAGGTATGGGTGCTAGTTTTAAGTTAGATCATAAGTTAGTTTGTTAGCTATCCCTTGATAAGCTTTCAGGCATAACACTGGGGAACGTTAATAATTCCTTTCTAATCCAATTTTCCTGAAGCAGGTTAATGCTATGGTAATTTTTATTGACTGCTCTGAGCTACTCACATATTTTTTTTTTGCAAAATTACAGCATATCTGTAGTAAACATGATAGTTGTACCTTGTACACAAATTGCAATTGTTTTTGGTGTAAGTGCATTAGGCCTGTTACACAAAGGTGGAAGCTAAGTGTTCACTGGAAATCAAGAGTTATTCATTGTAAAATATGAGCAATTTTAATTAATATCTGATTCTTGAGTAAAATTGGCATCCAAATAAAATGTCTTTCGTGTCCATTTTCTTATATATTCGTCACTGTAGAACAAGCCTTATAGAAGAAAGCAGTGAATAATTTTGTTTGCAACATTGCTCCACAATTATGAGTAGGGACTAGAAAATTTCGCGAATTTATTTTAGGACAACCTAGTCTTCAAACACATGTACATTTCTGTTACATTTGAAATTGGATCACAGTTTATAAGACATGCCCAGGTGAACTATGAGCCAATAACCATCCTGCAAAAGAACAAGCACCGAATCCCCTGCCACCCGGTCTGAGGTAAAACTGGCTAAACACTGAGACAGCAGCCAATAAACAGAAAGTTGAGGCTCGGAAATATACAGGACCATGGAGTCTAGCATAGTTTGAAACACAAAATTTTCCTGTCCCTAATTATTAGGCATTTCAAGAACATTGTTTACACTCTGTATTTCATGTTTAACGTAACATTTTACCAACATGAATGTCTTGTTACTGTAGCAACGGTGTTAGCCTTATATTTTTCGGGGTTCAATATTACAGGTAAACCTCGTTTAAAAACACATTTTGTAAAATTATGACATTCTTTTAGCTCTGAGATAATCAGGTTATGTAATATTCACATTTACAACTGCCTTTTATTTAGATGTATCAATTGATTCAAAAAGTGTGAAGAAACTGCGATAGACTATATTAATTTATTTTCAGCTGCTTTGGCTACACTATAAAATTTCAGTAGAATCAAGAATCAAATTGAGAATCAATGAGTATAATGACAGAATCTGGTTCAGATTTGGAATCGATAAAGACCCATCATTACTTATTATCTTACATATTTCACTGTGAATAACTTTATTTTTCTTTGGAGGTAACATTTTACAGTCCAGACTCTTTTAAATCTGTGGAAAAAGAAGAAAAAATTATAAAAGACTCGTGTACAGTAAACAGTCTCTGAAACCTCACGATGCACAAATGCGAACTATTCTTTCAGGACAGATACCACACATCTTCTGTCCAGAACCCATTAGCAGCGAGACATTTCCTCTGTTGCCAGCCCCTCTCTTCCAGGCCAAGCCTCTTACTCCACAACATTTCCAGGGTCGGAGAACTCAACTTAGAATACTGTGTGTTTAGTGTATTTTGGAGTTATTTTAGTTGCCAGTGTGCACCAACATACTGTGACATGTAGAGTCTAACAATATATTCAACATTAACAAGACAGTCTATAAGCTGACTATACTGGTATTTACTGGTATGGTCTTCTTATCTCAACAAAGAAACTTATGTATAGACTAAATAATTTTTGCCAAATTTTAACGTGCATGAATCATAATGCTTAACTTCAAAATATTTTATTAACAATTTGGTTTAATCTATATTATACCCTGACTTAAATCATTACTTTTTAAATTTAGTTTATAAATTTTTATTGTTACATGAACATAATTAAAAATGGCATATATTAAATTAGTACACTCATTCTAGTGTATGCATGCATGGAAATATTTGTTTTTATATATCATTGTAACTCATAACACTGTGATCAGCATAAATTACTATTTTTTTTTACTGCTGTATTATGTGGTTTATGAAAATGTTATAATAACGTATAATAATGCCTTTTTACTTTAGTTAGTTCCATTTATTTTTTGTAAAAGCCCAAAATAATTAGTACTCACGATGATGTAAAGAAGAGTGTACCTTAATTTTAGTACAAACTATTACAAAACTTTTATGCAGTAATTCAGTAATAAATACATTACGCTGGTAATGTTATCCATAATAATTTAGAAAAATTTCTAATTAAAAAAAAATGATTTACTTTAGTTGATAGCCAAAATCTCAGGGTTAATTAAACATTAGCACTAACAGATAAGAATTCATGAAAGTAAAAATTAAAGAACAGTCCCATTATTTGCTTGGAATGGGGACCAAAATAGTGTTTAGTCTTTTGAGGGAAATAAACAGTTTGCTTCTAATTAAACCACTGCAATATGTAAAGTACCTGCCCTATTTTCAAGCAGGTATTATATCCACAGAACTCGCTGGCATTCACATTTATTCTTCAATGTCAAGCTGTCTTTACTTTGTTCAGTATCTTTCCTCATATCTTTTGCCGTTTTTCCACAGGATAATAAAAAATTTTCTCTGAATTTTTACACTTTTTTTCTTTTACACATAAAATCATAAAGGCCAGATTGACCACTTCTCCTTATATTATATTGAACTTCTATAGTATTTTTCATGCAATTCAATATTGAGGCTGTAGAGATTCCAATAGTGTATTGATATTGATTCATAACATTTTTCTAGCAACATTTTGAGTGCTTCATGAGAAAAAAAACAATTTAGTGTGTTATAAAAAAGCTGGTAGAGCAAGCTAAATTACTGTAATTTCAGTAGTGAATTTAAGACCCACAGAATATTTATCAACCAAGTTTATTTGATGATTATAAATTTCAGCATTGCTTCAGTATACAGTTCCATAATTATAGTGAAAATGTATGAAATTAACACAAAAATGTAATAAAATTAATCATTTTCCAATAAGAGAAGAATATAGCATATTAGCACAAAAATGTAGAAGTACTAGATGTTGGTTGCTTTGTTAGCCTTCAGGGGTTAATCACCTTTGTGGTATCTTCTGCCACAAAAGAGTTTTTCCTCAATAAACGTTATTGTAATGATGCAGTGCATTTTGAAATGGGCTCACTATGCTGCTAATATTATGTATTTCCGATTCAGGCACAGTTTTGGAGAGAAGTTTTCTCAGAAGAAGTGGACAAAGGAAATTGCAGGCCAGAGAGAAATCCTTTCAGCATACGGTGGAGTGCGACTGGAAGACATACGTGGCATGAGGGCTCCATTTTTGGCTGTATGTGATGAGCACATATTTACAAAACACAGTTACTCTGTACTTTATGTAATCATGTCAATATTTGTCAGCTCAAACTGTGACAACAATTCACATGTTAAATATTCCTTACGACTGTGAATGATAGTCACAATTATTTTACCATTTATTTTGTTGGTCCCACTGATCAAAAGAAGATAAAGTGACATCGTAAACTACATAACTTGGGAGAGAAACACATTTTTAATTAGTATATACTTCTTTGTGTTACAAACCTTTCGCAGACAAAATTTGTCTATGAAACCATATTAGATTGGCAAAGGGTTAGAGTAACAAACTTACTTGTAATTTAAAGTGTGTTGTACCTGGACATACAAATAAAATAGTATTAAATTACCGGCCTGGAAATTTATGTCTTAATTGACATTGAAAACTTAAACCGTGGGGAAGGGGATTATAACAACTTTCCCTTTGTCACTTTGTTTTACTTTATGCTTATTGTGTTAAAAAATTTTGTGGTCAGCTTGCAACTCATAGTTCCCTCTCACATTACACTGCAATAAATTCTATACATATTGTATGCTTGGGGTTCATGATGACTGCATGGCTAGTGCAATGGCCTCCACCAGAGTAATCTAGGTTAGAGCCATAATGGTATCACACTTGAACTTGAATGTGTGGGAAATGTGGTGAATATTACTATTGGCTGGCACATTTTCTCAGGGTACTCCCATTTCCTCCATCCCTGCAGACTATTGTTGCTCCATTTTAAGGTCTCATTCCAAGTCACTTTTCAGGGACAGTGGGTACCACCTAGCTGTCCCACTTTATAATCCTGTAGCTGAGGTTTTAGAGGTGGGACAGGTAGGTGGATGTTGCCCCTGTCATAATGCCATACACATTATTTTTGGACCATATTCTCGTAGCACAGGATGTTGTCTACTATTCAGTATAGTCTGTAAAAAAAACTAATTGTACATTATAATGTACCAACTAGCATCCTAGCAATTATCTTTTCCACAACAGTTTTAACAAATGTCAGTGACACGAGCACTGCAGCACATAAAATTGCATAGAAAAAGATTATGAAATTAATTACTTGACAGAACTAATTAATTTATAGTTATGTTCTTTGCAAGGGCATGCATGTAAAACTGAGACTGTAATGTCGACCATGTAGAACTGAACTTGTAATCTGCAACCTGGTGGATGTCAATAACACACACTGTCATATATCTTCTAAATGTAACTTAATGTTTAAAGCTTCAGTTAAAACTTATTAGAGTATTCTTGATTGAATGTTTTTTACTACAATGTAAAAAATTTAAATCTTATAAATAACTGTATTTTGGATTTCTGTTCCGTCTAGTCACCAGTTTTATATTCTGCATTCAAGTATAAAAGTTTTTTTAATATGTTGTTATAATCATAAAATATTTCATTTATGTGGAGAAAAGTGTATACTCTTTCATTTAGTGCATTGGAAATTATCACAGAATGGTTTTATTTTAAGTTATGTACTAGAGACCTAAGTCTACAACTACATACAGTTTCAGTGTTGCCTATAATTTTGTTGTTTGATGAGACTGAAATCCCGAAAATGTATTTCCATATTAAATGCAAACTAAATATATAATTAATTCTAAGATTATCTTTTATGCAATCCAGAACAAGAAATTAATATATGCATGCTTTCTNGTAAATCTTATAAATAACTGTATTTTGGATTTCTGTTCCGTCTAGTCACCAGTTTTATATTCTGCATTCAAGTATAAAAGTTTTTTTAATATGTTGTTATAATCATAAAATACTCTTTCATTTAGTGCATTGGAAATTATCACAGAATGGTTTTATTTTAAGTTATGTACTAGAGACCTAAGTCTACAACTACATACAGTTTCAGTGTTGCCTATAATTTTGTTGTTTGATGAGACTGAAATCCCGAAAATGTATTTCCATATTAAATACAAACTAAATATATAATTAATTCTAAGATTATCTTTTATGCAATCCAGAACAAGAAATTAATATATGCATGCTTTCTCGATTTTAACAATGTCATTTCAATCCAGTTAATTTATACACTGGTGTAATATGAGATGGAAATTAACTTTCTTTTACTTATCTAATTTATTATCATCACCATCACAATTCAAAATGAACTTTCTCAATTTATGGTTTGTCATATAATAAAACCCATTATACATCTTTTCATGTCTGCACAGGAGTTATTTCCCTTCTTTTCCCAAAATTACAGTTCACTTCAAATAGACTTACGAGGACAGATATCATAAACGAATCATTATGCTTATGACTGCAGGTTGGAGGCAACAAGATGTTCAAGATGTTATATGACTCCAACTTTACATATGACTCATCGATGCCAGTGTATGAGAACAAACCACCCAGCTGGCCCTACACCTTGGACTATAAGCTGTTCCATGACTGCATGATACCCCCATGCCCGACTCGTTCCTACCCAGGTACATGGTTTGCTTTGATAACTAGAGAATTTTACATTTTTGTTTGTGCCCAGTTCTAGTTGACAATTAAATACATAACAAATGGAAGGATAGTTTAATGCAATGACTGGTTCAAAATTTCACATTTTGGTAGGAATGCACATGAGTATATTATGGGGCTTTTAGAAAAGGCCTCTGCTTTGTGCTTTGTAACTCAGTTTCTTTGCAGAAATTAAATACAATTGCCTTGATGTTTTGAAGACTATAAGATACAAAATAAAGTGATTTGAACCTTAGCAGAAAATTAATAACAATGCAATAATACTTTTCTTGTAAACAGTATTACAATAGGAAATTAGATTTTCAAACTTAAGAAAATCTGTGGAATGATCTTTGAAAGTAATGGAGCGCAGTTTTTGCAAACTAATAGTTAGTTCAATGCAGAAGTAAATTCAACAGCTCTTTTTAGGTAAATTTAATCTGAATTCCAATACCAATGTAAAAATTTATTGAGTCTTTCATTAGAGGGAAAGAATAGTTCTTTAATATGAAAAATATTTCATGTTAAGGAGATAGAAAAGGTCGCACTGTGCATGAATGAAGATAATATAATATAAATAACTGAATTTGATGGACTGAACAGAATTCAATGGGGTTTGTTTTGTTTGCTAGATATTTTCATTGTGTAGTCCAATATATNGTTAAGGAGATAGAAAAGGTCGCACTGTGCATGAATGAAGATAATATAATATAAATAATTGAATTTGATGGACTGAACAGAATTCAATGGGGTTTGTTTTGTTGGCTAGATATTTTCATTGTGTAGTCCAATATATTCAGCAATAGTCCATAAAATGTATAATTTTCAACTGTTTAAAAGAAATTAGGGTTCCAAACCATATAATAAACAAATATGTAAAAATGTTTAAAATTCACAAAATTATGTAATATAAGTCTTTACTATAGTAGAATTTTAAAAAGAAATACATTTTGATTTTAAACAAATTTGAACTTTGTTAAATTTTCTTTTTGGCATTTTTAAATAAAACACTCACTCATCGATAGAAGATCTAGAATTCAGTATTATAAAATTCAAGATACTATTTTTTTTAGTATTTTTAAAACAAAAAGTTATTGCATTTAATGCACTCTTACCACCACATTCCTTACTTTCAAAACTTATTTTCTAGTGTCTCGCTCTCTCTGTCTGGTGACGCGTCAGAGTAGCAGTAATTTAAACTACTGAACTTGCGCTGAGCCAAGGCTGCGATGTTGCCACATAGTTCTACTCCTGTCAAGTTCTAAACATAAAATAAAGATTAATGAAAAATAATATGTAATAAATCTAGGCTTCTTGTAAGTGCCCATCGAAAGAAAAGGAAATGTCCGCAGTATTCACAACACTATAAAAGAGTGCGAGTATATTTTCATGTGATTAAAACCAGCATGTAAAACCGCTGTTAGTGTCATATGCACGATGTGCACGCGTAGATGCAACTGCTTTATAGGCTATACATTTTTTGTGATTACAATTATTGAATTGTAACTATATACTTAAATAACTGTTCATTTCTATATGTGTCATGTATATTGTGTTTGTCTGGGCTTGAGAACAATGCGGACTATATTTTAAGAAAAACATTTCGAGTTGCGACATACCGATACGAAAACAAAGCTGAACTGGTGTTGTACATTCTGGCAGCGGCACTCCAGGCCGATGGCGCCACCATCGACAGTGTTGCTACAATATGGCGGGAAATTTAAACTAGTTCAAACGGACCCATGGCCCAAACATTCCCGCCCACCTTGAAGGGTCCACACTTCAACACTAATCAGTCCCGTTAACAGTATACGAAGGTATGAAAGAGAACAATCAACATTTACACAAACAGGTTCTATATACAGAGATGGATTTCTTGGTTGTGCACTAGCTGAGGGGAAGAGGACACAATTTAACAGCTGGCCTGGTGAAGGTGCCTTGCTGGGTACAAACCTCAGCAACGTGCACAACACCGTCTGCCCTAGGGTGGATCTTTACTATTCTGCCAAACTTCCACCGCAAGAGGGGTAAGTTTTGGTCTTTTACCAAAACTAAGTTGCCTTCAGCTATGTTGTCTTCTCCACTGGTCCACTTAACCTTGGGTTGAAGATGATGGAGGTACTCCACATGCTACCACTTCCAAAATGACTGGTGGATCTGTTGTAGTTGTGACCACCTAGTCAACCTGTTGACTGGAGTTGATGACATGTCCTGTTCAGGTAATATTTGGGCTGGACCCATTGTAAGAAAGTGACTGGGAGTTAGTGCAGAGAAATCTTTTGGATGACTCGACAATGGGCACAGAGGTCTTGAATTGAATGTTGCCTCAGTCATGGCTAAAACAGTGCTCAGTTCTTCATGTGTCAGCAACTGGGTACCAACAACTTTCTTGAAAGTGGACTTGACAGATTTGATACCTGCCTCCCAGAGTCCACCAAAGTGAGGAGCTGCTGGAGGGTTGAAGTGCCAGGTAATCTTATGCTCTGCTAAACTGTCTACAATCTGCTTGCAAGTGTCACTATCAGCAAGAAATATTTGCACTTCTTCCAGCTGATGGCTGGCTCCAACAAAGTTAGTGCCGCAGTCACTGTAAATGTTGGCACATTGTCCACGTTGAGCGACGAACCTCCTTAAGGCTGCCAGAAATTCTTGTGTTGATAAATCTGAAACAAGCTCTAGATGTATGGCCTTTGTTGCAAAACATACAAACAGGCATATGTATGCCTGCAAGATACGAGGTTTTCTGAGTCTAGCCATGGTGATGGAGATAAAATCTCTGTAATTGAATCCAGTGTTCATAAATGGCTTGGCCTGCACCCTTTCAGCTGGAAGACATCCCATGATAGGTGTAAGGGGTTTGGAATGGGTATGAAAGCAGCATATACATTTACGAAGACAGCTGCGAATGAGAGTCCTGGCGCCAAGTACACAAAATTCTCTTTGAAGCAGTGACTGCAACATCTGGGACCCTGGATGAAAAAACTTTAAACGAAGCTCATCAATCAGCAGCACTGCAAGATGACAATTTTTTTAGGAGAAGGATTGGGTGTTTCTCTTTTAATTTCAAATCAGCCCTCTGCAGTCGACCACCTACCCTCAGGATGCCTTCAGAATCCACAAAAGGAGCCAGCTTTTGGATGGATGTAGAACAAGGTTGGTGCCTGGCAATTGTAACAGTGGGGGACTTAGTGGAATAAAACCACGAGCATGTTACAAGTAGAAGCTCCGAAAGATCTAGTTGTGTAGGTGTGACCCCAATATAAAATTGAGAGAAACAAAAAGTCCAAGCCAAAATTTCTACTCAGCACCCTTACACATACATAATAGTAAAAATAATTATTACATACAGTAATAAAGCAATATGTAATTTAGAGTAAAAAAGAGCAAGGTGGTTTATAAATAAAGTAGAACTAGATTCAAATGACCAAAATCATTTTTAATAAGGGTGCAATATAACAAAAATTAAAACATCTGAAATGTGTAACAGTAATAAAGACTTTTTATATATATATATATATATATATATATATATAGTATCTTTGGCATATTGTAACAAACTAAAATTTCTGGGAGAAATAATCGTTAATTTTGTTGTGATCCCACAATAAAAAAATTTAGAGGTTGCCTTCTTCTTTTTTTTTTATGATACATTGAGTTCAAACTGAGTAAAGACGGCGACTTGATTGCTGTATAGTTGAAAGATTCAGGCACATGTCAAAAATTATAAAAAACAAGGTGGCTGGACTTTCCTAAAATTTGGCCCATCTTCGGGACATCTCCCTTGCCAATGCCAGCATAGGTGTTACTTCATCATTAAAATGGCATCAAGAAGACGCAAGGCAACTTCAAAGAAAATCTTCCAGAAGTACAGCAGTGCAGAGCTCAAGGCGAGGAAGTGTTACTCTTTTGAGAGGAGCCATCTTACATTTAGCAAGCAGCAAATGGATGGTGACCAGACTCGTGCAAGACACTTGTTGAAGATACACTACAGCTCCATACCCCTTCTCTGAGCTGTCAGAGAAATCATGCAGCTCAAAGTTGGAGTCTGCACTGCTAAGGGTGATACAGTGAGAAATGGTTATAATGGAACTGCAAAATAACTCATTTTGAATGGTTTCCCACTTCGCAATGATGTCAGGAGGAGCCAGGCAGTCCCAGTCAGCACTTTCCAGCCAGAGCTGTTGTATCAAATGCTTGGCTAAGAGTGTCAATGGTGACAACCATCCCAGTGGGTCAAAAACCTGGGCTATGTCTGAAATAATTCCACGTTTTGTCAGAACCAGGGGTCTCGGTTGAATATCATAACCGAAAGTGTGCTGGGGTTCCATTGCAGGTCTAGAAGCTTGACATATTGGTCTTCATCAAAAGAGTAGTACATATCTGAGAGTTGCACATCCTCTGGACACAAGCCTTCCAGCACAGCAGGGCAGTTACTGGTGAACTTGCAAAACTGGAACCCACATCACGAGAGCAACTGTTGTAGGTTCTGTCTCAGTTTCACAGCAGAAGTGACATCACTGGTTCCTGTGACCACATCATCGACATAAATGTCACACAACAAAACACTTGCATCACTCGCATAGACTTCCTTCTCATCTTCTGCTAGCTGATGCAAAGTTCGGAGAGTGAGAAATGGGGTCGAACTAACACCGTATCTATTAGTGTTAAGATGGTACACTTCGAGAGGCTGATCTTCAGACTCCCTCCAATGGATGCGCTGGTAATCTCTATGCGCATCAGCGACCATAATTTGACAGTACGTTTGTTTTATCACCTGTAAATACAATCATTGGAATTCAAAACTGAAGAAACACTTCTACTATGTCCCTTTGAAGCTTAGGTCTAGTCAACAATACATCATTCAAAGACAAACCAGAACTGGCCTTCGCAGATGCATCAAACATGACACAAAGTTTGGTGGTGGTACTATCAAGCTTGTGAACACAGTGATGTGGGATGTAATAGGAGTGACAGGAATTCACATCTTAACTGTCACCACAGCTTATATGATCTGCGTTAATATAATCTTACATAAATGAAACATAACTTGCCTTGAGATGTGGCTGGTGTTTAAAACGACACTCGAGTGGATGGAAACGATAAAGTGCAGTGGAGTACGAATCTCCTAGGTCAGGGTCTGGACTCTTGAAGGGAAGTACAACACTGTAGCAACCATTTTCATCACGAGCATAGCCCTCTGCAAACAACTTTTCACAGAGAAGATCATCTGGTGATGGTGTTGGTTTATCAGGAGGCAGTTCTTCCAGTTTCTGAAGTCGTTCCACAACAGTGTCCAGTGATGGGCTTAACAAACTGGAAGCCACAAAGAATGATGAAATATGTGATGACTGCAAATGAGGCAAACTGCTGTTGACCTTTCCCATCGCAATCCAGCCAAAGTGCATGTCCAGAGCTACTGGAGTACCAGGCGGATCCTTCACACTTGCTTCCTGTCAATAAGTAAGGCAAAAACTCTGCACCCAGCATCATGTAAATTTGCCCTGGAGTCGCAAAGGCTGGGTCTGTCAACTGAAGATGGACAAGATGGTTCCAAGATTGGGGGTCCACATGTGCAGATGGAAGGTGTCCTGTTATGTGAGGTAACACAAAGTCATCTATTGACAATACTGTCCCTGCCTGCCCACAAGGCTTTAGCACACAGGATACCACACCACAATCAATATTAAGTGGTGCCCGAGAGAGCCCCTGAAGTAGTTGAGTTTTCTTCCTACAAGAGATACCCAAGCGAGATAAACTACTTTCAGAGATGAAATTGGCTTGACAACCTGAGTCCAGTAACACTCTGGTAGGTTGGAAGGCCCCTGACACATCTTATATATCAATTACAGCAGTTGATAGCATAACCACAGCACTGTTGGGTGTCCTCAAAAGTGAGGAGTACACAGTCACAGTAGAACTTATATCACCACTCGAGCTGCTATCTGGCACCTCTACGGATTGCCCTGATCTATCTGAGACATCATCTTGAGTGGATGGTTCCGGGAATTGCAGCAGGGAGTAATGCAGTGACTTGCAGTGACGACATGAGACTGCTGAGGGACAGTTTTTGCACTGATGCGAGGACGCTGCAAACAGTTTGAACATAGTTTGAGTTCCTTGACAAGTGCAAATCGTTCCTTATGCAGCTTCTGTTGAAAGTGGGGGCATTTATACAAAAAATGTGATGTGTTGCACAAGCTGCGAGAAGGGGTAGGTTTCACCATAAAGATATTGGATGAATGGTAACCTTTAGCCAGTTTACGATCTGCTGAAACCTGCATAGGTTTGATCTTTGAGGGTGTTGGCCTAGATATTGGTGCAACTGCTTCCATAGCACGACAATGTTTTTCTAAAAAACTACACAAAGGACTTGCAAGTGGGGAGCAAAGTGTCTGTTGATGCCATCTCCTACTGTGTTTATAGTGGGGCATCCAGTTTCCTGCAGAGGATGGACAGTAAGATTAAGTCCCAGTGCTACACAGGAATCTTCAGAGCTTCCAGTGCTGCCACATTCTCTGTTACAACTGTCAGCATCTGTTGCAGTGAGGTGGGCGATTCAGAGGGTACTGTGGGTGCTTCCAGCAGAGCTTCCACATGCAAAGAAAGAATTAATCTTTTGTTCGAATACTGCTCCAATAAAAACTTTCACGCAATGTCAAAATTTTCATTTGACATAGGCAATGCCTGAATTATACTTAATGGCTCACCATTAAGGGACAACTTTAAATAGGACAACATTTCAACTGGAGTTAGGTCGGGGTAATCAGCTACAAGAGCACTAATGAGTTAGAGAAGTTCACGCAGTCTTTTGCACTTCCACTGAACTGTGGCAAGGAGATCTTGGGAAGTGATACATGTACCTTCCGTGTGCTGGTAGATACTGCCTGTGCTGCCTCCGACTTGCTCGCAAGAGATTCTACCATTGCCATAATATTGTAGTATTGATCTTCGAAGTTCAGCATGCGAGCTGCATGTGCGTCTTTATCGAAACCTGTTAGTTGTTCAGCTGCCATTTCTACAGTAATGTAATCTGATTCAAAGTTATGTTTTATTTCCAGCAAATCTTGCATGGTTGCATGGAATAAATTCCTTTTGGAGGGATCTGTACTAACACACTTGGCGAGGCCAAACGCGCACTTCAAGTGTCCTTCGGCCAATCGTACACAGTATTGCTGCTTGAGCATCGCCCATGATTAAAGTTGCTGCGATGTGCAATAACATGTCCACAAACTACGTATCACAACACAAGAGTTGTGTGTTCATGTGTGTAGCATAGCAAAAAGAGAGCTATGGAAAACACCTGGTGGGAAAACATACATAACCTAACAAACACACGTGATCGTGGCACCAACCTTCTAAGGGTCCAAACAGTGTTTCTTGTTGTTTCACTGTACACCACTCTGCATAAACATTCAACGCTAGACAAACGCATAACAAACATAGAGAAAAAAAATTATTTAAAAAGCAGAACAATATGTATCCATCAACATATGTAAACAGATATTACAAATCTTTTAGAATTTAAAAATAACTTACTCCTTTGGACAAGTCAGTATCCATCTTTTTCATTACTTTTTTTTTAAGTGGAGTAATCATTTTTCTAGGAATGTGAGGAAAATGAAAAGTTTTGTAGAACAATTTTGTATAGTTTGAAATTGACTAATCAGAATAATTTAAGTCGTATATTTTATGATTCTGATAGTAATGATACTTAAGGCACAACATTTAAAACTACAAATTCCGTGTTTACTTAAACTGTACAACAAATCGCAAATTCCTGATACACATTAAGTCTCCTGCTTATTTCAACAACTCGTCAGCAACGTGAAATATATGGTTAAATTAATTGCCCATGATATTCTCACGGAAACCATATTGTAGTTGTTGCAGGAGAATTATTATTTATCATTATTTGTGCAGCACTATGAAGTGTAGTAGTAGCTCAGTTGGTCAGTGGCCTGCACTGGAACATAAATATTTGTAGTTCGAAATCCTGCTTGATCGCTTATTTTTTTATCATCACAAATAATTGTATTTTTGGTTTATAATAAGTTATAATTGACCTAATGCTCATAGAATACAAAACCTTAAATTTTTTTAAACAGTTTTTCAGTGATTGGTTTTTTGACTGATGGATGTTAACATGTATCAAATGACAGCTAAACAACATGTATCAAATTAAATAATGCATAAGATAATAAAAATATTTTTTAATGTGAGTTGCATCTTTTATAATACTATTATACAAGGCAACATGAACATTCAGTCTTTTATTCCATTTTATGTCTTTCACTACATTTTCACGTAATAATTATAGTGCTCAGTTTGAAGGTTTAAACTGCATTAAATGTGGTGAAGTGATTGCATTCCTACGTACAATTTATTTTAAATATTCAAATGTCACCACATAAACTGAAAACGAAAAGAAAGGGCATACAATTTAAAGCTACATATTTTTGATAAAGAAATAATACATATATTTTTCCATTTAAAATCAACATTGACTTGGTAGTGCAATTGGTAACATAACAATTATGATTCTTTTTACTTTTTTTTAAATTGTGTTAAATTGCACAATATAAACAGTGACTACTAGAAATATGTTTATTTCTTGTAATGATTCCCCTAAATTCAATAAAACGAAATATTTAATTTGCAGCATGCAGTTGACTGTCACTTATTCAATCAGTGAAATTGTTTCACTGAAACAAACAGTGATTCTAAGTGGAGCCATTTTCACTTATTCTAGTAGTTGAATTTCACTGTGAATGAGAGGTTTTCCAGTTATTTTAATTTAAAGTGTGACCATTTTTGGCTTGACAGAAGAGTAAATGTTTGTCACTGTTTTAAAGTATTTTTTAATGTGTGTCAAATTATAATGTTTCTATCACACAAACACAAAAAATTTATTTGCTGTTATCAAAATTAATTGCGTAACATTAGAATATAAAACCAAAACATAACTGGAATGATTAAATAAGGAATTTATATACATTTATTATTTAGTCTTCCATATATACATATATTATGTACATAGACCAAAGAGCACAGAAAGAGAAAGAGTTGGCAGGTTAGACCGCTAGTCTGTCATTTTATGTCCGGAATTGTGGCCACCGACGAGTATTTGTTATTGACCACGCAGCATGAAATCTATTTCTTCATAATTTAAAAGTATATTTATTTATAATAAGTCGAATCAAAGAAAACAGTGTGTATAAATAAGTTAAGGGTTCATTTGAGTGCATTATAATTATACTTATAAAAATACTGCCAAGTTTGCCAAGACTTACAAAATGAATATCTCTGAATTATAAATACATATTTCATAAGACAGCTTGTTTATAAGCTAAATATATAGACTTCTAGGTGCCCATGATACATATCATTCAAGGTGTTTAACAAAGTGCAAGTGAAGATGACAAATATTAAATACATTATGTTGATCAATTTTCTAGTTACTCTTTATTCTTATTAGGAGCATTAAAGGCAGTATTTTTTAAATGTATAACTGCTTTGTAGGAGTTTGGGAAGTGCCCATGGTGATGTGGCAAGATTTGAATGGAGGGCGCTGTTCAATGGGTGATGCCTGCAGCAATCCACCAACTGCAGATGGAGTCTACAAAATGCTTATCAAGAATTTTGAACGCCACTACACCACAAACAGGTTTGAATTAAACATTTTTCATAAACCCTTTGTCTTGCATTTGCTCAAAGGGTTGAACCCTTTGTGTAATAACTTACCTTTGCAGATTACATATTCTGACTGTGTTGTGTCTGTAAGAACATTGATCAAAAGTGGATATGTAAATGAGGGCAGCTGATTATGCATTGCAGGTTCTGTTACAAAGGAAAAATTAAATAAATAACTGTTCATTTGCATTTTAAGTTATAAAACAGTAGCACATCCCACTTACTCTCACAAGCAAAAATGGTAAATTCTGTTACTGCCGTCAACACAGGTTTGTACCAGTTAACATATGGCTAGGGTAATCTGTTTTTCACGAAAAAATTTACGCGGAGGCTAGACTTCAATATCCTATGTGCACACTTGCAGTCATCATTTGGCTATTGGCCACCTGTCTTTGTGTAAAGGCTGACTGCTACATGAGTGAACCAATAAGAAATTCATCCGTAACTGTCGGTCCGTGATTCGCGGACAGACAGATCAGACACGTAACAATTAAAATGATCCAATCAAGAAAGTGGTTCTGAAATANAATCCGTAACTGACGGTCCGTGATTCGCGGACAGACAGATCAGACATGTAACAATTAAAATGATCCAATCAAGAAAGTGGTTCTGAAATAAAGTATTTTGGAACACAACTATCCCAAAATCTTTTTGTGAAAAAGAGTGCTCCTACATATGGCTAACACTCAATGCCAGTTTTCTTATGTATGACTTAACCTCTCACCAACAGCAAGAGCATTACAGACTAAAAAATTTGCATAGACAATCATAAGCAGTGAAGTAATTAATCATAGCCTGTAAAAAAGAACCATCTTGGCAGTCACCTAATAAAATGAAATCAGGATGGCTAGGCTGAGAATCAAACTTGGAATTTCCTGGTTACAGGTGCAATGTGATTGTGTTTTCAATTAATCAAAGTAACTGACTACATCTAAACAGTAATACACATAACTAGACTGGGGAGAGTAGCTCATTAAAGAGTGTTAACAGTTTTCAGTAATTTTGTTTTTTGAGGCATTATATATACATTATGAGGCTGAACCAGCATTGGTTCACAACTTATTCATGGCCTGGCTCAGAATTTGATTGCCAAATAACCAAATTTTGTAATTTGACTGTGTTTTACTTTCTACTTCAAATTCCTTTCTTCAACTGCAGTTGTTAATAATTTCCTCTTTGTATTTGTTTTGTAACAGTCAGTTTACAACAAGCAGAAGTTTTTACTTTATTCTTGGGGCCATGGTGGTGCAGAAGCTAGAGCACTTGCCTCCCACCAAAGAGAATCTGGTTTGATTCCCAATGGGGCTACTCCAGACTTTCGCATATGGGATTTGTGACGGATGATACCATTCGTCAGTGGGTTTTCTCGGGATCTTCGATTTCCCCTGCCCTTGCATTCTCGTGCTGCTCTATATCCCCCTAGCGGGGCTGTGGTGGTGTAGTGGTCAGACTACTCACCCCCACCTAGAAGAACCAGGTTCAATTCCAGGCAGGGCCACTCCTGAAATTTTTCATGTGAGAATCTTGCCAGATAATGCCATGGGTCGGTAGGTTTACTCTTGGATCTCCTATTTCCCCCACCCTTGCATTCTGGCACTTCTCTATACTTGCCTCACTTCCCCCTCATCGGTTCTCAAGACCTCAATGTTAAGAGCCGCCCAAATCTCTCCACTCCACGTACCCACCACACTTCAACCTCCTTGGCTCTCAAGATCCAGTTGTTAAAAGCAGCCCAAACCTTTCCACTTCACTCACTTCATTATTTGCTTCTAGCTATTGTTTTGCTTCATATCCACCTCCCTCATTAGCTCTCAAGACCCAGTTGTTAAGAGCACCCCAAACCTATCCACTTCACTCCCTTTATTCTGTGCTTCTACATAGTTCTTGTTTATATGGCGTTCCAGACACAATATTAGGTTTCTTCACTTTCTTCCTTCTATTCTGATTCTTTTTTTTTTCTTGGCAGAGGTAAAATATTTTGCCGTGAAACATTAGTTCTTGGTGTACTATCATATTTTCAAGTAGGTGACTTAACCATAACTGTGGATCAAATGAAAGATGAAGGCTGATCTGTTGTATTTGAATTTGAATTGAGTGGCAATGGCTTCCGCTCAACTCTATAACTAAGTTTAGAAGGTAGAATATCATTCAACCTAATGCCATAAGTGGATGGGTGCTTTCGACAATCGGGTTGGCCAGTCAAAGGTGATGGTAAGAAATCCTTCTCAGTGAAAATGTAGCAATTTAATGGGCAATTACCATATACTTTAAATGCATGTATGGATGCCTTCATTACTGCGCACTTATTGTATTTGATAGTAAAGAGTTCTGATATTGGAAATTGTGTTATAACATGCCCACAATTATTCAGCAACCATTAGTTGCATACTTGTGAACAGAAGTCTTTCAGTGCATTGAAAAAAATGGGATATAATGGTTGGATTTTACGACTATTATTAT
Source organism: Clitarchus hookeri (assembly GCA_002778355.1). Taxonomy (NCBI): domain Eukaryota; kingdom Metazoa; phylum Arthropoda; class Insecta; order Phasmatodea; family Phasmatidae; genus Clitarchus; species Clitarchus hookeri. The sequence goes on from NQII01000042.1 coordinate 603,802, forward strand.
GAGGAATTGAAACTATGTGGGTACAGTGATTCCTACAACGGTAAAAAATTTAACTTTGGTAAAAATAAAACATTTTCTTTGTGGCATCAAGAATATATACATGGGGCAAGAGTACGGAAGTTTTGCCCCTCTCTACAGACACACTATTGCCCTTCATGTAGTTTCACAGTTTCTCAACAGAGGGCAGCACAATACAGAAACTGTTCATTATGGTCTTTGCATTAATATTTAACATAAACCCAAGAAAATAAAACCATTGAAAAAAATTACACTTATACTTCAACTTTTAACAAAATATCTTATATTCACAAAAAAAAATTTATATCAAGATTTCTCCAAAGAGTAACTACCTGATTACAGAGCTATGAAATTGTTTCCTTCAATATAATATATGGCAGGAATAGGCTGCTAGGCTACTGATTACATTATTAAAATAGACAGAATGCACAAGTACTCTCAGGGTGGTACTCGTGGATACACACACACAAAAGTCGGACAAACACATTTTCCACAAGGATGCTTGGTGGGTCAATATAGGTAAATATACTAACTTACTTTGCAACTTAACTTTTGGCAGTGATAACCTCATCCAGCAAAACAGCATGATCAATTGCTGTAAATGATTCACCAAGAAACACCACGTGAATACTCTTAACCGACACACATTCTTGACCTATCTTACTCTACTTTAGTTTTCCAAAAAATATAGGACACATTTTATACTTTCTTTATACTTTTGAAGTTTCCTCTAGAACTGCATTCTAGGAAAATATTTTTAAGAATATTTCCTGTAATAAAAAAAGACTGAACACATCACAGGACTCAGCAAAATATCTTGAAAAGTAATCTTTAAGTTTGCTAATTTTACTTTGAAACATGTGGTTACAAATGGAAATTACATAGGAAGACACTAGCATTTAAGATGAAAAATGCAAAAATAAAATTGTATGACTCACTGCATTCATGCTCATGGTTGGGTTGCATGATGCACAATGCACAGTTACATGGTACAAGGTAGAATTATTTGAACACAGAGATGATTTGATGTTTGATGAAATAAAAATACAAACAGCACTTAAGTACTCATGGTAGATGCCTGGAAAATTGTCCTTTTCAAATGGGTATTTTACCATTTTATAGCATTTTAAAATTGAAAACTAGCATCTGACAGCATTTAGGACAATATTGGATTTTCATGAAAACTGCTTTACTAAAGCCACACAGCAAAATATAATAATACATTTCCACATAAAAAATAGCCAAGTATAGCCAAGTAATAGCCAAGTAAATATTATCATAGGTTAAAAATAAATGATTCATAAAACATACTTTTCACATATTTTACATAACTCAAGCATGTCCAACATTTCAATGTAAACAATCATAAAATGCACATAACTGACAAGTAAACAACTCGCAGCTTTCAGTAGACATGATGACTCATAANACAATTAAAATGATCCAATCAAGAAAGTGGTTCTGAAATAAAGTATTTTGGAACACAACTATCCCAAAATCTTTTCGTGAAAAAGAGTGCTCCTACATATGGCTAACACTCAATGCCAGTTTTTTTATGTATGACTTAACCTCTCGCCAACAGCAAGAGCCTTACAGACTAAAAAATTTGCATAGACAATCATAAGCAGTGAAGTAATTAATCATAGCCTGTAGAAAAGAACCATCTTGGCAGTCACCTAACAAAATGAAATCAGGATGGCTAGGCTGAGAATAAAACTCGGAATTTCCTGATTACAGGTGCAATGTGATTGTGTTTTCAATTAGTCAAAGTAACTGACTACCTCTAAACATTAATACACATAACTAGACTGGGGAGAGTAGCTCATTAAAGAGTGTTTACAGTTTTCAGTAATTTTGTTTTTTGAGGCATTATATATACATTATGAGGCTGAACCAGCATTGGTTCACAACTTATTCATGGCCTGGCTCAGAATTTGATTGCAAAACAACCAAATTTCGTAATTTGCCTTTGTTTTACTTTCTACTTCAAAATCCTTTCTTCAACTGCAGTTGGTAATAATTTCTTTTTTGTATTTGTTTTGTAACAGTCAGTTTACAACAAGCAGAAGTTTTTCCTTTATTCTTGGGGCCATGGTGGTGCAGAAGCTAGAGCACTTGCCTCCCACCAAGGAGAATCTGGTTTGATTCCCAATGGGGCTACTCCAGATTTTTGCATATGGGGACGGATGATACCATTCGTCAGCGGGTTTTCTCGGGGATCTCCCATTTCCCCTGCCCTTGCATTCTCGTGCTGCTCTATATCCCCCTAGCGGGGCTGTGGTGGTGTAGTGGTCAGACTACTCACCCCCACCTAGAAGAACCAGGTTCAATTCCAGGCAGGGCCACTCCTGGAATTTTTCATGTGAGAATCTTGCCAGACAATGCCATGGGTCGGCAGGTTTACTCTTGGATCTCCTATTTCCCCCACCCTTGCATTCTGGCACTTTTCTATACTTGCCTCACTTCCCCCTCATCGGTTCTCAAGACCTCAATGTTAAGAGCCACCCAAATCTCTCCACTCCACATACCCACCACACTTCAACCTCCTTGGCTCTCAAGATCCAGTTGTTAAAAGCAGCCCAAACCTTTCCACTTCACTCCCTTCATTATTTGCTTCTAGCTATTGTTTTGCTTCATATCCACCTCCCTCATTAGCTCTCAAGACCCAGTTGTTAAANCTTCATTATTTGCTTCTAGCTATTGTTTTGCTTCATATCCACCTCCCTCATTAGCTCTCAAGACCCAGTTGTTAAAAGCAGCCCAAACCTGTCCACTTCACTCCCTTTATTCTGTGCTTCTACATAGTTCTTGTTTATATGGCGTTCCAGACACAATATTAGGTTTCTTCACTTTCTTCCTTCTATACTGATTCTTTTTTTTTGTTGACAGAGGTAAAATATTTTGCCGTGAAACATTAGTTCTTGGTGTACTATCATAGTTTCAAGTAGGTGACTTAACCATAACTGTGGATTGAATGAAAGATGAAGGCTGATCTGTTGTATTTGAATTCGAATTGAGTGACAATAGCTTCCCCTCAACTCTATAACTAAGTTTAGAAGGTAGAATATCATCCAACCTAATGCCATAAGTGGATGGGTGCTTTCGACAATCAGGTTGGCCAGTCACAGGTGATGGTAAGAAATCCTTCTCAGTGAAAATGTAGCAATTTAATGGACAAATACCACATACTTTAAATGCATGTATTGATGCCTTCATTACTGCGCACTTATTGTATTTGATAGTAAAGAGTTCTGCTATTGGAAATTGTGTTATAACACGCCCACAATTATTCAGTAAACACTAGTTGTATACTTGTGAACAGAAGTCTTTCAGTGCATTGAAAAAAATGGGATCTAATAATTTGATTTTCTGACTATTATTATGAGGAATTGAAACTATGTGGGTACAGTGATTCCTACAACTTTAAAAAAATTTAACTTTGGTAAAAATAAAACATTTTCTTTGTGGCATCAAGAATATATACATGGGGCAAGAGTACGGTAGTTTTGCCCCTCTCTACAGACACACTATTGCCCTTCGTGTAGTTTCACAGTTTTTCAACAGAGGGCAGCACAATACAGAAACGGTTCGTTATGATCTTTGCATTAGTATTTAACATAAACCCAAGAAAATAAAACCATTGAAAAAAATTACACTTATACTTCAACTTTTAACAAAATAACTTATATTCACAAAAAAAAAATTTACATCAAGATTTCTCTAAGAGTAACTACTGGTTACAGAGCTATGAAATTGTTTTCTTCAATATAATATATGACAGGAATAGGCTGCTAGGCTACTGATTACATTATAAAAAATAGAATGCACAAGTACTCTCAGGGTGGTCCTCGTGGATACACACACAAAAGTCGGACAAACACATTTTCCACGAAGATGCTTGGTGGGTCAATATAGGTAAATATACTAACTTACTTTCCAACTTAACTTTTGGCCGTTATACCCTCATCCAACAAAACAGCATGATCAATTGCTGTAAACGATTCACCAAGAAACACCACGTGCATACTCTTAACCGACACACATTTTTGACCTATCTTACTCTACTTTAGTTCTCCAAAAAATATAGGACACACTTTTTATACTTTCTTTATACTTTTGAAGTTTCCCCTAGAACTTATTTACACTTGTTGAATTTATATCCCTGCATTCTAGGAAAATATTTTTAAGAATATTTCCTGTAATAAAAAAAGACTGAACACATTACAGGACTCAGCAAAATATCTTGAAAAGTAATCTTTAAGTTTGCTCATTTTACTTTGAAACATGTGGTTACAAATGGAAATTACATAGGAAGACACTAGCATTTAAGATGAAAAATGCAAAAATAAAATTGTATGACTCACTGCATTCATGCTCATGGTTGGGTTGCATGATGCACAATGCACAGTTACATGGTACAAGGTAGAATTATTTGAACACAGAGATGATTTGATGTTTGATGAAATAAAAATACAACCAGCATTTAAGTACTCATGGTAGATGCCCAGCAAATTTTCCTTTTCAAATGGGTATTTTACCATTTTAAAAATGAAATTAACCATTTTATAGCATTTAAAATTGAAAACTAGCATCTGACAGCATTTAGGACAATATTGGGTTTTCATAAAAACTGCTTTACTAAAGTCACACAGCAAAATATAATAATACATTTCCACATAAAAAATAGCCAAGTATAGCCAAGTAAATATTATCATAGGTTAAAAATAAATGATTCATAAAACATACTTTTCAAATAACTCAAGCATGTCCAACATTTAAATGTAAACAATCATAAAATGCACATAACTGACAAGTAAACAACTCGCAGCTTTCAGTAGACATGATGACTCATAAAACATCATGAAAGTACAGGTAGCCATCCATGAACTGATTATTGCTGACCTTTAAAAACGGTGGGAGCTTAGTCTTTCCAGCAATCAGTTTACTGCAATTTATTTCTACTTGTTGACCTGCATTGGCTGGGTTGAACCGCTTACCTGCTGTTGCATAGAAGTTATTTGCTGGAGATAAAGCCATGTGGGATGCTGGTTTAGCAGAGCAGCTTGAAATGGCATATTTAATGATTGCTTTGACCACATCACCCTTTACTTCTTGTAACATTTGCCGCGTCTGTGATGGCAACATACTATTAGCATACCTTTTGAGATCACTGGAAAGCTACATACGTTAATGTCACAGCAAATGAGCAAAGGGGGATAAATGTCTACCGTCCAGAACTTTAATAAGCTCAATTAATTTTTTTCAAGCATCACACAAATTTGCACTTCATCTTTAGTATAGAAAATTGGCCTCCAGACAACTTCTGGCACATAGATATTATGCTGGTATTTTGTGGATCCCACTGGTTGAAGAACTGAAGGAGCATCTCAATGTACTCAGACAGGTAGAAAATCACAAGAAACCGAGAATCTCGCCTTGTTAACACAGATCTTGGGAAAAAGTTTACGGCCAGTTCTGGGTCGTTCTCTTGCAAAAATGAAATGTAGGTACTATTAATTTTTCTCCCATGTTTAAATGCCATCTTCACTTCGACAAGAGAATTTACATCGTTAAACTCGCACATGAAAACATCACCTACCAGGTTCACTTTATGAGCCCAACTCTGAAAATGGTGTGATCACATGAAAATATCTGCAGTGCTGTGAAACAGGTACTCATGTACCTCACCGAGTATGACATAAGACCTTGAACATTTTGAAAGGCTACACCATATTGGTTTAAAGATTCCAGTATAGCCTGACGGCATGTGGTGCCATTTTCTGAATTGAGAAAGCAAACATGGCCAAGTACTCCTGTTGATCTACAGCAGAGTTGTCTATATGAAAAAGAGCGGCAAAAACATGACATCCACGACTATCTGAAGTTTCATCTGCAGCAACTTATGTTATTATTAATTTCAGTCACTCTTTTCTATAGCACCTACTTTAAGCATGTATTACCGCCTGTGTCTGCCCAGGCAAATCACCAGAACCACTTACATACTTTTATAAGTATTTTCAAAGTGCTGGGCAGTCCATTTTTTCTGACAGTATGTTTACCTACAAACACATTTTAACAGTATCTTCTACAAACACACACTTCTCAATCTTAGCACATTTTTGATTTTCAAATATGCGTAATACTGTCTTGACACTTGGACGTCTCTCCTTTTTCCAAGATGAGTTTTTCTTGTTCAAGTTTTCTTCTGATATACGTACTTGATTTAACATGCTTGTCCAGACATCTTTCTTTTCCCAGTCAAGATGCGTATTCAACTATTGCTCACATAGAATTTTTTGTGTATGAAAGCATTTGCACAATCATTAAAAGAAACTTTAGCATGTGGTAGCATTTAGATAAAACTATTCTTGCTTGTGGAATATCATTTGAAGGAAATATTCGGCACCAGAACTAAAGCAAAGTGTATAACATATATGTGTATAAAAATATGGCATACATTGTAAATTCCCCAGGAAAAATTCTACGCATCCCAAAATATGCTGCCACCGATCACAGTAAAAATAAATGTGTCGCAGGATGTAGATGGAAGATTGTATACACCTGCCATTGATGTACCAGTGATGTAGTGTTGGGGTAATCAAAAGCACATTGTGAGCACTAGGGTCATAGCTATGTGGCAAGTTATTTTGGGTTGAGTGCTGCATGCATGCCTCATATATTTGAGGTCTGATGAAAACTAGTATGTACGTTGTTTTCCTTCGATGAAGAAAAAGTATATCTCGTCAGAGTATTTTTAAGTCAAAAAAAGAAGACCCACCTTTTTTTAATGTTTAAAACTGATGCAGAATGGCATAGCAAAGAATTTTGTACATTTACAAAATGTTTTCTCATTTATCGCTAAATCATAAATTATTAGCATTTTATTGTACATTGTGCAACTTTTCACATTGTATCATGTTTATTTCACATTTGCAAAATTTATGGGACTCTACTCATTGGCAGAAATTATTTTAAGTAGAGAGGCATCAAAGATAAGTGATATTGATTTACTTGCCAGCCTTCAACATTTAAATAAAAAACCTTAATAAAATATTAATAACAAAAAAAGTAAATGATATAAATTCTGGTTATTGCAGGGCACCATTTGGATTATTCTACCATGCTGCGTGGTTCACCCAGCCTCATCACAAAGAAGGATTCATCGCATTTATGGATACCATCGTGGCAATGCAGGACGTGTGGTTGGTGACCAACTGGCAAGCGATACAGTGGGTGCGAGACCCCACACCGCTTTCTCGGATCAGCAGTTTCCAGCCATTCCAGTGCAACTATCCTGTAAGTATACAGTTTAGTTGGCATGTAAATGTTGCTCATATCTTTGAATGTATATGCAAGCTATGCAAATCTCGAAGTAACAAAATTGATCTCTTAAAATTTGATGTAAAATCAATTCATCCTTGCATTTTAACCATATATAAAATATTTACCTTTGAAAATGTTTTCACTTGGACAGCTTGCAACATCTACTTTCGTGTTAGGGTGTAGCATTATTTCATCTTTTGAAATTCATGATCCAGTGAGAACTTTCAACATTGATTGAGATCCCCAAGAGATATTTTTTAAAAAGTTTTGTGACTGACCACAGTTCATCTGTAGGTGAACTACAAAACAAGAATAACAACAACAGAAAGTCCAGTGGTAAAGATTACTTTGGTAATCATGAAAGAAAACAATTATAAACTTGCTACATACTTTTACAGAGATATATATATACATATTGTGTCCGTTTGTTCGGATGCGTATAACTCCCGAAAAAATTAACCAATTTTCATTCTGTTTTTTTATAAACCTTCCTTTCATTCCCACGAGTGTTTGTTCACTTTTCTTTTTTATCCGTATTACCTGCAAAGTTACTAAAATCTGCAAAAAGGTCATTTTTACCATACTTTTGCGTCAGGAAGCGCCTTTGTTGACAGCTGTCTGTTTGAACATTTCAGTATGCTGATCTTTTATTCCATCAGAAATTCCCTTTCACTTTAAAAGAACACAGTTTCCAGTCAGATTGGCATTTGCAATTACAATAAATGAAGCTCAAGGGCAGTCATTGCCAATGTTCGGAATAGATTTCGAAACAGAATGTTTTTCGCACGGCCAATTGTATGTATCGTGTTCTAGAGTAGGAAAACCATCCAACTTATTCATACGCGCGGAAGATGGTAAAACTAAAAACATTGTATACAAACAAGCACGTCAATAATAAAGATTTTGAAAATACATATACTTCTTTCAATCAGTTTCACAGAAATGAATAGAACCAAAATCTTTTATGCCACAGCAACGCATGGCCGGGAAAGCTAGTAATTATGATAGAATTTTATAAATGTTCTATTCACAAATGTAATTTGGGCTGCTCTTTACATCGAGGCCTTGAGAGCCGATGAGGGTTAGACAAGGGGAGTATGTAGCAGCATTGGAAGGGCAGGGGAAACGGGAGATACCAGAGAACACCTGCTGTCCAGTGGCATTGTCCGGTACGATTCCCACATGCGAAAGTCCGTCGGGAATTGAACCTGGTTCACCTAGGTGGGAGATAGGTACTCTGACAACTACACCACCGTGGCCCCCATGAATGTAAGATTCTGAAAGCAGTGTGTTCTTTATATGAAAAGTTTTACAGGATTAGGGATAAAATTTATGTGACATGATTAAAACTGGTGTTTCATACATTCAGAATTTTTTTACTTATCTTCAGTTGTTGCTACCACTGTTGTGTCACCAGCCATCAGAAGGTGACGACAGGCAAACAGTAATGTGCCAAGGAGGTCAGCGCATGTTATGAGGCTAGATTTTCTCAGTTGCAAAAGGTGCTACTCAGTGAATTTTCCCATTGAGTGGGGTGAAGATGCTTTATCACAGGACGTGTTGCAGTTCAGTCATGTGGCGATTTTCCTCATTGNTTTCCCATTGAGTGGGGTGAAGATGCTTTATCACAGGACGTGTTGCAGTTCAGTCATGTGGCGATTTTCCTCATTGACGACACAAATTCAGGACACGCTGCTGCGTCCACAGCGCAGAGGACCTGATTGCTAAATTCCATTCCCATTGTCTGTCATGGAAATGCCACTGTCCCTCGTGCCCTGATGGGGCAGCACCTAGCTAGATGTAAATGAGCAATAACTTATGCATACACTGAATTATGCAGTTTTTTATTCAGATCTGTGGTACATGAGAACACAAAAACTGAGTCAAACTGTAACATTACATACATTGGATAATGAGACAAAATATATACACCACTTAATTCCTTAAGCTGTTCCTCTCCTTTGCTAGTAAAACAGAAACTAAAATGTGTGCCTGGCACGAGGACATCACAAAATTGAAGTCAACAAGTCCCGGGATGAAGATGGCCATACCTGTAAATTTTAAATTTAAAACCTCCTGAGCTGAAAATTCAGCAAGGAAGGAGTTGGGGTAGAATTAGGAGGCAAAGAAAAAGAGGTTCTCCAAAGTTAAGATGTACAGAATTACTAGATCAGTTCACACAAAGATGAAAGCCTCACACGTGCTGACACTACCTACCCTGACAACGGCCCAGAACAAGCTGATATGTGGAGGATGTGACCATTAGCTTAAACAGGTTTTATAGGCCTCGTAAAGATCAAAACACAAACAATCTTAAAATCACAAAAGACACTGATTAAAAAAGGTGAAATTGAAACTGTAATTACACAAATACTTTAGAACTGAAATTAACTGTGTAAATAGATAGCTAGGTGAGAGGGATGTGCAATTACTAAATAGCACCCATAAATGAAAACATTATAACCCACTAACAAGTAGAACACAACTACACTTTACTGAGCATCTCTGTAAATGCCTGAAAAAAAAAAAAAAAAAACTAAAAAACCCACTGAAACGTTATTTTAATACATTTCCAATTTGAAATGAAAAGGGGCGCGATTGCTGGCTGGAAGAACTGTGTGCTCAGCATAAGAGCCGGTACTTCTGTGTTTGGCAAGTCCAAGTTTTTGGTCAGTAGAAGTTTCACTTAAACTATAAAATAAAAGCAGCCCTCTCAAGTTTATTCATAATTACTTATGTAATTTATTAGGTACATGTCTGCCCATGGCGGTCCTAGATTTTATGTCACATTTAGCACACTTTCCGGCACTCACCATGTCGCACTCCCAGAAAAACACCCAATAGCCAGTGGCCTATTCTTCTTGATGCCATTGGAAGATCTGGTTTCCTTATGCCTATTCTTACTTGATGCACTAGCATGCATTTCACCATTAAGATTAATTTCACTGGTCAACTGACAAACCTCAGTAACCCTACGTCCAATATTCTCACGGGGTAAGTAAAATCCAATCCAACTATATGACTGATGTCACTATTCTAGTTTATTTTATTCCCATTAGTTATAAATTCACACAGAACACAGAAACATTTATTGTACTATTTGGATCAATTTCAGGGGGTCTAACAGGATTTTTCACTCTCTGCACAGAAGCCATTACAAAACCAAGAACAAATCATTTTGTTGCCAGTGTCTATTGGTTCCTCTAGATGGGGCTGGTCAGTCACATGAGATGAAATAAAATCACCATTGCTGAACACATTACGGTTATACAGGTGAATTCCTGTGACACAAAATGAATTTTCACTTCATGGTGGCAACCTTGTCACGTGCATTTCAGAATAGCAAGAAACAAAGAATCCTCAATCAAGGGGCTGTTTCTGTGAGCAGCATTGGGAGGTAGCAACAGGGGTATGATATTCTATTCTTGGCAAAAAAGGTCATCCTCAAGAGAATTGTGGGTCAAGTGACTGTCTAGTATTAGAAGTACTGGGTCATACTCAAATGTTTAACATGGTCCTTGAAATGTTTAGTTCAATACAGATACAACTCAGAGTTGATGAATCCACTGTCAGATATCATGTGCAGAGGGCCTTCAGGATCATCCTTGAATAGCTACTGCTTTGATATTTTCCTGAGGAAAATAATGGCAGGGGAGACATAAAAACAAATAGGAATCATGCAACAAAGTATCATCACAGTCTGTCCTCTCTCTACCAAAGACACTTTGCTAACTGAACGTTTGCCTTTGGGAGAAAACACTTTGAGAACTTTGTATGGAACACAAGAGATTCCACTTTCATCTATATTAAATATGCATTGGGCATGAAATTTATTTTGTTCAGACATTTATTTCATATTATCGAAAAACCTCTTTACACTGTACTCTGTTTAATATTAAAGCCCTGCAGAGAATGCATTTTATATTTAATTCATTAATATGAAAATATAAACTATTTCCAAAGAGAGTGCAAAATGCTCCAAAGAGTGCATGCAAAATCATATGGACAATTTTTATGAACACTCTTTGGAGATGAACACAGGATTTCTGAAATAATCAACTGATAGCAACACATGTCAGAAAAGCATAACTTGCTATGTCACCATGAATTCTTGGTACCCTGACCTTTACAGAAGATGCACATAATAAATGAACCTTGTTTATCTACTTGCCCGAGTTCGTTAAGTTCTTAAAATATTACATGAAAATAACAAAAAATTGATCTTTCACTTTTCAACTATACAAGTATCCTTGAGTAATATCAAGTTTCACACTACTCACTTGTTTCACATAAACAAAAAAACTGAGATTATAAACAGCTTTTTCAGTGTTACCATCTGTCAGAAAATAGCACTGCATACTTTAGGGGATGCACACTCTTAGGTACCTTTCCCATAATGCACAATTAAATCTATTTATTTTCTCTAATAATGATTACAGAACAGGGAAAGATGGTGAAGCAGTTATCTAATTAGCATTTTAAATGTCAGTAGTTTGAATTTCACACTGTATGTACATTCTTGGTCACTTGCTAGTATACATGTTACCAATGTTTCCAATGCTTAAATGTAGGCCATGTCAATATGTCTCTACTGTATTTGCTAAAAATATAAGCCTGCTCACATTAACGAGCTATCTTTTAACATTCATTTTAGAGCCTTTCAAATAAACACCATAGAAAAATGTAAATTTTGTGAAATTAAAGTTTATCAGAAAATTATGNCTGTTTATGGCTAGGAACTCATATTGCTTCAATATTATCTAACATATTGTAGGAAATGTGGCAAATTCTGATAATTTTATAACTATCCCCGTTCAGTTCCAACAAATAGCTCTTCAAACAGCTGAAATAGAATTATTTCTCATGTTGGATGTAACTTGAGTTTAAATTATTTTATTTTCTATAGATGCTGTATTTTAACATGGCTGTTGTCTTGTATCACAATGCTCATACCTTTTCACTGTGTATTTTTCAGGTGTTGTTTGTTGGAAATATTCTAGTTATTTTATATTAAGTAAATCTCGTATGTTGTTTTCAAATTACTCTTAAGTTTTGCTTTCACCCACTTCTGACAATTTAAATTGCCAGCAAATTCCTCACTTCAAAACTTTAAATGAACTGTGAACCCTGGCCTAGATTAGAACCAGAGACCTATGGCTTTGATGTTGCTTTAGCATCTGAATTTGACTTATCATCTCATTCTCAAGCCAGCTCAAATTCTCTGCTGGAATCACTTAGCCTTGACTTTCACACATATTGGGATCCGGAAAGCTTGACAGTGTTATCACTGGTTTCATATTATGCCCTCTGCTGGAATGTCACAGTCAAAGGGATGTACCAACGAAGGCAGTATGTTCAAATAGTGAGTGTGATCAACACAGAAGACTTAAAAGTGTGAATCAGTTGTTATAGCATAATAATGTAATTCTGGAGGTTCTGGGATTGAATCCTGATCATGGCACATATTTGTACACTTCAGAATTCATTTTTTGACTTTTATTGTCTGTAAAAATGTAAGCAGATTTTTTTCTTTTATTTCCTTTTCAGTTATATTGTATGTTCTGTAGGTTTTTTTGATGCTGTGCCTTAATTTTCATTATTACTATTTTTACACAGGAAAGGCCCAAGAAGTGCAATAATCCAAAAGTGTGCAACTTGTGGCACAAATCTGGAGTACGGTACATGAGGACGTGTCAACCTTGTCCCGACATTTATCCGTGGACTGGAAAAACTGGTGTACGAAACAGCAGAGTGGACAATGAAATTATAGAAGAGTGATAACAGAAGCTTTCTGTTTCTTTGCTCAGAAAACTGTCGTGGAAAAAAATGTATTATGTTTTGTGATTTAATTTTACTCCCTGCAGATGAAAGTCTATGAGACAGTATAGGTTTGTTCTATGAGCTTATGGTTGATCATTTTGAAAAATTTCAGTCAATTTGTCTTTATTGTTTACAGTAACATATCACTGCAAGTCTCATATGTATATTGTTTGTTTTGTAACCATATACGTAATATTTTGGGATGTGTACATAACACAGTACTGTCAAGTAATAGTCAATTATCATGAACAAAAATATACTAGAAAACAGTACGATCAGTAATAAGTCAATTATTATAAACCAAAAATACCAATAGCCAGTTGTATGATGCTTAACACATAGGGCCTATCACAATCATTAGATAACTCTAAAAGTATTTTTTACTCGTTGGCATCATACCAGATTGAATTTTCATAAAGTAAAACAGTGAAATAAATGCTTTTGTAAAAGCATTTGCGAACAGAATGTTTTTAGACATTAACACTTAATATTGAAATATTTAAAATGATAATAATTTTGGTTTATTAGTTCATTCAGTCTTTTCTTATGATTTACTTGCCAGTGAGAAAAAAAACAATTATACACTATATCATTATGCTAAATTGTGATAAAAATGATTTTGTGTTAATATGTTATGTACAAAAATTTGAAGAAATTTATAGTTTTCCCACATGTATTGCATAACATATAGAATTTTTTTTATGACGAGTGAACAGAACAGTTCCTGGTTGATGTGATGTCACAAAATCTTGCCACTGCTTGCCATCAGGCGAAGTCTGGTTTAAGTGTAGTACACAAATATTTAGAGTGATTACTAGAAAATTATCCAAGTAAAAGTGATTAAGTTACATTTATTAATATAATCACCACTAATTACCACATTCTTGTTGGAAAAAAATTCACTTAGTAGAACTGAAAATAATGTGATGGTTAAAACCTAATAGATTAGTTTCAACTAAACGCAAGATTTAAACAGGTCAATGTACTGTGCATGTAAAAGCATTGACAGTATATGGTTAAGATGTCCGGTTAATTCATACGTAGAAGTAGTGATGTAAATTCATTGAATTATGTTAAGATTTTATTATGTGTACCGAGAGAAGTTATGGTTTGTGTAAAGAAAAAAATTGATGGGCATACACTATTAAGATATAAATGACACATTTAAGGATGCACAATAAAACATATTCAGCTTACATGCACTGCTAAATCTGGTCACCAACATTTGGACACTTAATTAGTAATTTAAACAACAGAAAATATTGGAACTTTGCTTTTCTGTGACTTCATTTATAGAAAGTAAACAGCATTGGCAACTCATTTTTGTAATTCTCGGTGTAGTAACACAATAGGCTATATTAGCAGGAATGCACAATTAAGATGCTATTTCTTCAAGCTCTACTAAGTGAATGTTATATAAATTTATTAGAACTCGGTGATTACTTTCCATGCAAATAGTTTTTTTATTGATATTGTGCAAAGAAATCATTTTCTCTATACTGCATGTGTTTATTTTAAAATCATACCTTTGGAATATTTCAATTTACACTATAAATGTGTATTCAAACCTGTGGAAAAAGACCAAATTGGATTTTAGAAAGAGCAATTTTATCAAAAGTTTATCAAGCTCTTAAATTTCCTTTTTTACCTATAATAAACTTGCCATCATAAAACCATCAGCTTTAGATTAGAGATTTAAATGTAACTGACAATTCATAGCACTAAAATACACCAAATTTTTGTACTAAAACATAAATGAGCATAAATTGGTATACTATTTTGAATGACATCACCTATTAAAAAAAGTATGAATATTTTTGCTATATATTTAATATTTTTGTTGTAACCTATTTTAGTACTGTAACATAAAGGTAATATGTGATATTGTTTCTGGCAGAGCAATGAGANTTTTAGTACTGTAACAGAAAGGTAATATGTGATATTGTTTCTGGCAGAGCAATGAGATGCTAAGATCTGAACTAACCACTACTGTCTCACATTAAGTAGCTGTTGTCATCTTTGCAAGGCAAAGTTGATGACAAATAGCTGATGAGCCATCATGGTTACATTGGGTAAGGTTGGAGTATAATTTATATTTAAAAATTTTACACTACTGAAAAATTATGTGAATTTGGCTCTGATGTAGCAATATTTTTATACTTTTGTAAATTTTTACTTCCAATTAGAGTTAAGGATGCAAATAGTTTTCCTCAACTTAAGTACTTAATTTATAAGTTTTGTAAATGTATTGGCCGGTTATGTGAATTGATTCAGTTTTTGTTTTGTGCCAAGAGAAATTCTCTGTTTTTTGTTTTTAAATATGATTGTTATTTACCCTGCAACACACTTAGCCATAATTACATACTGTTGACAAACATAGTGCTAGAGTTTATTTATAAAATAAAGTTTAAGTGGCAATGATGTGTTTTGTTTGATGTACCAAAAGTCACTGACCAAACATAGCCTATATTAAATGTCTTATTATAATAATAAAAATTTATCTTCTGGTCTATGAACGTTTGTTCTGCTCTCATATTTAATACATACATAGTTAACATTTCCGAAAAAAATAAATATTAAATATATACAATGATTTTGAGGTGTTGCCTGCATAGCACAACTATGTTACCAAATTATTTCAGGGAAAGATATCCAAGAAGTTTACAGAGTGTATAATCTGCATAGTTTAGGAAAATTATATATATATTAAAAAATGAACTAGTCTTCCCTGTTTAATTGCACAGGACAGATGGAATATATAGTGATGTGGCCAAGAAAATTAAAGAATTTGGTAGCACACACTCATTTGAAGAAAGTTTGGCACCTCTTGTACAAAACCACACTACACATAGGTGACGTGAGCCCGAACTCACTGGTCTTCGCAACCGTTCGCTGCACCGCAATACAACAATGGCAGACACCATGCCAACGACAAAAACATGGGGTGTGGCCATCAGCTACAGTATCTCGACGGTGTTTGGGAAAGCACCTGCTTCACCCAACACCGTGCGAGTTAGCTGACGGTCCCACTTTGATCCAACCACGAGGGCAACACCAGGACAGCCTCATGATTCGGATCCCAAATGACCGGCACGTGTGCTCACACTCAGTGTTGCGCCGTCAGGGCATAGCATGCGTGAAGGTGACACCAGGCTTCGTAGCACCCCTGATCGGAACAACAGACGCCATTGTGCAACACTAAGTGATTGCGAGTGTTAGTGGTCCCCAAAAACAGAGCAAAATCCTTCCCTGTTTACACAAAGTTCAAACCACAAGTAAACTGTGCTACTAAACGCAATTACAAATTACGTTAAAGTGAAGTGTCAACAACTTCCTACTTGGAGCGAGCACAGGCTTCACCCGTGCCAACCTAAGTTTAGCCCCTACAGGCATCACCTTAATGAAGGCATTTCAGTTTATGCGTTTTAGTAGGAATAGTGAGTGTAAAAATGTACATGTTTATTTTTGCAGCAGTCAACAGATTTACGGACTTCGATACACACGTTTACAGCACTACGTGCCTGTAAACCTAACAGAATTAAAGTGCGTTGTCATGAATAATTAAGTAGCTCGTTTAGTATACAGAATATATAAGTTTTTGCTAGGGGCACTGTTCAGTCTACATTTAGTTATGGGAACTTTCCCACCCATGCATTGTAAACAATTAAGGGCCTAACCCTACTTTGCATTTCTTTTATGCTCACACATTTCCGACATCTGGCGTCTCCACGGCAAGTGGCTGGAAAGATGCTGGCAGCCATTTAGTCTGAAGTTGGCATTCAACGGAACAGGCAGTGCGGCTTGAAGGCACTTCATCAATTTCTTTGTCTTCCACCAAGAACCATAGTTTTAACTTCTTTTTCGCCCAGAACAGTATAACTTAATGTAACTTCATCATCCGGGAAGGGCGCCTTTCCATCTCCTGCATACCTACAGCCCCAGGAGTTTAAGTTCACCTTTCAAATCCGGAGAGCACACGCTCATTTTTGCTGTGTCAGCCCCCGACGTGCTTGGTGCGTTAGGTCCGCTTAACGACATGAGGACGCTTAACGACATGAGGACCGTCAACTGGTTTTCTTAAAGGAATTTCAGGAGCTGGACACACCAACTAGCCATTTTAAAGGTTTTTAAGTGTTTTCAGTGTAGCATGTTTTTATCAATGTTTAATTGGCATGTGGAGTGGCCTTACAACTTCACATTTAGCTAACTTGATACCAGCATAACTGTCNACTTAACGACATGAGGACCGTCAACTGGTTTTCTTAAAGGAATTTCAGGAGCTGGACACACCAACTAGCCATTTTAAAGGTTTTTAAGTGTTTTCAGTGTAGCATGTACTTTTATCAATGTTTAATTGGCATGTGGAGTGGCCTTACAACTTCACATTTAGCTAACTTGATACCAGCATAACTGTNTTTTATCAATGTTTAATTGGCATGTGGAGTGGCCTTACAACTTCACATTTAGCTAACTTGATACCAGCATAACTGTCCACCTCACAATGGGCACCCGCGACGGTACTGGGCTGACCGCAACTGCCCACGGCTAGCAGCCTGTTGAACCACAATTAATTGCCCTTAAATTGAGACGTAGAGAATCAGGAGAATAGCCTAGCCACCTGGGTGACTCGGCCTCGAGTTACAACAGCAGAACAGCTGGTAAGAAATCTACAAGATGTCTCTGGTGAGTGTTTCCCACCAGAACTCTGCACAAAGAATGGTGCAGCGGTGATGTCACTACCATTCCCCAACCCCAACCTCATGTCATAGGATTAATGTTTTATTTTAATAAGTGACAAATATAAAAATACCTGAAAGTTCTTCACAATAAGAACAGGCTTTTTACACCACTGCAGTTTTGTCTCTAAACCAATACTGCAATGAAATGCTAACTGCCAACCTGCCAGACGTTATAACATGTTGCACACAGATGTCTAGCGTCTAAACGGGGTGTCTCCAGACATCCGCTCTCTGACAAAAGTTGTTCCTCACTACAATTCCTGCATTAAATTTCATAGCTGAAAGCTGTGTTACATCTAAGTTCTATATAATAATAATAATGTTACAATTACTTTATAATTACCATATCAGCTCCTCACCTTGGATTTTAACCAATGACTTTTTTTACTGATAGCTGGCAAAAACAATTGTTTGTTGGCAAAAGGTATTTTGAGAACTGTAAAAATATTTTTGATAAGATTTTAGAAATATTTTTATGAGATTATATATACGCTGTCATAGTTCCCAGAAAATCAATTGTCTGAACATGAATGTTTTATGTGCAATTATGTTAAAATACTTACTCCATTTTAAGTAGGATGGCACACATTTACGCAATTTCAATAAGCAACACTAAAGTGATTAGTTTTGATTCCAAATACACATACAGCCATCATTCCATTGAAGGAAAATTAGTGCTTTGTCATGTATAACATTTTCTGAACACATTCACGTTAGGCACAATAGTAATATAAAACAGCACACATGGTGTTTTTGAAAACAAATATGCATATAAATTTTGTATTCATCAAAGAATTTATGTTCACAACAAAATATATTGGGCTTATCATTTGTCTTCTGAGGCACCAGGAAAGCTGTTGTTAAACTTTCTGCTGCATCCCTTCCCGTGAAGGGTGCAAGTGCCCTCATTCAAAGCAAACAATATAAAATAAGGGATTCCAGGAATCCCCACTGGCTGGTGTTTGAATATCATTCTTCTGCACCATGCTGCTCACATGCCAAACAGCACACATTCGGGAAGATTGTATTAATGATTCTGAAGACAGTTTTGAAGAAACAATCCTTTTTCATTCTAACTACTTACACACAAATAGACAGAAACACACCCCACCAGATTTTTAATTTTGAAATATTATTTGTTTTGAAAACATCTAAGTATTTGAATTAATATACAGAACATGTATGTTTTAACCTGATGGAATATTAGGCCTGCTTTCTAGTAATATTAATAATAACAATAATAATTTTAATCTTACGGGACAATCTTTAAAACAATTCTTAACATTGACACAAAAGTCAATGCACACAAAGACTGCTTTTTAGTAATTCTCCTTTTTTAATAGTGTGGCTAACATACATGACAAGAGTAAAGTGTACAACTTGACGCGGTCAGTTACCAGAGTTGGAATGTAATGATTATGGATTTGCCCGGCGCCACAGCTCCGCGGTGAGCTGATGAGATTTTTGGGTCCTTCGGCCGACGGCCCAGGGGTTCTCTGGTAACACACCGTCAGATATTATGAAATTGCGAGCTGTATGGCCGCTGCGCACGCCTGAATTAATAACGCACTCAAGTTTTATATGTATATAATTATTTTATTGAACACTTTGATCAAACACGTGGTGACCGCGTGGTCATATAAACACACTGCTGGATTATAATTACTTAAGGCGCGTGACGCTGCTCTCTCCTCGGTGAGATGTAACATAAAAATACTAGTTGCTTCGTGAATGATATGATGATGCGATTGCTGAGTGAGGTTGCAGCCTGAGAGGTGGTACCGAGGTTCTTGTGAAAACGAGAGACTTACCACGTCCGCTCGCGCCGAAGTGATGTTGCCTACTAGACTGCGCAATGCATCGGCTCGCGTCACCTAAGCACGGCCGACACCTGGCGGTGGAGAGATGAAACAAATGTGATTTAAAATGCTAATGAGATGTAAACATGATATACCTTATATAAACATAATTAAACACAATTTACATAATAAAACACAATTACCCTTGTACTTACATAATAAAACACCATTATATTAATATTAAATATAAGTATTGACTCGTAGCAGCCACTGCATTGCCAACTTGAAAATGTCACATGTCCCTGGCTGGCTATGTATGTGATGACTGTTTTGACACACGATAATTATGGTATACATCAATACTGAATAAATACTAAACACTAATGCACTCGTGCCCACAAGCCTGTCGGTGTGGTGCGTCTGGTGTGGGCACACTGCGGCAGTCAGTGGGCAAAAGGACTCGTGAACGTGCGGTTCACGTCAAACTTAACAGTTTTATTATTGTGTGCTGGCACACTAGGCTATTTGTGTGAGGTGCATTATAGTGAAATACTATTGTGCACACAAACACACACATACCTTGCCTGGTATTTTAATATAGTGCACCTCACACAAATAGTCTAGTGTGCCAGCACACAATAATAGTGTAGTAAGTGTACTAAAATCTAGTGTATGAAATTAGCAATGATGATGTTTTGCAACCATTTTGTACAGAAAATACATGAACAAATAAACATTAAGTGTACCAGTTATCAAAATAAATTATACTCAGATACTTTGTTATCAATAAATATTACTTTATTTAGGACATCACACGAGTACATTTATTATCCTAAAAATGCAACTTATGGGAAAAAACAACACCCATTTCTTGCACTCAGTTACAGTTATCATTAATTTTTTGTCTGTTTTCAAATAAGTAATATGTCTTAGATGATTTATTTTCCTTGAAACAGCAGGCAAGCGTTGCTGTAAACATCTGCACCAAATACAAATAAAACAATAAAAAAATAAGAAATTTGTAAAATAATGTTACCTATTGTAGAACCGTAATGGTTTTCATAATTTTCAAATTTTTTTTTACATATTCCTGACATAATTTTTAGGTCATCTAAAAGGAGTGGAAGCAAGATAGGGTGCAATTTATGAGCCACATTAACTACTAGACATCAACACTCACATTTTCATTAACCGACTGCACGCTAAATATGTTGGTACACTCCTGGCCAGATTGCACAAAGGAGTTTTGATTGCCGGGACCACAAAATACATTATGGTCTCCCAACTACTGCATCCTTCTGCTTCCCAGCTTTGATGAAGCACAAACCCAAACACTGCTTTGATAATGAATTATTACCTGTTCACTGTCTGGTATTTATTTTATTTTGAGGATGTTACACATCTCGAGAAATTTTTCATTTTCAATGCCAGCTATTGATTTCTTATATGTTAGTTTAAGTTTTTTTTTCATGTAGCAATTGTTACAGAGAAGAGTACTTCCCATGATTCTTGGCTGAATTTTATCGTGAGGCACTTGCTATTTTGCTAAAATTGCACCATCTGGTTACTGCATTTGTTAACTGAACTGATGAATGTTATGTCCAGTCATGCATATTATACGAGCTAATGTCAGAACCTCTAGCTAAGGCCTTGCTGCCACCTCATGCCGATCCTAATTGATTTTACATATTGGTTAAATTTTTTTATGAGGTTAACTGTCCAAAAGATAAGAGTTCTTTCAGCATGACTCTTGATCTGAGCAAGTTAAATTTGACCCCATTCACATTCTTTTGTAAATTACAGTAGAACCCCGAATTTATGAGTACTGGAATTAACGAGGCAGGGATTTTGTGAGACCATTCTCAGGAATTGTCAAAAAATTATAGAAATTGTTGAAAAAATACAAAAATCCCAGGAAAAATGCAATAAATAGTAATAAAAACTGATTTTAAATATATTCACAAGTTTACAGCGATAAAATACATGGGTTGTAGTGTTGCTATTCATAATTGGCATGCAGCGAGATGAAAAACAAAAACAGCGAAAATCAGTCAAAAACTGTGGCAGTTGTGATTTGAAACGAGCGCGCTGCACAGCACCTGAAGGAAAGACTACCTGCGCGACATGTGAAGGAACAAAGAAATAACTGTACTACACCCTCCCTTCCACCCTGCAGTCTTCATGCCTAGCCTAGTTATGTCGCCTTGCCATTGCGCGCATAGCAATTCCGGCCAATAACAGCGCGAGTTACACACTCCTCACACCTTTTCTCCTTTCAGCTAATAGTCTCGTAATTGCTTTGCCTGTCGTCTAGGAGGTTGTATATATAAGCTGTTGACAGTAAAGTGAGGACTTTTTAAAACCATCTCTATGGGAATAATAACTAACACATATATTTCATGGTGGACTCTGATGTTAAATTTTGATTGTGGTGAAAAGTATACATTATGTTTAATAGTCATGCAAAAATGTTTGGCATAAACAATCGAGCAAAAAAATGTATCCAGGGTTTCAAAAGTGCTCACTTTACCATGAACAGCCTATACCATTCTGGAGTATCTTTTATTCACAAGGTGTTTGTGTATTGAATTGAAATAATTTTTTATTAATACATTGTCTGATTTTTTCTCAACTAGCTACTGGAAATTCTATTTCAATATTCTGATGTGATTCATGCTGCTCCCCCAGCAAACATTTGTTGTACCATACTCCATCTGCCCATGCATGGACACTGTACTGTTGCTCGAACAGATCGTCAGGGGATGCCACTATGCTCATCAACTGACCAGCCCACTTCAATAATCCCATGGATTTTTCACCAGGGTAGAGCATGGAGGTGTGATTCCACAAGTGTCCCTCATCATTCCACGCCATCGTACACGGAGGAAATTAAATAAATACTGAGCAGCCCATATCAACATGCTTCACAATCCAGCTGCCTGCCCCCCTTTGTGTCACAATCCTGGTGCATGTAATGTGGCATGGGTGTGTAAAATGTGTCACCAAAATTTTCAAAATTTTCACTGCAAATAAATATGAGAGAGGGAATGACCAACATCCCAGTTATGCAAAGTGTGAAATTTCCAAAATCGAGCATGGCTGCCCACCTCCTGGGCATTGTGGGCTCGCTCATTGGCAGGGACACAAACACAACCATCACAAAAAATATGTAATATTTTAAGTGAATATATAAAATAAAGATGTTCTACCCCTACTTCAGCTAATAAATACAAAAAGACTGCTAAAAGCAAAGTGGATATAATAATTCCATTATGTTTACATCAAAGTATACCAACACTTTTATTTTCAAAGAGATTTTTAAATATGTTACCTATCATACAATATGTGTTGAGTATATGGACCGTTCTGTTGTATCTAATTTGTTATTGTTGAGTGTGAATTATTGCACATGGTTGTTTTTGTTCATCAACTTGTGGGCAACATGGCAGTTAAGGTTCCCTCATTGGCTCGTCGGCATACCTTCTTTTGTTGCATTTATAGAGCCTTGGCCATGCTGTACATACATACGTGAATATTGTTATTGTACTTGACTCACTATTATTCCTACTATCCAACAGTTATTTATAATAAATATACAATTTCAGACATTTTTCTACTGATGATGTGCACTCTCCACATAGCTCAGAGGGAGGGAACACTATCATGATCAGTCTGGTTACAGGCATTATGGGGATAGCAGTGCCATGGCCAACTCC
Source organism: Clitarchus hookeri (assembly GCA_002778355.1). Taxonomy (NCBI): domain Eukaryota; kingdom Metazoa; phylum Arthropoda; class Insecta; order Phasmatodea; family Phasmatidae; genus Clitarchus; species Clitarchus hookeri. The sequence continues at coordinate 627,217 of NQII01000042.1, forward strand.
TTTCAAGCACTTCACTTTAATTAGCAACCAACTTTTTAACGTCCACAGTGTGTACATTTTTGGAACCTTTAGTGCAGTTTTGTGTCTGGAGGATTTGCTTCCCCACTCCTGCAGACTGTACATTCCAGAAGCATAATTGATCTCATATTTGTATGGCTTTGCACATTTCACAGTTTAGGCTACCCAGCAAGCCATACTGCTGGGCCTGCATCATTTATTGCATTGTGTGTTTGTTCAAGTAATGTAGCAACGTTGTAATCTACACCTGCGTTCATTATTGAACACTGGCCAATTTATGGCCACTTCAGTTATACTCATCCAACTGATCCTCATCACGTAAGTCTTCCAAGTCTAGCACTGTTCTCAAAGGCACATGGAGTGGCCTTAAACAACTCCATATCCATTTATTGTAATTTTGGGGAGGTCTAAATGACCCATTATTGCAGTTATTTAACACAATTAAATCTCATTACACAAGATGGCATTGCAAGGGATCGCCACTGGTCGTCATCTCAATGAACCTACAGTCTTGTGCTCCATCAAAATTTTTACACTAAGGAGCCGGCACCCATGGTTCCTAGATCTTAATGAAAATCCTTCAAATCTACATCACAAAGTGTTCCAGTTGAACCAGGAAAACCTGTGTGTGGTCCTAACATCATGTTTTTTGCAATAAATTGCACAATATATGGTCTGTGCATCTACCATGGCAATATTTGTTTCTCTATTAGGAATAAAGTGTGGTTTAATATAACATCCCCAATATTCACAAGAAATGACACAATCACCTCACAGCTTAGAAATCAATAACTCAGTATTCAAATAAAATTATCAGGCATATTAAAAAAATTAATTACACTGCTCACAGGACACGCCATAAAACACGAAATTNGAATTACACTGCTCACAGGACACGCCATAAAACACGAAATTTCCCTTCAGTACCGCCAAAATTAATTACTGTTGAATATTAGCCCCTGCTATATTCTTAATGTTAATCCTGGCTATACGGAGAGTCGCGGCTATCGGCCAAGGCCATGCTGCTGTTCAGTTGTTTCAGTAGTCTAGTTCGTGATGGCGCTCTCGCAGCATGTCGTGTTGTAGCGATGTCGTGTTATAATCCAAATACATCTGTAATGCATCACTCCAGTTTGTTATTTCTCTTCCGTGTTTTTCTACAGGTTATGGGCCCAGGCACCTAACTGCGAGTGAATGAAGTATTTACAGTGAACAGCATGCGTGTTTTTCTTTCGTGAATGCAATCCTAACCTGTCTCGTTAACGGCCGCGTGTTTTCCGTCCGTTCGTTTTAATTATCGTCCGCGACAAATATGGAAGCTCACTCCCGAACGAATATAGACAAGTTGGAAGGCCAAGCCAACTGGAGCGATTGGAAATTCCAAATTATTATATTGTTCAGAAGTAGTGGTCTTATGGATGCGGTAGAAGGGAAACTGCAATTTCCCGAAGAACCGAACACGCAGTTAACGGCAAAGGAGTATTTGGATTATACGACCAAGAAGCAAATTCTAGACAGAATAGAATTTGGAGCTCAACAAGTCATCGTCAATAATATGACGTCGGCAGTGAGACAACTCGTCAATATGTGTAGTACTAGCAAGGAGATGTGGACCAAGCTCCTGAGTATCTACGAACAGCGAACTGAACAGCGGCAAGACAGATTGTTTAATGATTTTTTCAGTATAAAATCAATGGACTCTGACAGTGTGGCAAAGCATATTGCTCGTCTCGAGAAATTGTGGATGGAACTGTGTGATGAAACGTGGAAGGAAGACAAAGTAAGGCTTCCAGAATCCTTGTTCATCAATCGTATTTTAAATACACTTCCTTCTCAATATTTCGAATTTGTCAATGCCTGGGAATCTATGCCGAAAGAACAGCGAACAGTGAGAAACCTGACGGAAAGACTATGTACAGTCGAGTTGAGACTTAAGGAAAGGGATTCAACTCAAGATTCAGCGTTACTCGTGAAGTTCAAGACAACACCGTCATCTTCAGGAACGAAGAAACCTGAGAGTAAGAAGAAATCGGTGATTTGTTTCAATTGCAAAAAGGAGGGACATTTTAAGTCCAACTGTCCCAGTTTAAATCGCAGTGAACGGTTTAAATCAGCGAAACATCCGCACGCCTTATCGGCTACTGATGAAACTAACGCAAGTGATATCAGTGATAACAATGCTTACAAGTGGGTCATTGACTCAGGGGCCAGCTCTCATATGACAAAGTTTGGCGATCATCTCGTAAACTTTGACGCTACCTTCAAGACTAAGGTAAATTTAGCTAATGAGACAACCATTGAAAGTATTGGCAAGGGAGATGTGCGGGTAAATATGCCAACGGGCGAGTACGTAATCACCGACGCACTCAGAGTACCCGGACTTGCAGCAAATTTGCTTTCTGTTAGCAGGATGACTGAAAAGGGTTTCGTCATTGTCTTCGAAAAGAACTGCTGCAAGATCTTCAGAGAGGAAGAAGTAAAGGTGAGTGGTTCTCCACACATTGTTGCACCTCGTAAATTTGGTACTTATGTGATGGAAGCGAAACCAATAAAGAAGGAAACTGCTCGTTTCACAACTGATCAAGACACCTGGCACAGACGGTTGGGACATTTAAACTTAAATGGACTCAAAAAGCTGAAAGAAATGTCTGGTGGCGTAGTGTTTCCAGAAAGCGATTTCAAGAAATGTGAAATTTGTTTGCAGGGGAAACAGACGCACAAACCCGCAACAAGGAAAAAGAACAAAGGAAAGAGGGCCGCAGAAAAGTTGGAACTTATACACACAGACGTGTGTGGGCCCATGAGCGAACCAACAATGAGTGGTGCCCGGTATTTACTCATGTTTACTGATGATTTCAGCAGAAAGACGTTTGGTTACTTACTCAAAGCAAAAAGTGAAACCTTGGACAAGTTTTGTGAGTTTAAAACGTTTGTCGAGAACCAGACTGGTCTAAAAATAAAGAAGATCCGTACTGACAATGGCACTGAATATACATCTCATCAGTTCGAGAACACTTTAAGAAGGTCGGGGATTGAGCACCAAAAAACCGTGCCTTACACACCAGAACAGGGGGGAGTCTCGGAGCGGATGAATCGCACTGTGGTCGAGAAGGCACGTTGCATGCTCTTGGATTCCGGACTTCAAAAGAAATTCTGGGGCGAAGCAGTCATGACGGCAATCTACTTGAAAAATAGATCACCGACTGCAGCGGTTGTTGGAGCAACTCCCGAAGAGGCTTGGACTGGGTCAAGAGTTGACCTGACACACCTCAGAACCTTTGGGTCAAAGGCTTATGCACCTACTCCCAAGCATAACAGAAGAAAATGGGAGGCCAGAGCTCAGGAGTACATCATGGTCGGCTATCCAGAGGGAACAAAGGGTTATCGTCTCTATGACCCGAGAAGACCCGGAAGGGTAACTATTGCTACAGATGTAGAGTTTATGGAATCTGACATTCCAAAAGGCGGATCAAGGGGCCCAACATCTGCTGATGATATAACACACAACATTGCGAAACCTCCTGTACTACCAGTGGAGGGTGTTATAGTGGATGATGAGTCCTTGCCCTCGTCTGAGTCCTCGGACTTCCATGGATTTGAGGACCTTCCCCCAGCTGACAGCAGAGTGGGGAACTCCTTGGACAGCATTGAGGATGGCAACGCAGAGGTTGTTCATACGCCGGAGAATGCTGAGAGAAGACTCCAGGACAACTTTCAACGGAGGTATCCAGAGCGACAGCGCAAACCGAAGATGTATCCTGATCATGTTACTTATTTATGTGTCAGTGAGCCACCTTCATATGGTGAAGTTGTGCGGTGCAGTGAAAGTGTTGACAAGCCTGTTTTGTTATACAATGACAACCAAAGTGCTCAGAAGCTAGTGTATAACCCCATGTCTCACAACAGGACGAGACATATTGATGTGATCTGATAGAATGATTGCGGATATTCTAACTAAAGCCCTACCTCCTGTTAAGCATAATTTTTGTGTTAAGGGCATTAATATGTGTTAAGTTTCTTTGCATTGTCTTTTCATTTGTACTTATGGTTAAGTATGTATGTATCCCCAGATTAAGGGGGGGTGTTGATGTATGTATGCCTGGATTAAGGGGGAGTGTTGAATATTAGCCCCTGCTATATTCTTAATGTTAATCCTGGCTATACGGATTGTCGCGGCTATTGGCCAAGGCCATGCTGTTGTTCAGTTGTTCTGTAGTCTAGTTCGTGATGGCGCTCTCGCAGCATGTCGTGTTGTAGCGATGTCGTGTTATAATCCAAATACATCTGTAATGCATCACTCCAGTTTGTTATTTCTCTTCTGTGTTTTTCTACAGGTTATACATGCAAAATAGGGGCTTGTCTGAAGGAAACATTCATGAGGTATGAAAGTTGTATATTTGCCTTTTCCAAAGCCTANATACAATTACACATGCAAAATAGGGGCTTGTCTGAAGGAAACATTCATGAGGTATGAAAGTTGTATATTTGCCTTTTCCAAAGCCTACAAATAGCATTGTTTTTTAAATATTTAGTATATCATGGTGTTAACTGTAATTTAATTTACTCAGGTCTTTAGAAAATGACAAAGTTTTAGTTTAAATGAACTAAGTTTAAAGTTAAAGATAAATGGTTTAATTTTCCATTAGTAAATTCTTCGAAAATATTTATGCTCACATTGGAGTGAAATTTTATGCGAATTTAGAAAGTCACAATAAAAAAGATAATTTTCTGCGCACTTATTTGCGGAATAGTTTCGGACTTTTAAATTAAAGCTCATTTTTTGGAGCAGAAACTATATAGGCTTTAGAAAGTCACTGTTACGATTGTATGCTCCATATAAGAAAGAATATTTTTCATTAACTTGTATTTATACTCAATGTAAAATGGAGATTTTTGCCATTGTAACATTTTAAAATAAAATTTTCTAATGTGTTTTGTAATCATGAAAATGCGTTAATATATATTTAATGTTACGTGGAAACAATGTTTTCTTTCTTTCCATGTTGTGCTCATGTTATAATTTGCAGCATTAATATTCGTTTTATGCCCGACATAACATCATATCTTCAAGTTAGTAAATTGTGACATTTTCAAGAATATTTGTTTTCACAAGTGGCAGCTCTGAAATATAATAATGCAGATACATAAAGTTGGTTTCTGGCAATAATATATAGTGTACAGTGTTACATTTTACTCGGAGATGTTGCTTGTGCATACCACATTAATTGTGAAATCGTCGAAGGTATCAACAGACTTTACTTCTTGTGGGCTCTTCTTTCTCATCTTGCAAGGGGAAGACAATCACTCGCATTCATATTGTAATACCTAAACAGTAAAACCAAATATCTATCGAAACAGTCTGTCCTAAATTATACGCCTAGGCCTGGACCAAGAAAGGTGCTTGAAGCTAATATTTACGGAAATAATTATCTTGTTTTATAAACGTGGTATAGGAAAAATAATAAATTGGTGTGTTAGCCTCCTTATTTTAATACGGTCGACTTTGAAAGCTCCAAAAGAAATTTTGTAATTTGCTCCACATAGCATATGTCCTTATCACCTTGTCGAATCAATAGGTAGATATTTTTCGCAGTGATTATTATGCCCTATTTAAGTTGATAACCCAACTTTCCTGCATTTCATCATTGATAAATCACTCAGAAACAGAACGAGACAACACATGAACCCGAGAAGGAACTCCATTGTGGAAAACGAATAAATGAACAACAGCACACCGATAAACCCAAACCAATACTAAAATGTAAAACAAACTTAGCATATTATATTAAGACAATGCTAAAATAACAAATAACAAAATACATAATATTTTGCAATCGCATGCAGGTACTAAAAGCAAGTGTTTGCAGTGTTCAAAATGGCGAGCCAACAAACACCAGTCTGAAAAAAAAAAACCCCCAGCACCACAATGCAATATACGTGTGCGCTGGACAGGATCTTAAAAATAAACATTTTTATACATAATAGTAAAATCTTTTTCCATTGCTATTGCCTGAAAATCCAAACATGTAAACAGGTAACATTTATGGTACATATAATGTACATAAAAACCAATTTACAAATGTTTTAACGCATAACTGAAGACCAAGAAGTAAATAACATAATTTTTAAACCAATTGTACGCGAATGTGACATTCAAACCATAGTATTGTGCAATAGCGTAAACAACAGCATAGAACCCATAAAACAAGTAAGAAAGATTATTTCTTTGTGAACCAACTGATACCTGCCAAATGCTGAAGTTTGGAAGTAGGTATTGATTCTGCTCTGCGGCGTGAGGCGCCAGCACATGATGCTAGCCCTCAGTGATAGGGCGTAGGAATACGTCGACACTGTTGTCTATAGGTCCAATTTACTAATCAATTACACTGGCTTTGTGTGAGTTCACATAATCCAGTTTTATTGTTGCTTGAACAGGTTAACTGGTACATGAACTCAAGAGACAAACTCCCTCCCTTTCCCTATGTAGGCTACATATGGTTTGACGCCGCGACTG
>NQII01000042.1:633806-692506 GCA_002778355.1 Clitarchus hookeri
AGATTCTTCGCACTTGGTGTAGAACTACTTATCTGACACTGCAGTGCTGAATTCCCTCGGCTGGCAGCTTGGAACTGCTCTCGAACTAGGTGGGCATCTCGGCGCTTGGCATCGAAGTTCCTTCTTCCCGGGTCCAACGCAGGACTCTGCGTTTGACGAAGTCTGACTGACTTTTCTCGGATGCTTCCCGCCGCACGTCCCACTTGAGGGCCTCCGACTGAGGTCGACATCGTGATGCATTCTCGATCCTCGACTGACTCCGGCTGACTGACTGACTGCTCGATCCGCGACTGACTGATTCGACGTCTCTCCACTGACTGCCCCGTTGCTCCCCCCTTCGTGTGGTTTTGTAGCGTCCATCACCATATTCAACTTGCCCCGTCTCTGCTGCACGTGTCCGGGGTGCTTGTCGTCCCTCCTGGTCATAAAACACAAGGCCGCTGCTCGTGCGGTCCGCAGCCGGCCTGGCATCGTCCCTTGGTTCTGGCCTGGAAGTTTATTGTCCCGTTCTGCACGCACGTCCGCTAAAAGCTCTCATGGTTTATTGCGGTATAAGCCCGGGACAGGCGCAGCTGGTGGTGGGATCTCGGTGTCCCTTGGGCAGCTGCAAAATGTGGCTGTGTCCGCGCCCTGGTGCTTTCCGTTGTCTCCGGATGTCGTCTGCACTTGCAGGAACAGTTGCATGTGCAGAAACCTTTGGTAGGGTGCCTTTGCAGCTGCGAGGTTCCTGGCGTCACTCTGCCGGCATGTCCACAAAACCCTTAATCCTTATTGTGGTCGTACGCCCGCGAGCTTCGCCAGAGCATGTGTTCTGACGAATAAAATATAGGGACGCATAATGCATCACAACTAAACAAGTTATATCTAGGATGATTTGTCAAAGGTTCGATTCAAAACATCCAAAGAAAATGTGAATGAACTTTACATAAGAAGACATCAAGTAAGGTTACATTATCTCAAAAAACAGATTTCAAAACAGTGATGTGAAAATATAAATTTACTAAACTAGAAACATTTACTATCAGCTTTAGGGTTGTAGCTGTGGTTGTAGCAGGCACTCCGTTGTTGCTGCATTGTCATATTTGAAAACATTTGGCAATGTCTACTTGTTATCGGTTATCTTCTGCACAATGTCAGCAATTAAATAAATATTGGCTTTACAAATTACAACAAAGCATACATTTCGGATACCCATATTCCGATGGAAAATGTTGTATTAATTTGCACTGGAATATTTTCACGAAATGAGATATTAGTAACGACATTGTCAATTTATATTTTCTGTGTGTATACGGAAATTTGAAATTTGAGGATATTTGTCTCCTTAATCCACTAATTTCGTTGCTGCTGAATTTTATACACTCGCCAATGCTGTCAATATAGGATTGCCCTGTATTCTCATTTTACAGTATCAGACTGTATCAATGCGACATCACTTGATATCGAGATTGGACATGTCCACTCCCATGGTTACATCCTATTGTAGATGGGCCTTAATAAAGCCTGCCAAATCTTATTCACTTTCAAAATACACCAGAGAGCTTAATGCTACTGCATATCTGCATAACAGCATGCTGACTTAGGTCATTTTCATGCAAAGTTCACCGGCAGGCCGTAATTGCTGGATTTGTTTCTTTTAATATTCACATGTCCATTTCTTGAACATGTAATGAAGAATATGATTAAACAGCTTTACAAAATTCAGTGAGTGTTGATTCACTGTCCTCAGGGACACACAGGATGTTACACCCCTTCTTGTACAAACCACAATTTTATAATATATTCCAGGCCTACGATACGGCCTATAGTCTCGTCATAAGGTGAACGTGTGCAAGTAGTGTAATATTAGTTGTGTGTCAACGTCATCTTCAAACTGATGGAGTAATCCACAGCCCCCTGGGCCGTCGACTGAATGACCCGCACCACTTACTCTCAGCTGAGTTAGGGTGCTGGTAAATTCTACTATCCACCAGCCCTGGGTCACCTCAACCACGTCAAAGATGATACCCAATGTTGGGCAAAAGAATAGCACGGTGCAATAGTGAGCCCCAATGACTTGCAGGGTCCCACAAGAGGAGAAGGAAGATCAAAACATGAGTACAAATGCAGCAAAATCACAATGTTACAAAATATAATCACCATCAAATCAAAATAAATGATCCGATGCTCGCGCACTTTGTGGCTTGTTCAGTGTGCTATAGGTCCCTCTTGGTCAGAGGAGGACACTCGAAAGTATCTTGGCCAATTCAGAAACAGTGGGAAAAATCACGATTCCACACAAAGTCGTTTTTCACGCAAGTAACAACAAATTACATTTTTGAGCATTATGTAGTGTAACTGTATCATTGTCCAACTTTAAAAGGTCATTTAAGTGTCTTTATGTAAGTCACGCAACACACGCTAGAACACAGATCAATAACAACATCCTGCGTGCATGTGGATGTGTTGAAAAACAACCCACGCAGCAATTGCAAGGTCAAATAAAGAATGCATTGATTATATTTTATGGGACACGTAAAATATAAAACTTTTCAGAGACTTGTCATATTTACATTTGTTTATCACACAAAATATGCAAATAATGTGGACGAAATCAATTTACAGTGCACTGTGTATGTTTTACGAAACACGTAAAACATTAATAAGCAAGATTCGTATATTCAGTGTTCAATTTTGTTCGTGCTTGGCACAATACATAAATTTTAAAAATGTTCTAAGGGCTTTATAAGAGAAATGTGTACATTTGCGTAACAAGGAAGTTCGTTGGAAGCAGTCAGCACAAAAATTCACGTTATAATTGTCTCAATAAGTGATCATGTGATAATTTAACAAATCTTGCAAGACTTGCTATCAGTATTTATATCAATACAAAATATTTTTACGTAATATATACCGTCATTATTCGCCACAGAAAATAACCGGCAAGAAGAGAAAAGTCTCCAGCAGCCCTGAGCTGCAAAATTTAATTAAAACAAAAATCTTAGATCCAACAAAGTGAAAATTCATTTTCGAGGCAAACCACCATTTTAGGACATCAAACAAAGCAGGCATTCTCCAGCGCCAATATTGCCTGGCAGGACAACCAGCGAACACCACCCCCACCCACATTTCTAACCAGGAGGGTCGCGTAGTGATGCACCGGCCGGGCGCGCGCGAGTGTAGCGGCCACCGCCCCCACCCCCCAGAGATAACAGGACAACCTCACCCTCTGCACAGGTATGTAGGGAGACGAGCCGGCAGCCTCGGCGTTAACAATATCCGTTGCCATAACAACAGCAATAAGCCACGTGGCTGAAACGGCGTTTGGTAGTTACAGATTGAATTGGTGCACTAGCAACAGAAAAATACAAACTTTATGCCTGAAGTTCGTGTGTCCTGTAACAGAACCGAATCCATTCCGGTATTCCAAATGTCAGTGTCGGGAAACAGTAAAGACGAGGCGACACGCCGAAGATATCAAATGGGCTAATCATGAACGGATCAGGAATGCCTGAAGCAGTACCTCTGATGGCAAACGAGTACCATTGTGCACCGAGTGCAACAGACCGCGAGCCTCCCGAGGCAACATCGACTTCGTGAACAGATGTGCTTGCCAGTGTACACTCGTTCAGCGAACAGAAGAATTTTTGGAAATTACTCTGCAAACAGAAAATGTTTTTCGCAATACACAATTAACTAATTTTCGCAACCGACGATGCGATAGGCAAATATTTTGTGTATGACTTGGAAATAGGACAATACCGTGCTTAATTTGCCACAAAAAGTACCATTCTGAGTGCCTCACAGTAATAGAGAAAACAACTACAGATAGCCACGACCAGATTCTGTGCGACCAATGTAAACAAACAGTGCTACCAACCAAGCGTACAACAGACTTGATAACAGAGATGCATTATCACAGTGTCGGTGCCATCAGGAGGTTTATAAACACTGGCAAACGGGAACGAACGCGTGTGAGCATGTGGTCGAATAACCTACTGGCAGTGCACCACTAACCGGACGGGGTAAACACCAACTCGGGATGTTTCCGTTGCGAGCAGTGCATGAACAGACTGCGAGTGACAGTGACATGCCCGCTCACTGAAGACAGTGAAACATACCAGTAATCAACCCAGCCAGCTAGTCGATTCAATATGCGTGGATGGAGCAGCAGCACAATGAGCAAACCCATTGGTGCCACACATGACTCCTGATTTCGTATGGCCTATGCCACACCAGGTGGCCATGACATCAGCACCAGCAGTTGTGGCACCAACAACAGGAACGGGCACGACACCAGCCCGATTCCAGTCGCTGTCTACTTTCGCGGGAAACAGCAATGAGGACCCGCAGGCGATCCTGAGCGACTGCACAGGACGATTGGGCAGGTATGGTGTTTGTAAACCAGAGTGGCCTAGTGCATAGGAAGGCCAATTGTTAGGTGGTGGTCCATTGCCCGCTACGGTATGCAATGAAACGAATTCCCAAAATGCATTTAAGAGTCGTTTCACCAACACTTTCTCGTCATTATAGGCTCAAAACCATGCAGTTTAAGAAGCACAGGGAGATTTTGAAACGCTAACTGTTTTTGCCACACATAAAGACAATTGCATCAGGCATTTTCACCTTCAGATGCGAGACACAGAAATTTTTGGAGTGATAGCATCAACCGTAAAAACATGATTTAAATTGGCCCTGGCATAGATTTAACACGGCAGTGGCGAGCAACTCATGAGATCCACAGTCTTGCTAGACAAGGCCAATCTCGAACAGAAAGTGCATAGAAGGGAACAGGATGGGCCATGCAAAACCATGCCCCCATGACCACAATACAGGGAATGGGAATGCACAACCATCATCTGGACACAGTACAAAATGGGTAAGCCGAACAACTCACAAAGACACGGGGAATAGCCGACTTACTGCACCTGTAACAGCTGGCCCAAACGCAGCAGCTGAAGCCACACTGACGTGATCAATTAGGAGGGAACGCCCCCTTTTTAATGCAGGTATTGTCCAGACCAACAGTACCACAGGCATAACGAATGCCCTACCTTCAGAGAGCAATTGGAGGAGGTAAACAATGGCAGGAAACAAGCGGAAAACGAGCCATCGGGGTATGCGAGCAGGACGCTCACTGCCCCTGGCCAAAACAAGAGCATGCAACACAGACACATCAACAAAACAAACCCACAGTAACACCCACACCAAAACAAATTGTGTTACATCAAATAACAAAGGGTACACACAGGATGATAAGGGTACCAGTCACCCTGAATAACATCCAGCATTTAGCACTAGTTGACACAGCGGCATCACATAATTTCGTGAGGGCGGAGTTCGTAAACGAGGAAGCAATAAGGCCTGCAGAACAAACGGTATTTTTAATCACACACCAAAATACAGGACGAACCCTCGGAGATGTGACAGCCACTGTCCGAATTAGGGATGTGGAAACAACAACTACAGCTCAAGTGTCGGTGGACCTGCGGGAAGATGCCATACTTGGTATACCCTGGCTCACAGAGAAAGCAAAATACAATAGTAGAGTAAGCGGCCCGCAGGATACATTTTGCAGCCCAGACGTCCAGTTGGACAAACTGGACCACGAAGTGCCAGAACCATACAGGGAAATAGTACAGAAAACCCTTCGGGAAAGATAGGTTGTGCTTGCAGACGCAGATCTCTTAAGGGGGACAACTATCGCCAAACACACAATCCCATTAGAACATGACCGCCTACTTTTCGCAGTACCATGCAGCTACCAACCACACCAGTGTCCCATTATCAAAGAACGTGTAAAAGTAGAGTAATATTAATTGCTTGACAACTTCATATTCAAACGGATGGCTCCCTGGGCCATCGACCGAACGACCCACATCACTAACTCTCCACTGAGTCATGGTGCTGGGCAATTCTACAATCCATCAGCCCTGGGTCATCTCGATCACGTCATGGTGATTCTCGAAAATGATGGCGTGGTATTACACATTACGGCATAACCTGGAAGGAGTTTTGCCATACCTTTGAGTGCCGTTTCGCAGGAAAATTTACGTATCTTCAATCACGCAACTATTATATCTTAGAAAATCAGAAACCCGATTAACTGTTTTCCAATATTGCCAAGCAAATAATTAGTTTAGTGCGCACATACCACCCTCAGGTCAACAAAGCTGGAAGTAGTGGCTTGAACAGTNCATAACCTGGAAGGAGTTTTGCCATACCTTTGAGTGCCGTTTCGCAGGAAAATTTACGTATCTTCAATCACGCAACTATTATATCTTAGAAAATCAGAAACCCGATTAACTGTTTTCCAATTTTGCCAAGCAAATAATTAGTTTAGTGCGCACATACCACCCTCAGGTCAACAAAGCTGGAAGTAGTGGCTTGAACAGTGCGACGGGAAACCCTGGTTGCGCTCGCCTCACTTATCCATTATTCAGAAGATGACTTAATGCACTCTATATTGATTTTAGAACAGAATTCCGCATTAACACATGTGCCACTGCGTCGTGACTTCGCGCGTCCACATCGTTACCAGGAATACAAGGCAAAATGGGGACCAGTTGTGAAGGACACGGACTCTAAAAGTTCTGATATAGTTTAAAAACCACCTAAAACCACATTGCCTAGTGACGGATGCCTTCTCCGGAATTAAGGACCTAAGGGACTCAGTTCAAACCCGCCCAGGATGTGGACGGCCGACATCTGCCTGCTGTTTCTTCGACGGCCAATGTGTGCACTTACATGATGAGTGCCCGAACCGCCCTAAACGGCCGCGTGATGGAAAACTGAAGTCGGGAAACGATGGGACAGTGTAGAGCGGCCAGACATCACCTACCCCCAGGAAGTTAGTACTGATCCTGGACATACTCTGCAACAGGTACTATTCTCTCAAATTTGCAGTAACAAAAACCAAGTAATTCGCATTCCAGTCATTTCGAATAACCAACAGTGCCATGACTTAATTGATAACGAAGCTTCTCATAATTTTGTTTGTCAATGTGGTAGATGTGTGCAAAATTAAACCAGCAAAACAAACTGTTCAACTAGCTACCAAATCTCATACTAGTGAAATCACAGGGGAAGTGAAAATAACAGTGCACATTAGGGACATTGAAACGACCACAACAGATTTTGTTTTGCATGACTTGTGCGAGGATGCAATATTCGGAACACCGTGGTTAACAGAGCAAAACACTGTAGTGTAACCCACTGCTAGGCGTATCCATTTCGGGCAAAAGGAATACCGGACTGTTTACAAATTGGGCCTGCGAACCACGAATTGCATACATGAAGAACCACTGATGACCTAGACCATGCCATGTTGCCTGCATACCATAACATTATACAATGTCTGATCAACAAGCACCATGATGTTTTTGACTCCACCGACCCCCTGCATCGCACTTATATGGCAGAACATTGCATTCCATCAATTCAGTTCAAACCACTGTACACTGCATCTCACAGTTACCAGCCTCACAAACACCGGATAATTAAGGAAAAATTACAAGAAATGATAGATGAAGGTATTATTAAGCCCACTGACAGTTTTTTTAAATTCTGCTATTACTTCTAAAAAAGGAAGAACCTGGATGTTTTATATTGGCTTCAGGCTTTCCTATCCTCGTTACTGAAAATACTCCACCATTATTCACCAATGAGGAAGATGCGCTCAACAGTCTTGCAAAAATTCTGACGTCTGTAGGTCTCTGCAGCAGTTACTGGCAAATACCAGTAAAACAAGAACAGCAATGACCGCTACAGACTAACGTCGCTTTCAGATCCAGACCATGCCTTTTGGCCTGAAAACTGCTCCAGCTACATTCCAGGCAATGATGGTGCAGGTGCTCGACAGCTACATAGGTGAGTTTATGATGGTTTATCTTGATGATATAGTGATATGGTCACAGTCGTTGGATGACCACATGTGTCAATTGTAACTCATACTTGAATGCCTCGCTATTAACTGTCTCACTTGTGCCAACAAAAAGTACCATGTAGGTATGCATGTATACAATTACTGGGCCTTGTAGATGAAAAAGGAAACCGCCCAACTCCGGTACAGTTAAACATCATTGATGAATACCCACAACCTGAAACCCGTAAGTAGTTTTGCAAATTTTTCAGCTTAGTGAACTGGTTATGTGAATATATACAGAATTTTACGATAATAACAGCACCATTTACTAACCTAATTTCACCATCGCAGAAATATAAATGGACTAACAAACATTCTGCCAGTTTTTAAAACACTAATGCCAGTTTCTGCTACTGATCGGAACTTTCACGCCATGATCCGAGCCGTTATCTGTACCAGCAAACAGGCATTAGTGAGCAAGGTGTTTGGTGCAGTGTTATTTCAGCAAAGTCATGACTGCAATATATGCATTATCAATTACAGTAGTGACAATTCAGCCCAGTGTAATGTCTTCATGACGTTAACAAGCAGGAATGTTGATCTGTAGTTTGGTCCATCAAATATACTGTATTGATACTACAGTATGTTAACCTAAGTAAGGATTATTGTTTTGTTCACATAGTAATCTTAATATTTGGTTTATAATATTTTAATTCATTTAATTTAATTTTAATCCTTGAGTTTGGTTAATAAACATTAGGACCAACTCTCATGTATTTAAGCATAATTATTATTGTTTACATTTATTTGTTTACATTAACAACAGTCAGTTTTATGCTCACTAACACTTCATAGATTGTGATTATAGTCATATTTCTTCATGTAGGTAATATTAATCACAACTATTCCTGTTTTTTGAACTTATCTGTGCAGATAGGCCAAAGAGGTTTTATTTATAACTCTTTATTTTTCTTGAATTTTCATGTTAATCACTGACTGTACCAGAGATTTCCTGACATGATTTTTAATTTTTGGAAGCGTTGGAGTAAACACATGGACACTTTCCTTCCGGATTTCATAATGGAAACATGCATTTGAAGGGGTTTAGCTGAATTTAATTCATTTTAAGAGTATTCTGCCATGTGAAGTATTTAAATGTGTGTGGGCGAGAAAAGAATAGGCCTCAAAAATGTCTGAATTAGTATTTTTAGTATTAACATCTCACGATGCCAACAATGCCCAGGATGATGCCTACACGTAATGCCAAGCCTTTAGCCTTCAAAAAGTAACCATTTATAATTTGATTCTACTTTAATAATTTGGAAATTTGATTGAAGATATGAAATTGTATAGTCCTTTAAATTATGCACAATTACTTTTCTATGGACATTTAACCAGTGGTCCTGAACATATAACTCTCAAGTAGCTCTTTGTAAGCATTGATTAATATATCAGTTTAATTTTGATATATTATAAAGCTCCACAATTCACCTCCAAAAGAATTAGTTTCTGGAACTATATGATTTATCTTCTTATATATTGTGACGGAGTTGGTATTTAAATAAATTCTCTCAATAATTTTATTATAAAGTAGTGTTTCAAAATATGACATTTGTGTTGTTATTTTTTTGTTTGTTTCATTTTCGATGTATCAACTATGTCTGCTACAAATGTATTCATTCATCCCATCCCTTCCTACATTTACATAATAAAATTATTCTTATTCACTGAACTTGGTTGTCTTATTTATGTGTTTTGGTAATTCTAGTGTTCTACTACATGTCTTATTGAAGATTGCCTTTATAGCAAAAATTTTGTGTACGCCAAATAGTTACAATCTTACACCTATACCTACTCTTATATATTTATATTCCAATATGTAAAATAAATTGGCAGCCCAACAGTGGGGACTATTTAAATATTACATTAACATTACCTGAGCGGTCGGGGATAGTAATGCGCACATAGTCCGGCGACTATGTTAAGAAAAGTCAAAATATTACTCAATATTCATATTTCGAAAAGGATAGGCCCCACCTCACTGGGTGAGCACGAAGTAACAGTTCTCAGGATTTGGCATCGCCCATGTAGCCCAGGTATTGAAGACATGTTTTCCCTGTAAGACATTATCAATTGACACACGTTAATCCATTGATAGCCAGTCGCTCCAAGACGAGGGATATGTGTTTGTGTTCTTCCCATGTTTTTGACCAGACCACAACGTCGTCTATGTATGCGATCGTACACTCCCATATCAGGCCATCCAGGATGCGGATCATCATGCTCTGGATGGTGGAGTAGGCTCATTTCAGCACAAAGGTCATAGCACAAAATTGAAAACGGCGTCCATTGCAGGCCGTGAGTACATTCTTGTGGCGGTCTTCAGGTTGTACTGGTACTTACCAATAGCCGCTTCTCAGGCCTCTTATTCCACTCTTCCCTTCGGAAATCTGGATGTCCATAGTATTGCTAAATGCATCTGTCCACCCGCCTTTATTNTCTTATTCCACTCTTCCCTTCGGAAATCTGGATGTCCATAGTATTGCTAAATGCATCTGTCCACCCGCCTTTATTGCATGTTTTAAAATTTGCCGCCCTATNATTGCAGGCCGTGAGTACATTCTTGTGGCGGTCTTCAGGTTGTACTGGTACTTACCAATAGCCGCTTCTCAGGCCAAGGGAAGATAAAATCTTGGCATCCTCTAACATGTTTAGTGCAGAGTTCACACTGATTTAGAGCGTGGAGCCCTTTCGGTCACTTGGTTGAGCGGGCGGAAGTCCATGTAAAACCTTCAACTTCCGTCTTTCTTGAAGGCCAGAGTGATATCTGAGTTGTAACTGCTTTCCGAGGGTTCTATTACCCCATCCCTAATCATTTTCTCAATTTATTTATTAATGATCCTCAGGTGATAAGGATCATAATAATGAGGGGAAGACCAGAGGGGTTCAACTTTAGGCAGTGGTATCACGTGTTCTGCCATGCTCGTTATTTTAAGGGGGTCTACCATTTCAAATACATTCCATCGTTCGGTCAGGACTCTTTGGATCGCGATCCTATCATCTACAGGTATTATGTGGTCGAACGTGTCGAGTTGGATGGATTGTTCACTGTTTTATCTGTGATGCCCTAGGTTGTACACTGTTCGACATTCGGTCAAACCGAAATGAATGCATTTCATGGTGATTTCAGTAATGTTGTTGTGTTATCTAAGCCACAGTACCCCTAGAATCAGGTCCTCTCGTATGTTGTTGGAGACAAGGGAGATGATGCCCATAGAATAGTCACAAATATGTATTTCCACCCAAACATTCGTTCGTCCCGTTAAATGTGGCCAATGGTTGATTTGTTTGTCCCTGGTGATCAGCTGTTGGCCTATTAACACTGCCCATTTGGAGTTATGTGATGCAGCCATGTCGATTATGGTGACGATATTTCACTCATCCAAGCAAGTTCCGGTTGCGACAATGGCGGCTAGTATGGCCCCAATTTGCCCTACTCTGCTTTGTCGTTTCCCTGCAGTTCACTCGCCCAGTACGGGCACATCTTGTGCCAGTGGTATTGTTTGTCCTTACATATGTGGCAACTAGGCAGGTTTGGGGGGCCCTTCCCACTATCGACGTACCGGATTATGGGATTACCTCTTATTCCACTCTTCCCTTCGGACATCTGGATGTCCATAGTATTGCTAAATGCATCTGTCCACCCGCCTTTATTGCATGTTTTAAAATTTGCCGCCCTATNATCTGGATGTCCATAGTATTGCTAAATGCATCTGTCCACCCGCCTTTATTGCATGTTTTAAAATTTGCCGCCCTATGCTTCTCCATGTCTCGTGCTACACTCACTGCTGTTCTTAGGATGTGTTGTGTTCCGTTGAACACCATGTGCCATAAGGCTGGTCGGTATTCGTGTCTTATCGTTTCCACGATCGTTTCGATCACGTCTTCCTCCGGGAGATGTGGATAGTGTCTATCGGCTAGACTTAACATTCGGCTTACGAATATGTTCAGGTATTCGGTGGCGCCTTGTTCCTCGGTAAACAGGGTGACCTGTTGTTTTAAGGTGGTATACATGTTCGCAAAATCTGGCCCTAAATTTCCGTATGAATAGTCTCCAGGACATGTATTCTTAGGTGGACCCCTTCATGCTTTCGCTTTCCCGAGTAGTTGGTTCCCGATGACACTCGCCCACTCTTCCTCGCTAACCCCGTACAATTGTAATCGAGTAGTGCACTCTTTAAATAATGTGTGTGCATTCTCAGCTCTCTGGCTGGAAAAGTTTGCTAGTGTCTTAAATTTGGCGAGTGCCAGGTAATTCCGCCCGGTTAGGCTTGTTCTGTACTCGAGGTGTTTTGAACTGTGTCCTGCCGGCTCCTATCATTCCAAGCCTTGTGGGCATGGGTAGCACGAGTTCCATTCACTGGGATTGTTGGTTATATATTCTCAGCACAGGTTGGGTGAACACATCAATTTCCCTTTTTATTCGTGTGGGTTCAGGTATGGTCTAGTATTGTGCTGCGTACTTTTGTTGACACTGTTTACACTTAAATGTTCCCTCGTGGACCGCCTGCCATTCCCCAGGTAACACACATGAGTGGTGAAAACTCGCATCACACTCTTTGCAGTTTATGTACATCTTTTCGGGGTTCTCACAATATTCTGCCCAACACATTGAACCCTGAGTGTTGTTTGGGTACTCACCGGTTGCTGGCTGAAGCTCATGCTGTTGAAGTTCTGGATGGCATGTTGCCCACTGTTCCATACATTGCAAGCACTGGAACTGATGGTGCCGCAGGGTAATCCATTCTGTGTGGTGTAAGCATTTCGGATGTATTTCACATTTGCATGTAGCACAGCACGTGGAGTATGTAACAACCCCCGCACGTGTGGATCATGTGCAGTGGTAGGCGACTGCTGTGAAAACGAGTGGAGGCAGGAAGTATGCATCGTATTCGGTCGGCAGGCACCTGCATATACCTGTGTATATGTTATATTTGTCGAAGGGATCGAGTGGAGTGTTCGGGTTTTTCCGCACTGATCACACTTCCGACAGGTGGATGCTACAGTTGGATTGTACTCCATTTCTCAACAGTCTTTTGTATATCAAAGAATGCGGTTGCACACAGATCACACTGTCGATGCGACACAGTAGCCCGGTCCATAGTAGTAATCGCTACCATCTTCCGGGAAGGCAGCAGCCTTTACCGTTTGCAAGCTCCTCGCGCACGTGGAGCATATCGCCCAGTTTGATTGTTTACACAGCATGGTCACCCTAGGTTGTGTGTGCGTGATGACCGATCGGCTGTGACTTCAGAGTCTTTTGTCCTGTGCAGGCCTGACCTATGCCATAAAATGGCAGCACAGACCGCGTTCTTCCTGGTCAAGCAGCACAAATGGAGAATTTTAAGTCCTACTGTCCTCTCTTCTACGGATTTGCACAAATATATTTGTTATGCTTCATTTTTGCCACACCTAGTTGGGCAAGCCATTTAACGTTACCTGAGTGGTCGGGGATAGCTATGTGGATGTCGTCCAGCAACTATGTTAAGAAAAGTCAGAATATTACTCAATATTCGTATTTCGAAAAGAATTGGTGTCAGCTCACTGGGTGAGCACGAAATCACAGTTCTCAGCATCGTGGACCGAATGACAAAGTGGCTGTATCCCCTGGCACATACACTACAAATTTAAAGGAAATTTTAATATATAGCTTGGGTGTTTAGGCTCCCCAGTACGCCTTAGTATTAACTTTTACCTTATAAATGAAGAATGCCTCCTTGAGGCATCTATGATTTCCTGGATAGGGCCAGGGTCCGAAATACATCACTAAATGAGATGTCACAAGTTTCAGTTAACTCAAGAAAACTGTATTGCCGAATAGTGTACACAGTAATATTATACGATGCAAATTAAAGCGGACCTGACTCACCAGGCCTACCAACGGCCATTACTCTACAAAAATGCCAAGAATGGTGCGAAAACTTACAATAGTAATTAAACCTCTGGTGTCGGTAAATTGAGCTAATGGAGAGGTGCTGCGAACACATGGAAGACTGTTGGTAAACTAAATAAAAGTTTCAATAAATTATGTTACCCTATTGCAGTTAAGTGTTCAGAACAATGTATGAAAGTCCCCTGCGACATGATCCACATGCAGCACCTAAGACCTGTGGAATCAGACTGCCGGGGGTTGCACAGACCAACCATGTCCTCGCCGAGAGCTCGCGCTATCCCGCGAGGTATCTTAGTTTACTGACCTCATTACATAAATACATAAAACATACAGACAATAGGACACTTCAACATTCGGGATGGACATCCCTTAGCTTGAGGAGGGTTCATAGTTCTTTCTTAAGCACTAATTTAAGTACAAAACATGCTTATGTGGTGGGTTGCAGAGCATGTGGGAAATTTAGGACTGTTAAGTATCGTGCACTCTACGACTGGAATGGTCGGGTTGAAAGAAAGACTAATTATTTTCCATTTCACTAATTGGCTTGATTAGAAACACAATTACACTCGGTTAATTAATTCGAACACTTCAAATACCCTAGCCTTTTCATAATTTCATCACCTTGTTACATGGCAATCTCAGAAGAAGTCACTTGAGCGAACGGCCCACACCCTAGATGAGTCTCTTGTTCTGGTGCCCTTTATAAATATCTGACCACTTCTGGAAAACTTGTACAGTAAGTCGTACCTTCCTTCTCCCTGCTCCTGCTACCACACACATCATGGAGAAAGGCTGCAGGTTCTTCAGATGGCAAGCCTGCATAAGTCGGAAGCTATTAGAAACAGGCTGGAGTAGATGCAGGCATGGCGGTGGAAACAGCACATGACTGTGTTGTTACTAAGGCGATGGAAGAGGCACCACACTTCCTAGTCGCCATGCAGAGTAGTGGTGTGGAGTAGGTTTTGAGAGTTGTGGGCAGAAAGTCTTGGCTGAATGTGAATCCTGGAGCTCTGGGTAGCTGCAACAAGCTGAATTGTGGCATACACTGACAGATCAAAAATCGCTCCCTCTCTAATACCACTTCTCGATGAGACACTGACAGTGAGCTCGCATTCCGCAACTGTCACAACCCATTTCGGATTTTCTTCCTCAGCAGATGTTCTATTGAAATGGTTCTGGTCAGTTTAGGTTGGCAGTATTGTTGACAAGAGGTTGTACATTCACAGAGAAAGTGACATTTCGCCTTATATCTAGTGGCTAAAATCGTGCGCAGATAAATTAATATTTAGAGTTCAAAGTAGCAAGTTCCTGCTTTGAGACACACCTGGCATGGCACACTAGCATACACTGAGGACCTGGCTTACCAGTTTAAGGCGAAAACTGGTGAAATTGCCAGGCCATAAATCAGTGAGCATGAGTTAGTGAAGGTCGAACGGTCGATGAGCTGTGGGTCCCTGAAGTCCTCTGTCGATCTGAGGTACTTGTGTATGACGAACTAACCAATAACTGAACATACTCACAGATTTAACTCGTTATGCTGGCGAGGTTGTAGGCCACTTCGCTTGCCTTACTTCCACTTGTTATTGCTGCAATAGTGTGAAATGCCCGAAGTACCCACAAGGGTAAAACAAATAAAACACTCGTGATTATTCATGATGTTTACTTACTCTTGTAGTACTTATGCACCTATGCTAATATGTCAAACTTATGAGGACCTGGCACTATGGTGTGCCGGTGACCATTGCTGTTCAAAAGGCCTAGGCCATAGAAATTAGGTGCAGTTACGTGATGCATGTTAAGTTCTGTTTGCAGATACAGAAAGCAGACGGTCATCCCCTCAGCACTAAATTCAAAATTATTCCAGTTTAATTACATACTATTTTTGTGAAAGATAATGCAGCTTAAAATGAATGTTCCGAGGGGGTCAGCATGGAGCGAAGCTCCCGTGCTCCCGACAGGCCCGAGTGCTGAAGTCAGACTAAAATCACGGCATCGGCATCCGCTGATGGTGGCTGAAGCTGGCGCCTAAATTTAGGTGAAAATGACACTGACCCTCTTAAAACTAAATAAAATGCTACACAATAAAATTTTATAGTGAATAACATATTGGTGACATCCCCATGATTAATTAAATGTAAATTATGTATGTGACTGCGACGTCATGGGGGATGTTACCAAACTAGAAAAATGAAATAAAAACTGTACGACCAAGAAAGGCAGTATTTTGCAAAGAAAAGACATAGTTACATTTTTATACACTCAACATAATTAAAGTAATAAATATGAATCTAAATATGGTTTTCGAAAGTGTAATACAATTTCTGGAATGTTTCGCCGATGAGCGAGTCCAAGTGCCCCATGTTGGATGGGCTGGACGAGTCCATCTGTGAAAGGGGGGTGGGTAGCCAATCTCGATTAGGGGTTTTAATAATGAAATTGTATTTCCTTTTGGGGCTACAAGGCTTATTTTACTTTCACTTTCTTCGGGATTTTAATTCCCCACTGTTTACATACCCTTGGGGTCATGCAGCACTGATTTCCCAGCCAGCAGGCCAGTCGACGTCATGCACTGGGAGAGGATACCGGGTATTGCATTTCAAGCTGCACCGATGTTCTCTCCAATTGATGAGGCGCCTGATGGCTGTGGTTTTAGGGGGGACACAGAGTTGGACCGCTTGTTATTTGCTCAGAAATGTTACCTCTTGAGGTAAATAAAGCAAGATGATCACTTGAGTGACGTATGCATCTTCTGTGTCCCTTTAGGACATCGAGAAGACAGGCATCGCAGGTGGAAATAGGTGCTGGAGGGCGCTCCCATCAGTCTCGAGACTTGATGTACCCAATTCGCTGCTTGGGGAAGCTGGTGTTGCTGCTCTGGTATTGACTTGGACACCCTCTTGGTTGGATGTCGTGGCACTGGGCATCGTTGCGCCAGCCAGGCCTCTCGACACTGAGTCTTATATGGCCAGGTGAAAGTCGTCACAGTGTATGGCGACTCTCCTCCTGTTGCTTACCTTGATTAGGTATGTGGTGTAACCAAGTGCTCTTTTTTACCGTGTGCAGCCCACTTCACTTACGGACGAAACCCACGAAACAATATTTCGCGTTGCTGGAGAGTTTATGTTCGTGGACAAATACCAGCTCTCCAGGTGTTAATCTGGAGATGGATGTGTGGTTGACGGCAACCATTTCGCTATGTAGCGGGATTGGTTCCTGTGGGTGGACTACAGGACTGCCTGGCGGTGTTGCTAATGGGCTATGCTGTCCTCCACTTCGCCTATGCATCTGGAAAACTCCCTTCATAACAGTAGTTCTTGGCCTTCCTGTATTACGGCAGGTGATTGGCCTGTAGTCAGATTCACCTGCCACCTAATGTGAAAAGGGCCGTTTGCAGGTGTTCGGCCCAGGTTGCTTGATTTTTGCCAACCCACAAGCATAACTGTGTCTTGAGATCCTGGTTTCGACGCTCTGTTGGGTTGGACCATGGGTAGTAAATGGCCATGTTATACAGCACTACCTACAATTTAGTAAATAGGTCACGTCATATTCTCTCTGTGAACTGCATACCATTGTTTGTGAGCAGTGTTCAAGGGTACTGCCAGCAAGGGTAGAATACGGATGCTAGTACATGTGCGATTTTACATGCATATGCACTGGAAACTGGACAGGCTCATGTACACCTAGAAAACGATTCCCTTACGACTAAAATAAAGCATTTTCCTGAGGTGGGCGGTGGTAAGGACCCATTATTTCTAATGAGGTTGTTTCGAATGGTTCGGAAGATTCCTGTGGTTGTAGTTGTGGTACTTATATGTGGGGTGGCTTTTGAAGTGGTTACATATCACAAACTCACATATGTACCTGTGCATGTCATGAGTGGCATCTAGCCGGTGCAAAATAGCTAGCATTTTTCTTGTTGTTTGTAGTGTTCCTGGAAGACCGGCAAACTAGCTGGCATGTGCATGACATGACACCTGCTGATGTGCATACTTGGGCACATAGACACACAATTGTACTTCCGGTTGGCGTGGCCTAGTTTCCACACCTGCTCCTTCCACTCACCACCATTCTCCAATGCTTTGTGATATTTCCGCTAGGCAATGTTGGGTGTCTGGGCACTGTTGATGTGTGGCTAACACATGGGCCTGGAGTTAATACAGCCTGAGTTCGTCTCCTGCCATTACCTCGATGTTGTTGCCGCTAACTACGCCCTTGCTAATTGTTCGGTGGGTGGCTGCTGTAGGGGGCACTAGGTCATCCAACTCGTCTCCATCCACTGCTACTTTTTCGCCAGGCATGCATGAGTGCATCCGCTGCAACCACTTCAAGAGCAGAAGAGCAGATGGGGTGACCGATCAGCAACCCAGGGTGTCGAAGGAAACCATTCGAGACCGTGTCCTTAGATCTCATGGGCTGCTACCCCCGCTCTTTCCCAGGGAAGAGGTTTATCCTGGTTGTAGGTGACACATTTTCTAGGTGGACCGAAGCCTATCCAGTCTCCAGCGCACGGGCAAGCACCATTGCACGGGTACTGTAAACTGAGTTCTACCCTCGCTGGGGATACCCAAAAACATTGCTCGCAGACAATGGTACGCATTTCACTGTGAGGTACTGACATGAGCTGTGCACTTGGTGGGGGGTAAGACACCATACAACACCAATATACCACACAAGGTCAAACCCCACCGAGAAGCACAACCAAGACCCAGGTACTCATGAGAGTGGGGAGGGACCACACCAGCGGGGCCGAACATTTACCTGCTGCTCTATTCACCATAAGGCGATGGGTGAATCGAGAAACAGGGCAGACTCCAGCACCGATCCTGCAGTGCTGTGAGCTCATGCTATCTGAAGAGATTGCCGCACGTCTAAAAGAGAGTACAGACGACCAGAATACGGGACAGCCAGAAGACAGCACAGGGAGGCAGAGTTAACACCAACTCGCAGGAACCAAGAAAGCTACATCAAGGATTGGATGCCTGCCACCATACAAGCAATACAACATTTGGCACCTGTCCAACTGGTCTATATCAGAGAGCATAGAATATCCAGTGGTGCAAAGAAATTCTGCGCCGAGTTCGCGCAGAAATGGAGCGGACCTCATTCAGTGTTGAAGCAGCTGGGGGACAACACATACCTCATCAGGCTGAGAAGCAAAAGGAGGGCCACTGTTCACCACGACGACTTCCGATTGGCAGTGAGGACACCAAGCATCATGACACCTGACCAGCAGGGTGTCGAGCACCGCCAAAACAACACACCAATCGCCACCAGAGGCGAAGTCGGGATACAGAGTTCTGGCAATGACGGAAAAATTCTCCAGCACCTCTTTCCTGCCACGACACCTGACATTTTGATGCCCACAAGGAACATGGAGGAGGAAGATGTATCCAAGGGAGGATCGCCACCACAAAGCACAACCATCAACACTGCATGCATCAATGCACATCCGAGATCATTACTCCACAGTATTGTGGCGCCCTGTATCACGGCGCTGGTCACCAGGGATGCTGTCGTTGGCGTGTTACTAGAGACACCTGAGGAACAGAGCTCCCTATGCGACAGCCCTCTCGATAGCTCTGTCGCAGCACCCTCAGGACCAACAGCAGGAGATATGTCACCAGAGGACGTCGGCCTAAGTGACAGGGGGAGTGTAACAGGGTTTCATAGCCCTTCACCGGGGCCCTCTCCTTCCTTCTCACAAACACCCACATTATGCCGACGTCCACACCGCAGCAGCAGCGAAGAGGAGTCAGAGGAGGAGGGGTCAACCACCCCTCTCCACAGGTCCAAGCAGCCACATCGCCTGACCTGCCCCGCATGCATCACATGTGGTGGGAACACCCCCCCACACATGAATGTAAAGGGACATCAGCCTCACCAGGGTCAGCAACTTGACCCCCAACAGCATCCATAGTCAGCTCCCAGAGGCACGGTCCTTATGCGCTCAGGCCATGCCATAAGCTGAAGCCACCTACTGTCTGTTGCACCTAGCAGCATGATGGGACATATTGGGACTGCATGGTCAAGTGGTCACCTGTGGGGGGCCATTTTATGTGAACGAGTCCACAAGCTCCTTGTGGCCACTCTGGCCACTGCAGTCACAACAACTACACCAGCTACACCAGGCCACACCAACTTCATCACGCTAAGACTGCGTAGTGCAGGTCGACCAGAACGGAAATTGCACCTTCTTGCCGACAAAGATTATGCAACTCAAGAGACCACCCTACTCATTTATTGCAAGCGGTAAGTATTTTAATAAATGGGTAGGCGATCCGAAACTGTGTTAACCCCAAAGCCACAGCCATTGGGCGCACTGGCAATTGGTCATTGCGTCGTTGCTGCTCATGCAGCTAAATACGATGTGACACACCACCAGGTGATGTCATCTGGCTTGTAGGCCAGATATGAAGTGATAAGTGCCCCAAAGTGTAATCCAATAGTGTACATCATTTTTAGAAACATATAAAACACAGTCACCACATTCACAGCTACAGTCAGGAGTGTATTTTATTGTAATAATAGCAATCAAGAATGGCATTCCACAGCCCTTTGTCCAGTTTGTCCAGGTGGACTCGTCCATCCCTTCAGGATACATCCACCTGGCAACACTGTTGTCAGTGGATTTCAACACATCATCGGAAGTGACATTCAAACACTTTTATGAGAAAATGTAATAACTTATTTAATGTATATCTATTTAAGTGCATTTATGTTATCTAAAAGGGAGATTGCCTATAAAGGCCTCCAGCATTATAACAAATCGTTTAGTGTGGTGACATTCGCCGTCAACATCACAACTTCAATATTAACAGACATTTGTTAATAAACAGAGGTGTCACAAATGTTTTTAATTTAATTCATATAGAATTTTTCACCATCACAATCATATCACAGAGTGCTCATGTTATGTTTCATTATTCGCAGTTTGTCTTCAGTTCTCGCCACTCGTGACGAAAGCCGACGCCATTCGATGCAGTCTGTCTCAGCACCAGGACAAGACTGGCGGCATTGGTCGTTTGTTCTGCGAGCCCCCTCAGTACCATTATTTAGGCTGCAATAATTTATCTACAATAGTTATATATTTGTCAACCAGAATATTCTTATTACCTATACTGTACAAAGGGGAGTGTCAACCGCCCTCTCACCGGAGAGTTTAACGCAATCGCGTATCAATTTAAGACAATGTGTATTTCATTGCTAAGGTCACCGGCAGTCCATAAGTGCTGTGTCCATTTTCATGCATTATTCACACATTATTCACATGTAGCAAGAACAGTGAATAAACCTTTTACCAAGTTAAATTATTGTCAATTCATTTTAGGATACTACATACTTTGTAGCATCACCCACATTTATTTAGCATATTTCAGGTGTACGAGATTGCCTACAGTCTCGTTATGGGGTATAAAAGTGCAAAAGTAAGTACGTGACAACTCATCAACCAACTGATGGAGATTACCAAACAGGGTCACCTGGGCCGTCGACCGGACGTCCCTCATCATTAACTCGCCACTGAGCTATGGCGCTGGGCAATACAACATTTAACCAGCCCTGGGTAACCTCGACCACATCATTGTAATTTATGTTATTTGTTATTCATAATTTTTTATGTTCGTTGTTGTTATTTACTAAAATGTACTAACTGTGCTTATGTATTGGTTTGTGTGTATTTGATGTGTAAATTTGTCAGAACTTTGTTGTTATATCTAATAATATTATATGTTGTTGTATATTCCATATCCTTGCGCTTAATGCTTACAGGCAGGATTGACAGAAACTACAAAAAAAACATTTAAAAAATTTTAAAAACAAAACTTCATTTCCGTGTACTTAACGAGTCATAAGTACGTTTCTTAATTCGTCATTTGTGAACCGTAACCCACCTTAATTGATTCTCACGTATTTTCTGACAATATATCTTGTTCTCTCGTGGATGTATAAACAATAATATAACACAGGTTAACTTAAACTTTTCAGTACAAATCACACAGCATTGTTTGTAAGACTCATTTTATAGAGGTGTGATGTATGGTTATTTAATTAACAATTGAACGTTATAGTAGACTTAATATAACATTTATTATATCTCGTTCTAAAAATTTTAATTTTTTATTTTACATAACAAAGCCTATATTTGGCTATACCGTAAACATATGTCAAACGAAATGTAGGGTGTTCATATACAACGGGCTCGGGATAGAATGATTAATGGAAATAATGAAAAATTTGTAGTGAGAGGTTGGGATTCTGATCGGAACCGGAACCAAAACTTGAACATGATATCCTTCTACGTTGACCCACAGTTATGTGGTGTGTTATTTTCTGTCTACTGGAAAAATGAAAAAGGTTATTTATTTACTGGAGGTACGACGCCTCAGTTGGACCCGCTATCTGGCACTGCATTTGCTGAACCGATTGATGTGGACTGGATTACATTCGCTGGAAGTGTTGGTTTAGAGATTTATCAACTTTCATCATCATGGGCTGTTGTTTTTGATGCAGGTTAGCCTAAATTTGAACATATACCATAGTTAAGCATACTTATTGCCGGTAAAGGCCGGGCTACAATTGATTTTGCACAGAACGTAACTCAGGCATAGAAAGGCATTTGTTAGCATGACACTCTTAACAATCATGCACAACACACAGAAAAATAGCTGATGTTAGTTGCACAGACAGTTGAGCTGTATCCTATGAAGGGCATGCCACATTTGAGCAGATAAATCTGTCTGACCTATGAGTCGACTTTGCGGTAAATATCCAGTTTAGCTTCTTTACTGTAAAAAAAATCCCGAAAAGTGGTATATTTCCACTCTACTAATTACGGAGAACACGAATATTCTAAGGTCATTAACGTATGACTAATGTCGTAATATGTGCTCACAGAACCTAACACCACGATGAGTGAATCACTATTTTACATTTTTTAACTAACCTAGGATTGTAGGATCCTAGGATTGTAAGGTTTTAAGCTAACGTAAGATTATAGGATATTAATCTAACCTAGGATAGTAGGGTTTTAACTAACCTCGAATTTTAGTGTTTTAAACTAACCTACAAATTTAGTCTAATCTAGGATGTTAGGGATTTAAAGGAACCATAAAGCACACCGGAAGAATATGAATTAACTCACCTAGATAGGCTGTGGGTACAATTCCTCTGTCCTCTGCCAATTCAACTGTTGTACACGTTACCTCACTCAACGAAACAAGTAGCACCCGCCACATAGGTGAATATTACGCACAGAAGCACTCGTTCATAGGCGAATATTATGCACAGAGCACTTGTTCTTGCACACTCAGTTTTTAAATCAGTCTGATTCGGACATCACAACTCCCAGTCGCAACAACACAACCACACTATCTCCCATCTGAACGG
Source organism: Clitarchus hookeri (assembly GCA_002778355.1). Taxonomy (NCBI): domain Eukaryota; kingdom Metazoa; phylum Arthropoda; class Insecta; order Phasmatodea; family Phasmatidae; genus Clitarchus; species Clitarchus hookeri. The sequence goes on from NQII01000042.1 coordinate 656,987, forward strand.
CAGCTGAAATTCCAATGCCAGTGATGTCAAAAAGACTGTTACGATGATGTCACGACCTACAGCCAATAAGGTGATGGCACAATGCCGAAAATCAGCTAAAGTTATGGCGTACGACGTAAACAAAGCGGCAGCTTGCTCATTCTTTTAACTATTTTATTTGATACGTTCTACTTATTGTAACATTACTTCCTGCTAAATATGAACAAAGTAAGCGGTGCAGAGCCCATTAATGGTACTTTTGTTGGTCTAGGATGTTTCGTTCAGAAAAGCCACTAAAATGGATAATTACCTAGGTATGGTTTTTACGTAACCTTTTTAATAGTTAATAGATTTGTTTAGTTGTTTCGAAATGAAGAGGAACAGTTTATCAAGTAATGCAGAGTAGTTAAGGATGTTTTTGTGTTATATCAATGACAATTGGTATAATAGATGATGGAAGAAATGTTAAAAGGGACAGCAAATGGTAACATGGAAATGTAAAAGAATGTGACCTGTTTTTTGAACTGCGTCCATCAGACAACCTCATTCGTAGTACGCAAGGCTCATCGTGATTGGAAATCTTTGCAGACTGATAGTACTGTTTAACTTCTCGGACAGATGTGTCTGCTTAATTGTGGCAGGGTCTTAATTCCTGTGCGTGCGCCGTGCGTGGCCAATCGGAGAGTGGATAGGTACCACTGAGTTCATAGCAAGTTGAAACTGATTTTTTAAAAAGTAGTGAATTTTACTAGTGCTTAGATAGTTGGTTTTAAGTTTAGTCATTAAACACTATATATGTAATAGACAATTTCACTTAACACAAAACAATATAAAAGAAGCAAAATACAGCCAATAACTTAATTAGTGAAATACAAAACATCCCACAATTTAGAATTTAAAAACCATATCAGATGATGGCAAGTCTAGAAACTCTTTTACTTTATAAAAGGGGTTTAGCAGCTATAGGCAATCATGTACTTTTTTTTTTTTTTTAAGACTGACAAACTGAGCACTTATTGGTTCGCTTGTTACATAACCTAATACTCATTGATTGAAATGATTTTAAAAATTTACTGATACTATTGTGGGTTCTATGTATTAAATAATTATTTCTAGTAAGATGATCATGTACCTGATTTACCAGGATAAAATTAGCAAAATTCTTCTTTGCATAAACTAAGCACACAAATATATAATCATTACTAACAGCCAATACTCTTTCTTGAATGAACAAGGGTTTACAGTGTTGCATATTAGTTGAATAGGTTAAAACTCGGATGGCTTTCTTCTGAACTCCAAGTACATTTTTTTATCTTGGCACCATTACCCCAATACATAATACTATATGGCATTCTATTCTGAAAAAATTGAAGTAACAAGTTTTTAAAGGTTTTGTTAAACTATCTCGTAACCTTCTTAACAAATAAACTACCTGGGAACGTTTAGTAGAGTCTTGAATTATATGTTAGTCCCATGTTAATTTGGGATCTAAATCAATTCCAAGCAACTGAACATCATCAGTATTTACCCACGTCTTAGTAAGTGTAAATCTTATATCCAGAGTTTTTACAATATTAAACAAGAATTTGTCTGCTGCATACCATTTGGCAGCCTCCCTTTTAATAGTCTCAGTACACTCATTTAAAACTGACACGTATTTGACTTAAAAAAGTTGCTTCATCAGCAAACATTACTGTACAACCTGAAATATTATCTGGTGAATCATTTACCATAATCAAAAATAGTAGTGGACCCAAAACCATTTCCTGAGGAACACCATATATGCCATAGTTATTTTATTGTGATTGTTGTTGTACGAGCTGTGTAGGTTAAGATTGACTGTACAGTGTTTGATGTTTATCCAAAACATGACTCGAGCAACAAAGTAATCTGAGCTGTCAATAAAAAACTTGAATTGTAATGTTACCAACACATTCACCTGCAATTTACTGAGCATTATTTTTCTTCATTTTGAGGACTTTTTTTGTGAAATGTTCTGTTGCTTCTGTGTGAGTGCACAATTTTTGTTGTAGCTTTCGTATTTATGGTGTACGTGTTTTCTGTGCTGTTGCACTTGCTAAATCAATTTTAGCCCAACCTTAAGCAGTAATTGGTAATTTTACACTTTAACGGCTATGTAGAAAAAATTAGTGTTTTTAATGTTTACATAGTTGGGTAAATGTTAAGAATTTGTGCTTTTTCATAAAAAAAAATATCCGAAAATGGTATGAATCTATATTACTAATCACACTAAACACAAATTTAATGGGGGCATCACAATATTCAGAGTATATACTACCAAATGCGATAATGGGAAGGGCTATGAAGATCAGAGAAATTGTGGGGTGAAATGCATACAATTTATGTAAAATTGATGTCCATTGGGTGGATTTACCGTGCTAAATGCAGGAAGGCTTAACCTAACTTCATTGAACTTCACAAGTGTTGAATCCGACACACCCTGTTATTCTTTTTACATAAAATTCCACGCTTCGCACGTTTTTGAGCGCTTTGCACTTTTTACCTACAAAGAACTGCTGGCGTGTCTTGAATCACTGTTTTGGGGATTAACTCCCCTACTGGCACCGGGACTCTGGCTGTGTGTGTAATATTTGGCCACACTTAAACAGTATTTTTGAGTGCCGGGGTCATACATGGAACTTAAAACTTACAACATTTGCAAGTGCTTCGTGCTCGATACCTGCAAAATACTTCTGGCGTGCCTTTTATCACAGTCTTGGGGATTTACTTTGATAATCATGATGAATTGTTACTTTCCTGAAAGATAAAAATAATAATCTAGAAAATGATATGAATCGACAGTATTAATCATGCTGAATAACAGCAGCACAGTTGCACTATCATCTTTGCAGTACATACTAAGGAGGGTGATATTTATTAATTTATTTTCAGGACATACAACCTGATACAGTCTGTTTACACACAGGTGGTGATTTCACCGATAGGCTGTGGCATTGATGACTTAACACGTCTTTTCCTAATACCCCACATAATAATGTGGCATCCACGAGAATGTGGGTGTTTTCAGGTTGGGACAATTTAGCATATATAAACGTTGCTATCAGTAAGTAAAATTGGGCTCATCTGCCCAAGTTTACCATGTAATACCATATTGTGTGGTAATTGTTAAGAATTGCAGGTTCTTTAGAAAACATATCAGTGTTACTAATTACTGTGAATACGAATTTCATTGGGGCATCACAGTATTCTCAGTACACACTATCAAATGTGATAATGAAGAGGGCTATGAAGGTCAGGGAAATTGTTGGGTAAAATTCGTAAAATGTATGTAAACAATATGTCGTTTAGGTTGCTTAACCACATTAAATGCAAGAAGACCTGACCTAACTTCACAGTAGGTAGATCATAAAGAGGAGGGGGGTGCCAACAGCTCGCATTGGGGAAAAGAACAATTATAAATAACAGGAATAATTGACAGTAATTAAATTGGGTCATTTAACAACAGTAAATGCAAGAAGACTATCTTAACCTAATTTCACAATAGGTAAATCACGGGATAGGTACAGAAAAAGTACAGTAAATACTAATAGGAATAAACTATGGTAATTAAATCATCTTGAAATCATATTTAATCCTGTGCGTTCTTGTTCTTATTCTGACATGTTATATATATGCAATTGCTATGCACACACCCCTATCATGAACACTTGATTCAAGTTAGATTTGAATCTTAGATTCACTTCAAAAGTACACTTAAAAACCTAGTGACTACCTTTGAAAAAAATTACCAGAATCAATGTAATAAAATGTGAGTATGCATACTTCCCTTAATTATTTAAAAAATATGATTAATTGTGGTAAGATTTTATGTTACACTCCCACAAGTAAACTTCAAAACCTAGTGCCTTGAGAACTACTTCAGCAGGCCTGCAGTTATAAAAATGATTACCCTTAAAAAAAAGCAATTAAGTTTTAAATTTTGCGCACTGGTGCTAAGATTTTATGTTACACTTCCATAAGTATACTTTAAAACCTAGTGTATACTAACCATAAAAAATATACCAGAAGCAATGTAATCAAATATGAGTATGCATACTTTCTATATTTTATTTTACATTTTGCATGCTTGTGCTAAGACTTCGATACACTTCCAAAAGTACACTTAAAAACCTAGTGTATACTAACATAAGGAAAAAAATAACCAGAATAAAAACATATAAAAATCTGTGTATGTATTCTACTCAATTTTTTTATAAATCACATACTTGTGCTAACATTTTCTGTTACACTTCCACAAGTACACTTAAAAACATAGTAACTACTAACCTTTAAGAAAAGAAAATCAATGTAATAAAATTTGCTCCCCTTGCATTTTTTTTAAATTTTGCATACTAGTGCAAAGACTTTGTGTTACGCATTAAACCCTTTCTATCAAGATTCACTAGATTCAGTGTGGTGGCGTTTGGTTTTGAGACAGAAGGTCTCTGAACATGGAGTGGTGTCAAAGTTCAGCAACGCTTACCTGAAAAATATTTTTTTCCTTGAAAATGTGAAATTGTACTGCATGCGTGAATAAAGAAATTTTGTTACATACTCAATGCTCTGTGCAGAAGAATATCTGATTCAGTGTGACAGCAGGAAATAGTAGCAAGGGAAAAGGCGATAGTAGACAGCAGGAAGCAAACAAGGATAGATGAGTGGGAAACAGTATGTAGGGAACAGGCAGTGCTGGAAGGCAGGAGGCAGTATGTTCAGGCTTGTAAGAAAGGGATTAGCAAAGGCCAGCAAGTAGGAATAAATGGACATTTCATGACTGGAGAGGAAAAAAGAGGGCTGGTCAAAGGAAAGGAAACAAGGGTGGTGCATGAGAAGGCTAGTGAAAGGGATCAGGAAAGAGGTGAAGTAGACAAGGGAAGGCAGGTGGGTGGAAGGGACACAAAGCAGGAAAGGGTTGTAGGAAATGAAACAGAGGTTGTTTTCCTAAGCAGCTCGATCGTAAAGGGGGTGGAGTTGAGGTAAATCAGGAAAGGAAATACACATGAAACAGCGTTTGGTGGTGCAAAAATCAAGGATTTGGAGGAAAGAGTTAATAGTATTAGAGGTAGTAGGGTGATAAAGGTGGTTTTAATTCATGTGGGGGGGAAATTACCTGGCTCGAAAGGAGGTGGGGCAAGAGGTAGAGAGAGACCTCCGGGGTTACTAAATAAAGTACATGAGAAGTTCCCAATAGCTAGGACAGTAGTTAGTGGCATACTGGTTAGAAAGGGAGGTAATTATTATGTTTAGGGGCTTTTCTGAAAAACAAAAAAAAAAAATTCAAAATTATGATATATTTCCACTTTACTAATCATGTAGAACACGAATATATTAGGGGCATTAATGTCCTACTAATTTCGTAATGTGTGCCAACCTAACCTAACAGGACCTAACCCCACAATGGGTGAATCACTATTTTTACATTTTTAAACTAACCTAGGATTATTGGATTTTACACTAACGTAGGATTTTTGGATTTTACGCTAACCTAGGATTGTAGGGATTCAAAGGAACTGTAAAACACACGAAAATAAGGTTCATTGACTCACCTAGGTAGGGGGCTGGTATAATTCCTCTGACGTTAATAGACTTAAACAAGCATATTTCACAATTTTTTTAAATATGTTCTACTTATTTTAACAGTAAGCCCTCTTTAATATGAACAAGGTAAGCTGTGCAGAACCCATTAATGCAACTTTTGTTGGTCTAGGACGTTTCTTTCAGAAATGTAATCAACCTGACTATACTGCTAATTTTGCAATTTTGTTCAATTTTTTAAAATATGTTTTACTTATTTTAAAGCTACGTCCCTAGTATATTTGTGTTCTACGTGATTAGTAGAGTAGAAATATATAATAATTAAAAAAAATTTTGAGTTTTTCAGAAAAGCCCCTAAACTTAATAATTACCGAAAGGGAATAACTTACAGGAAGGCAGTGGTAGCGAGTGATATTTATAAGAGATTATGTAGAGATTTGGGGGCTACATTTATAGATAGTAAGAAATGGGAAGGCTGGGAAAGTGTAGGAAGGGACCATGTACACCTGACAGAGCAGGGAAAGAGGATCCAAGGGGATCTGCTAGGTAGGGAAGCAGCTGGCTGTATGGAGAGGGTCAGGGCTGAGCAGCGAGTGTTTAAATAGCAGCTAGAGAATGACAAGGTAACAGAAGTAGAGCGAAATGGAGAGGTAAGCACTGATGAGGCCATAGGGGCAGAGAGAGGGTGGAAGCAAAGTAGGAGGGTAATGCAGCATCTTAGCATAAAGTTAATGGTGGTGAACTGTAGGTGTGTGAACAGCAAGCTGGAGGGCTTCTGGGGTAAGGTTGAAGGATATGGGGTGGATATAGTGGTAGCTGTGGAGACTTAGCTGAATCAGGAAGTGCTTGACATTGAATGTAGGCACGATGAGTTCACCTTCAGAAAAGAGAGGGATGGGAAAGGAGGAATAATGGTTTATGTAAGGGAGGGGTTGAAAGAGTCAGCAGAATGGATTAGTGAAGATGTTGAGGTGATGGAAATTAAATTGAGTGGGGGTAGTAGTAGGAGGATTACTTTGCTGGCAGCGTATAGGCCACCAGGACAGAGAAGGCAGGCATTTGAGACGATCAAGGAGAGGGTTGATAGACCAAAGGACAGGCAGTGGGTTGTTGTAGCAGGGGATCTGAATATGCCAGGTGTGAGAGGGATAGAGGGTGCAGAAGGGATGGGCAGCATGATGCAGAGAATAGCAGCGCAGTTAGTCAACAGAGGCTTGGTCCAGGTAGTAGAAACACCTACGAGGTGGTATTAAGAGGATGTTGGGTCAGTGCTGGATGTGGTGTTGGTCAGACCTGGGAATGCTGTAGTGGTGTAATAGTATTGGATGGCATAATCAATCGTGATATTCCTGTTATGGAAATTGGGCTTGGCAGGATGAGGGAAGAGCAAACGGCAGATAGGTTAGTGTGGCAAGAGGGATAGGTTTGAAAAGTGGTGTATTGAGGAAAGTGTGGAAGGGTAATGGGAAGAATTTAGAATAATAATAATGGTTATGTTGGAAAAATTTGTGCCAAAGAAAAGATTACGGTCTGGAGGAGATCCACCATGTTATGGACAGGAGATTAAAAAAATGAAGAGGAAGTGTAGAAAATTACATGCCAAGTGGAGAAATGAAGGGATGACAAGAGCTAAGGAATTGATGAAACAAATGGGAAGGGAGATTGAAAGCATGATCACAAGCAAGAATATATTTTTAGGGGAGATGGTGAAAGAATGAAAAAGGAAAGGAATGGGGGAAATTGTTTAGGTATGTTGAGACAGGAAGGGATCTCTGCCAAAAGGTAGGGATGGCAGAACTGCGTCAAATGTCCAAGAAAAATCGGAGATGCTGCACGGCCAGTACTTGTCAATGTATGAGGCAAAGGAGGATTGGAATAGGGAGGTTAATAGGGATTGGGGGTTGTTTAGTAAGTTTAAGATGAGGGAGTGGGAGATAGCAATGATAATCAGGAGGTTGAAGAGCAGAAAGGCAATGGGACCAGATGGGATAGGGAACGCAGCACTTAAGTTTGGTGGAAGAGTCATTGAAATATTTGGAGGTGTTATTTAGCAAGTCCTTAGGAGAGGGTAAGTTGCCACAAGCTTGGAGGTTGGAAGGATGCGTTGGTGGTCCCAATACACAAGCAGGGGGAGGCCTGGAAGCTACAGACTGGTGAGTCTCACATCGAGTACAGGAAAGGTAATGGAGAGGCTGGTGGTTTAGTATGTTGTGAATGTTATGAACAATAGGAATTGGTTGGAGGAGTCTCAATATGTTTTCTGAAAAGGATACTCGTGTGAGACGCAGCTGGCTGGGCTGTTAGAGGATCTGGTGCAGGCAGTTGATGAGGGGAAGCAGGTGAATGCCTGCTTCATAGACTTTAAGAAGGCATTTGATAAGGTTCCCCATGGGACTTTGATGAAGAAAGTGGATGCGCTGATACCGGACAAGTGGGTAGTGGAATGGATTGGGGACTTCCTCAGGGGGCAAAGACAGAGGGTGAAAGTGGGGGAGGCAATATCGGAGGGAGGAGAGGTTACGTCATGGGTGCCGCAGGAAAGCGTGCTGGACCCTTTGTTGTTTACCATAATGGTAAATGACATGGTTTTGGCGATTAGGGGGAAAATAAGATTGTTTGCAGATGATTATGTATTGTATGCAGTGTGGGATGGGGTGAAAACTTTCAGGCAGCCATTGACAGGATATGGTTGTGGACCATGGAGAATAAAATGAATATAAATGAAAGAAAAACTAAGGTAGTGAGGTTTACAAGGAAGAAAGTGATAAGCAGGGACATGTACAGATGGGAGGAGCAAGAGATAGAAGAAGCAGCAGAATATAAGTATCTAGGGATTGTATTGCAGGGAGACCTCAAATGGAAAAAAAAAGGGGAAGAGAGGGTTGTTGCAAAGGGAAGAAGGGCTTTGGGTATGTTGGGAAGGGTGCTGAAGGGAATCAGCGGTGAGGTGAAGGAGAAGGCATATGGCACAATGGTACGACCGATGTTAGAGTATGCGGCAGCAGTATGGGACCCGTACGTGGAGGTGCGAGAGCTAGAGAAGGTGCAATGAAGGGTAGGTGGAGAAGACAGGGGTGGGATGGTGAGGACGAAGGGAACAATAGGCCATCAGTGATGATGAAAGAAATGGGGTGGAGCTCGTTGAAGGGCGGGAGGAAAGTTGAAAGCCTGGTCAGGATGGTGAATGGAGAGGGAGGGTGGGTAAGTTTATGCTGCCAGCTAAGTAAGGGGGTGTTTAGAGGGAGAGGAAACAACATTTAGAAGCTTCAGAGGGTTTGGAGGAGAATGGAGCGGGGTAGGCTGTCTATACTTGTAAGGTTCTTTGAGGGAGTGGAATGTGTTACGGGAGGAATTGGTATCTGTGAGGGGGGTTACAAAGTTCAGGAAGGGCATAGAAGAGGAGTTTGGTCAGGTAGGGGAGATGTGAGAGAGCTCGCCACCAGGCAGTAGCCTAATTGCGGGTGTTGGTTATTATTGTTATTATTATTATATTTATGAAACACGCCAACACAAAAATTTGGTTTTCAGACAGTAGGGCTCCGATCTTGGAGTCATATTTGAAAGGGAAAGTTTACTGCACAAATTAAAATTTTTTTTTTTAAATTTTGCACACCTACTCTAAGATGTTCTATACACAATAAACTCTTTGTATTAACAACCATTAGATTCAGTATAGCGGCATTTGGTTTTGGGAAAGTAGTTCCCCAATCTTGGGATGGTGAAAAAGTTTAGTAACACGTTGCAGAAAAATATCTCTTCCCTTGAAAATTTGAAATTTTATTGCATACTTGAAAAAAGAAATTTGTTTACATACTGAATGCTCTTTGCAGAGGCATATCAGATTCAGTGCGACATCTTTTTGTTTTAAGACAGTAGGGCACCGATCTCAGAGTCAATACTTTTCAATGGATATCTTTGTTCATAAGTTCACTTAAGTTTTTTACACTATTGGTGCATATTTTAATGCTAAATAAAAATTCATTATTGTTTGCTTACAATACGACTGAACTTACGACACACACAGCAGACGCATAGTTATGAAAAAATGGCGGTTCAGACAATGAGGCGTCTTAACGACACTAGGCTACTAAAAATCTATTTAATGTCTGTAGACCCAACGCTGTTCACTCGAGTTGATATAATTATCCTACAAAAACCACAACAGAGTAAGGATAAATCGAGTATTTTGGACCAACACCCTCTTCCTTATATATTTATTATTGTACCTCTATATTTTCTCAACAGTGGTTGTAAATGCCAGCTTCCTATTTTAATTAAGTTTTGTTTCCTAGAATTCATTTGCAGTTCTATTGCATAAAAATCAAACTGTATTCAAAGAATGCTTTTAAAAAATTATGTGAATTGTTGTTTAATATGTATGTTTATTTTCAAGTTCATAATTTATTCACTTATACAGGAACATTTTTTTGATATATTTTGTCAGACATACTGTAACAAGGTTTCTTTTCAAATCACCACAGCAATCAAGGAAAAATTTTAGAATGAGATAAATAAAAAAAGAGAAATTCAAATCCCATCTTTTGAGCATTGTACTCTGATTTTCCATAAAGCAAATGTTGTAAGTAGCTATGACATCACTAACAAACCGCAAATTACAATACATGGCATTTAGAGTCCAAAACACAGTAAAACAATTACACTAAAATACTTGCATTTTACAAACAATATTCGTGGCAAAGAAAGGTTGTAACTTATTCAGAGACAAAATAAAAAGAGATAAAAGTTAGTTTACATGGCCATGAAAGTAAGAAGACACTACAAAGTAACTATAACATAAATTTGATATACCTGCTGAATGTGTTAAGTACGTACATACTCCATTTAAAACAAATGCGCTAAATCTGTAAAGATGTCACTGTCTCAATTTACATAATTATTGCAGGATGAAATAATTTGCAGTGTAAAGCTACTTCCATAAGTGTGTGAATAAATATTTGTAAGACACACAAATGGTATTACATAAGTATGGCATGGGGTTGCCATTACTGATGGGAGAAGGCTATTGCTAAGTCGGGCCACATGACTGCGAAGGACACAGTTGTCGTTTAGGCCATTCATGGAGTTGAGATGAAGTAGGGATGAAAATGTAGTAGAATGCAGTGGCGAGGAAAGTGAGAGTACCTTGTGAAAACTCACCTGCCATCGTCAATGTCCACTTTGTTTCTGACATGAAAAGATCTGGGTCAATGATTCCTGAGGATTGAACCCGGATCACCTTGATGGCAGGGCAGCATGCTAATAGCACAGCTACCAAGGCCCCCAATAAATATTTTAAATATTAATATGGTGGTTACTAGCATGCCTACTTTGTTTTTAGTCCTGCATAAGATCAGCGATCAATCAATAGCAAATCTTTACAACTACTAGAGCATGAATTTTCTTTCAATTGTGCCACGGTAATAACGTGTATCTGCATTTTATGGATATTTCAGCTTATTTCTTACACATGTGCAGAATACATCATAATGCCAGCTAAAAGTAATACTTAGCAGGGGGTAATTTTTCTTCCAAGAAAAAAAAATACATTTTTTTTAACACCACATATTTGAGGTGGACTTGAAATGTCAGGTATCTACATTAGAAAATCATTGTGCATTGTATTTGACATTGTATGTTTAAGTTTTTGGTTAAGAAATTGAAAAACAGCCTTCTTAGGACTTTTGGATAGCTATATTATTGATTGTAGTTTTATTTACCATAGAATACTGAATATGGGCTTATGTTTGTGTTTATTTCCAACTGCTAAAACAAGTCGTATTATTAGCCTACCAAAGGTAATACACGTGTCAGTTACATGTTTTGTCACAGGCATAGTAGTTGTACTTAAATTACTGTATTAGCACTGGTAACGTCTTATCTGTCAATAGATTAATTATGGCTGACAGAGCACAGATAACAATTGAGCTGACTATGGCAATGACTGAAAAATGGTAAGCTGAACAGTCCCCAAGCTTACAATAAAATCTATGCCTAAACAACACTAATAGTGTGGGTTGGGGCACAGTGCCTCAGTCATGGATCAGAAAGCACATCTGACGAACAAAACAATCTTACTGCATCAGTTAGAACTTAGTCTGATGACGATATAGAAAATTCTCTCATGGACTGTTACAAGTTGCCTCGAAGACTCAGTCCTGACTGTTTTGTGTAAAGAAATAGTGTAAACGGTGCGGAACCTAATGCTGGTCATGCGCAAATAGTGTGAGCGTTCATGCCTTGACGGAATATCATTTGAAAAACCGATACATTTATTTCATCATGAGATTATGTGAAAATGGCAAACGAATCTCAATAGTATAAACCGTAGGAAGCTATTCTGGGAGATTACATTCTTTTCTAACTATACTGACTATGAATGTCACATATACACTGAGGAAAAAAACATGATTGCAGGAATCAAATTTCTGTACCTGTGGCCCATCTAGACTGTTAATATAAGAACAGCAGTCAGATTGGTTATAAAATACCATTTTAATATTGAAATGTAGATGGTAACTGCAACAGGACTTTGTTGTTATCTTATATGTGATTATATCTGCAAATATGAGAATAGTTCCTACAGCAGAGCATTCTGTCCCTTGTACAGAACAGATTGTTTCTTCAACAGAACAACTTCAGCAATATTTGGATAGTTCAACAAACAGTATTGTAATAAACTAACAACATTCTGTTGCTGGTACCCTGAAACCCGTTTACAGTATTGTTCTGTTGTCACTTCTCTGCTGAATAAGTGTACGATTCTATATGTCTGGGAAACATGCAGAAGAACCATAAGTAAAGGATATGAAATAACTAAATTATGATCCAATGACTAGGACAAATTTTAGCACACTTGAGTTTGATGTACCGTATATAATTGTGGAAACAGGCTTATGTAAAGCTGTACATTGCTTCAATGGCTTTCACTTCATAAATGTTTGATCCACAGAAACTGAAAAAGTTGTTACCAGCCTACACTCATTCATTCTATGCAACTGGGCTGTATGTTACAGAGTTTCTCCTGGAAAACAAACAATTGTAGAAAACTTGAAGAAAAAAACTTATTTTCTGAAGTACACAGGGGTAGTTGGTTTTAGAAAGTAACTCCAGCAAGTGGCTTAAAACTGTTAAGTTTACATGCTTCTGGAATGCTCTGATTTATCACTCTACTAAGTAGAAAACTTTCATAAAACAAATTTTTTCAATTGTTTACTTTTCTTTTAACATTGTCAATAATTCAGAATACAAGGGAAGAGAGGGAATAATATTCCCGAGTGATAGTCTCAAACAAAAATGAACAATCAAAAAATATGTTAGTTACTGTCAAGGAAACTGATTGTGTACACATTGTATTTTTTCCCTGATATGACTTGGAAAGAAAAAGAGTTTATTTTGAAATCAATCTTATCGAAAGGAAGGAATCCCATATTCTATTTTATGCAGCACAGTGTTTATAAAACCTAGTATTTTATAAATAATGAATTTTAGGGGCCATAGTGATGTAGTTGTTGGACTACTCGCCTCCCACCTAGGAGAACCATGTTCGATTCCCGGTGGGGTCGCTCCTGGACTTTCGCATGTTGGAATCGTACCGGACAATGCCGCTGATCGGCGGGTTTCCTCGGGAATCTCCTGTTTCCCCCACCCTTACATTCTGGTGCTGCTCCATATTCACATTGCTTCTCTCTCATTTGCTCTCAAGACCTCAAGGTTAAGAGCTGCTTAAATCTCTTAACTCACTCACTCATTAATTTTTATTTATGTCATTAACATTGACAGTCACATATGTGACTGAAATGATGATACAATAGCAACTAGCTGTATGCTATCACTGGCATGAAAATGAATAATTGTCTTTCATGCTTTTCATTTCTTTTCATTTTCATTTCCTTTGGGAAAAACCTAACGTTTTCTAAATCAATAAATATGTGTTACATCAAATAAATTAATATAGAAATAATACGTACAAAATGAGAGATAAAATTTTAAAAAAAAAAGTGGGGGCCAATAGTCTTGGTGTGTCTGGATGTTTTGAAACAAACTTTTAAAAAAATCACCCTAGGAGTGACATGTCATCCTGTTTTTTAAATTACTTGTATACCACTTATAATACTGATTAACTTTAAAGTATTATATTTTTGAATAAATGAAACTTTAACTTAGTATCTTCTATAACTTGTAATATTTATTTTGTATTCAGTACGAATTAAGAACGCTAAAAGCAGATATATGTTGGCAACGGCTAGCAAGAAATAGTTCACAGTAAAAATATTATTTTAATCTAGTTTTTTTAGTATGCTTTGTGTAAATTAAACTTTTAGATATCACTGATAGAAATATATTTCATTGTTACAGTTAAAAATATCAGCACAAATTATGGTGCGTAGGTCCTAGTGGCATGGTGTTTTTTTTGTCTGAGGAACAAACTTGAATAGGCGGAGCAGAGCTTGTCACACACACACTCTTTCTTTCTCTCTCAAATGGAAATTTGCATAATCATCCTAATTGGTTTTATTCTAAGTAAACTGTTATATTTGTATCTTACAGATATTGGTTTTGATTATATATTCCCTTATTAGCACATTCCCTTTACAAATGAACTTTAACAGGTACAATTACATTCTCAAATGAGTACCAGTACTTTGAGTAATATGCAGATATGAATTGAACATTCATGTCGCATAAAATCTGCAGTACATGTACAATTGTAAACTAAGGTATATGTTACACAATTAGAGGATTTAAACTGTAAACCATATGCTTGTTCACCAAACAAAAATGTGCAACGTGCTTTCCCGCTGAGCTATTACAATGGCACACCTACTACTGTCCTCGTATGGTGACAAGTATAGCAAGACTCCAATGAGATGTTGCGAAACGCTCACCTTCAACTGCTGATTAGGCCACAATACATCATGTGGCACAACTTTCACCATTATAAATGGCCTTAGAATACTTGTCATTTTTATGTCCTGGTGTTCTTATGCGGTAGTTTCTGGACACTCAGTACAGGAAAGGTCAGTGACAATATTTAAAAGTTGATTTCAGAAATCTTCAATTAACCGTGAACAGCTTATATTGAAACAAATCCTAAAATAATATGTTGCTTTATAAATCTCATGTGTCTGGATTATGCAACTTTATTTTGTGCCTATATTCCATTATTAAAAATGAAGCGAACTACACATCTCTGCCCTTCAAAGCACTAAATAAGTACGAGAAATGGTTGCAATAAATTTCAAAAATGATATCTACAAGGTTTTTAAATCTCACTAAAATAAAAATGAGTTTACTAGTTCTGCCTGCAAAGGTAATGTACCCAAACTGAACACTTACATTGAACAAGTCTAAACTCCACTGGACATTTATAAGATTGAGACTAGCATTTAAAAAAAAGTTTCAAGAAAAATTTTATCCTCGTGATTTACCACCCACTCTTGACTAAAACACAGTTTTATCCTCCTCATTTCCATACAACAAAATTCAAAAATGAGAAACTAATATTCCGATGTGAAAATTTAAAAAATTACACATCATTAGGTAAAAATAATTTTATTGTTATAATTTTGTAATATATTTTGGTGCATGTAACATCAAAGGAAGTTACAAATACTGAATATGGTACATTGTAACAAAAATTAAAATAAAATAGCCCACAAACAAATGTAACACATGCCCTAGATAGTAATTACAAAAGTTAATTTTTACACGTTCATCACTTGCCTTGTTCTAGCATCTTTGCCCATTTTACAGAACTAAGAGTGTAAATTAAATCTGTACAGAGAAAAGTGTAAATGAAATACACATGCATGCATAAAACTGAAAATGGAAGAGTAGACAGATTTTTTGCTATTGGCTGTTATTTGTGATGCACCTGTCTTTAGTGTACAATGGTGTAAAAGAATATGGCTACAACTCTGACTCCGAACATAGTTTAGGCAAATGTGTATCTCTTAAAATTGGTTTTTTTTTAGATAGCTTGCAATTTTATAGCATTCACAAGCATAAAATAATATCTCTTAGCAAAAGCTGCAGAAGAATTGTATACACAGAATTACATTGCATGAATCAGCTTTGACCTTTCCCAAACCAAATTCCTTGCTTTATGTCTCAAAGGCATCACACATTATTATTTCAAATAATATTTTTTGCAACGATTTCCTTGCCAAAATAAATATTTACGAACAGGCCCTGAGAGTTGAATGAGTCATAATACGACACAAGTGTGTGTGCACATTCGGAACAGTAGCAGAATTTCTTTGTCCTTAACTGGAAAAAAAATTCCACAGTTTATTTAAAATAAAAGCAATTCTTTTAACACTAGGTACTTACTTAGTTCACATGTATAAAGACCACATTCAGTGCTTCACTGCCAATAGTTTTAAGTAATTTCAGTGAAATCTATAACAGTGTCAATGCAGACTTGAAAGCAATTACAAATTGGGCTTCCAAGAACGTACTGATATTAACTCCATTGAGTACGATGTGCCTATTAATAGGATCACCGGCCCTAGCTGCGGCAGCCAAAGTCACATCCATGCTGGACATCTGGTTTGGTGAGACAAAGTTAAATCTCTCCTCGGCTGTTAGAAATTTCAGGCTTTATAATATGGATGAACATCTCTACTGGATAGGGCATGTGTCTAGTATTCATATTTTTTTTAAAGAGTATACTACACCATTTACTCCATACGGCACCTTTAAAAGTCCCTATAGGCAAAAAATAAGAGTATGTTTGTAAACAGATTTTAACACCTATCAATAACTATATATATATATATATATATATGGGATTGAAGGAAATCAGATGACAAAAATTTTGCAAACAATTAACATAAAATACAAATTGTAAGCTTACATTTTATCATTAGCGAAGCCGAAGCTTATGTATATTTAACATATTATGACTTAACTGCTATTAAAGCAACATTTTTTACATAATATTTAAACTCAAATAGTTATGTTAGAATACATGTTACCTATTATAATAATTTTAACACAGAGGTATAGAACAACTCACACAAAACTTCTTAAAAGTTGTGTGTTTCACACACACACACATATATATAAGTTTGAGACAGTTTTTTTTTCTCTAGGAAGCAAGTCTTCAACCCAAATAACTTGGATGTTGCACACTGCTTTACATGTAGACACTAAGCACACAAAAGATCAGATCTCTAAATGCAACTTTGGTGAAGCAGGGTGGGGTATAAAGTGGGGTAAACAGTCATCTGAATGCTGAAAGTAGATGGCAGTCATCTTGAAAATAAAAAATTAATTTTATAACATAAATATACAGTGTAATAGTATCTTATGTAAGGTTATACATGACACTAAATACTCCACAATAGGTGACTTATTAAAAAAAGTTATGGCTAGTTGTGTAAACCTACAAAATCTATGAAATTTGCTTGCAGTTTGCTTGAAAAATGGCTGCCGTCATCCACTTGTAGGTAAAAATTTAAATTAATATTTTTCTTTCACCTTGGGGCTGTGTTGTGGCCATACACGCATGTATTGCTTGCAGGCTAGGTGCTGTATCGCTGCAGAGGTTAATAGCAGAATGTTTGTGTGCGTTTCAAACAAAAACGGTGGGTTCTAGGCATTTGCAGCAAGGGGACCTTTTTTGTTTCGTAGGTCATACTGTTCAGTTAATTAGCATCAAATGTTCATAATTCCCGACGGTACTGGTAGTTTCATTAACAGGGAGTGTTATTAATGTGATTTTGCTATTAGGTTGATGATTCCGATAACCTAAACCAATATTCTGCGAATTGTACTTTCATTTCACCTGGTTTTCAATATTTTGCAAAAAATACTTTCCAAAATCTCTATTTTCGGGGACCTATTTCGCCCTTAATAATTAGTTTAGGTACAAAGTGTCCTATATATTTGCCACTTGATTTTGCAGAAAAAATCACTTCATGAAGATTGTTGGTCGAATTCAGCCCCACTCTATATATATATACACACACACAAATCACATTATTATGACCACCTGCTATTATTCAGAGTAACCGCTCTTCGCAGTACAGACAGCTGTTAGACTAGCTGGCAGTGACTCAGTCAGGTGCTGATAGGTCCCCATGGGTATATGCAGTCCTTTTTTCTGCAGTGCATCCCACAATTGTTGAAGGGTGCATGGCGGACATGACAGACGGTGAACATGACTATCGAGGTGGTTCCACAGATGTTCAATTGGATTGTTATCGGGGCTGTTTGGGGGCCAGGGAAGAACTTTGAAGTCTTGATCATGCTCTTCCAGCCACGTGTGGACACTTCTAGCTGTGTGGCAAGGTGCATTATCGTGCTGGAAGATTCCATCCTCCCGCGGAAAGACAATCATCATGTATGGGTGGACGTGATCACCGAGGATGGATTCATAACCAAATTGATCAGGAGTACCTTCCACACAGATGATGGGACTTAGAGAATACACCTAGAACAGTCCCCGGACCATAACACTGCCCTCACCGCCTTGTGTTCATCCAGCATAGGATGCAGGGCGTCAGTTATCTGACGTTTCTCGCTGGACACGCTGACGTCCATCCGTTCTATGCAGCTGAAACCGTGACTATCAGAGAAGGCTACCCATCACCAATCAGCAGCAGTCCAGTAGCCATACTGTCGATGAAATTTCAGTCGTTTTCGTCAATGCACCTGTTTTAGCATCGGTGCAGTCACCCTCCATCTACTCCGGAGCCCCATTCGCAGAAGGGTTTGATGAACTGTTGCGGTAGACACGTCTGGATGCCCGCTGTTTCATTTGGATGGTGAGCTATTCCACTCTAGCCTTTCGGTTGGCCTTCATGCACCATCGTAGTCAACGTTCACCTCAGACATCAATGGTGCGTGGAGCTCCGCAGTTTCGACGATGGTTATTCCTAATGCTGCCATTTGTCCACTCACGATACACCTTTACCACAGAAGCACGTGAACAGTTCACAAATGTCGCTGTTTCCGAAATGCTGCCCCCCTTGGCCCGAAAGCCTATGATCGCCTCTTTTTGCAACATGGTTAAATATTTTCCCCCACCCATGACAGCAGGAGGCACACTGTGTACAGCCAACTTGTCAGTCGCATTATGCACCCGCTTCATCAGCCCACGTCATGGGCTATGTGCTGCAGATGGTTCCTTTAGCAGATGGTCATAATGTTTTTTTACTATGTATATACATACACACACAGGATGAGTCTGGACTGAGTGTGTTAATTTCAAGAGGCGATTCCTTATGTGTAATAAAGAAGAAATGTATTTGGGCATTTTCCTATTAAGTGAAAATTGTGGCTGCTACACGCCATTGAAAATCAAATTTTAAATTGCATTTCATCAAAAATTTCCGAAACCATTTTAGATTAAGCAACATAATTTTGATCAGTGGTACAGGAAAGAGAGATCTTGAACCTATTATGATTGTGGTGGTAATATCATCTCCCCTTCGGTACGTACTTGGGATTCATTACCCTTTTTTAGCTGTTACTTTCAAAACACTGAGATGTAATGAACATTTACATATGGTATGTTAATGAGAATGTGAAAAGCAACAACAGAGGTAGTATTTTCGGCTATTGCTAACCGTATTCGCGATATCAGCGTTTGTATGTGTAAAGATGTGCATAAGAATGCCTGAGGGATATGCAAACTGAAATGCAGTGTAGCCAAAAACCTAGGTGTTGTCCAAACAAATGGATATGAAACCACTGTTTTGCTCATTCGGAACGTTTGTCAATAAGTTACCACAGAGGCATAGTTACTTTACTTTTTGATGTCCTGAATTGGACCCGACAGGACAACATTTTTGTGGTAATTTTTCCATTCTTGTTAACCTTTATTGCAACAGTCTTTCATGATTACAGGCTGTATGTTAATTATTTATTACCATCCGTATTATTGTGAAGGAAATATGTTTTAGATGAACCCTGTCCTCAGTGTCAGTGCCCTTCACCTCTGTGGTAGCTTATTGACATACATTCCAAATCAGTAACAAACATTTCCATGCCTGCTTCTACCTACGTGTGCACAACGCCTGGTTCTTACACTACACTGCAATTCAGTTTGCATACCCCTCAGGCATTCTTACGCACACCTGTAAACATATGAATGCTGATATCGCTAGAACGGTTATCCTTATTGAGTGCCGAAAATACTACCTTTGTTGTTGCTTTTTACATTCCAATTAACATACCATACGTAAACGTTCATTACATCTCAGTGTTTTAAAAATAACAGCCAAGAAAGGTTGATGAACCCTAAGTACATCCAGAAGGGAGGATGATATTACCACCACACTCATAACAGGTTCAAAATCTCCCTTTCCTGTACCACTGTTCAAAAATATTTGACGAAATGAAATTTAAAATTTTATCTTTTAATGGCGCGTAGCGGCCACAATTTCCACTTTATTGGAAAATGTCCAAATGCATTTCTTCTTTATTTCTCATAAGGAATCACCTCCTAAAATTAACACACCAGTCCAGACTCGTTCTGCTATCTATACACAGACACACACAATATATTGTTACAAGACACTAGAGTGGTGTATCTGAGTTGTGAGGGATGGAGGTCTTAATAAAAATAAAAGATTTTATTTATAATTTATTCACACAGCTATTATTTACAACATTAAATTAGCTATTTCTACTATTATTATTTCTAAGCAAGCGGGATATATAACTTTTATCTCAACTCAAATTAAAGTCCTTCTCAATGTCTCTGGTTGGTTATAGTCAATTAAGTCACACTAATTAACACATGTTCAGTCTGTCTTTTGCCATCATTGCAATGTCTTTCACTCACGCATCCAGTCCAATAGTCCAGACTGCCAATTGCACCTTCACTGCACCAATCCTCGCAGTCCCAGATTTTCCTCCAACTGGTCACTTCATGTACCACTCATTGCTCTTCTGGCTTGTCTTCTATCGCTTATGACCGCAAAATTGCCCAAATTCCCAACTCATTAACTCCCGGCTTGGATGCCCATCTCGCTTAAATATTATCGCTGCCATTGATCTGGAAGGTTTGTTGCACCCCAAGTCATGCTGAGAGAAACTCTGTCATTAAACCAGAATAGTCTTAAGATAAATGCATAAATTCAATCAGCTGAATGTCAGGAGTGCGCGAGCCGCAAATGATTATCGTGGCAGCACGCTTTTCGTAACAAGATAAAAGTATCTTGAATTATCGGTTGTCTGACCTTTCAACATTCCTCCATTCTTGCAGCTTGCTATTATATCCCTACTTTGTCCTACACACCCTCTTTGCTCGCACGATGCAAAGCATCTACCTGTAACACTGCCCCTCCTCAAGTATCTTTGTCCCGAACAGACTCTGCAACATCCGGTCCTTCGTAGAGTGCCAGTCAGTCGATTTGGATGACCTTCGGCCTCGCCTGCAAGCCTTGAAAACAAATCCTAATGACCACATCATTGATCTTCTTCAGAATCCTGTAGGGGCTTTCCCAACATTTCCATAGCTTCTGGCAGTATCCTTTTTGCCTTTGTGGGTTGTACATCCACAACAGTTGTCATTCTTGAAATACCTCGCTTGGCATTCTCCTATCATACTGCAATTTCATCCTGTCACTATTTATTCTGAAGTGCTGCCGAGCAAAATCATGAATGCCAACTGGTATGTTACGTAATTAGCTGGCATAATCAGGTCGGCCAAACAGCAGGTCACTAGGAATGCATAGTTCTCTTCCAAACATCATCCTTGACGGTGTTGCCCTTGTGGACTCATGAAATGCTGAGCGGTACATTAGGAGAAACAATGGCACCTTTGAATCCCAATTTTTTTGGTTGTCTGCCACAAAGATCAACAGGTACTGCTCAAGAGTGTGGTTAAGCCTCTTGACCATTTCATCTGACTGAGGATATAAGGCTGTAGTCGTAGTCTTTTTCATCCCCAAAATCTTTGTTACCTCCTGGAACACTGCAGCTTCAAAGTTTCTTCCCTGATCAGAATGGAGTTATAGTGTCACCCTAAACCTCGAGAAGACATACTCTATGAGTGCATCAACCACAGAACATGCTTCCTGGATCAGGAGCGGAGTGATGTCAGGCCAATTAGTAGAGTAATCTTGGGCCATCATTAGATACTGATTACCTATCTCTGTGATAGGCAAAGGACCCAGAATATCTACTGCCATCCTCTCAAATGGGGCTCTTACACTGTATTTCTGGAGATATTCTTGTCCCATGGTTCTTGGGCCCTTCCTCGCTGTGTTGGTGTCGCATATTCGGCACCATCTCTCAACATCCTCCCGACAATGAAGCCAGTAGAATCTCAGTCTAACTCTTATTAACACCAAGGTATCCACCGGCTGCTGCATTATGCAGTTCTTCTGAGACTTTGGGAACCCTACTTTCTGGAAGAACCAACTGTAGACGTGTGTTTTTTCCATCATTACTTTCTCAGTTTCTGTAAAGTACACCATTCTTCAGTACGAGGGAATTCCATTGTGCCCAGTATGCTTTGTCTGCTGCGCTCAGACTAAATACCCTATCTCTTCCCATTTTTGCAGACAGCCAATTTCTTTCCATTCTAGTAAAGGCTGCAAAGTGGGATCATTCAGCTGATCTTTCCTAATTCCCTCATCACTCCAGGTAGGTGACCCATCACAAAATAAAGAACCTTTAATTATTGTCCCTTACCTTCAGCGATTCACCACTCTTTTCTTCCTGGCATTCGTAATGACGACAAAATGGCTCACATGGCTGTCTTGACAGTGCACCTGCAACATGTAAAATTTAATGGTAATAGGCTAATTATCCTAGAACACTCCGCCCTTCAGTTTTGTCAGTTGGTGTCTGCCAATTTCTTATTGCTTTAGTTTTCTTGGTGTATGTTCCAATTCTTTGGGCCAACACTAATGTCCCAAGAAATTTATTTTCTTTTGGAAAATGTGGCACTTCTTTGGAACTAGTTTAAAGTTGGCTGCTGCCATTTTCTGGAATACAAAGTCTAAACGTGGTAGGTGCTCTTCAAATATCATTCCTGTCACAACAATGTCATGTAGGTAAACCAGACAATTATAGGGGAAGGACTTTCTCCATCAAGAGTTTGAAGGTGGCAGGGGCAGAACACAACCCAAAAGGCATAACTTTGAACTGCCAGTTTCCTTTCCCTTAGATACAAAATGTAGTCTTCTCTTGGTGCTCTGGGGCCACCTCGCACTGCCAGTACCCACTCTTCATGTCCAAAGTAGAAGACCATTGCAAACTTGCTAGACTGTTCAGTGTGTCGTCTATTCTTGGAAGTGGATAAATTCATTTTTTGTCACGTTATTAAGCTTGCAATAATCTATACAAAAGCTCCGAGAGCCATTTTTCTTGTTAACAAGAATGATGGGAGATGACCATGGACTAACTGATAGTTTTATCACATCTAGATCCTTCATTTCATTTTGAATTCCCTCAACCTGCCTCATGTGAAGCTAGTGGCAATCATCTTGGTGGCTGCTTTATGGGCCTGGCATCTACTGTATCAATGTGTGGGCAGGTTGCATAAGTCCTTTCAAGGTAATTTGGTCAGTAATTCAAAGACAGCCTTCTCCTGTCGCCAGTTAAGGTTTTCTCTTGTTCTTTTTAGCAGTTCCTCCTCTCCTGTCGCCAGTTAAAGTTTTCTCTTGTTTTTTTTAGAAGTTCCTCCAGTATTTCTGGTAGAGGACATTCTATTTGTTTTGCTCCAGAATCTTCTAGAACATTTGGAAGTACCTGTGTGACCTGTTTGCAAACACCTATCACGGCTCCCGCCTCAAGACGAATGGCACTATCTGACAAATTTATCATTCTAACTTTAAAACTGTCAGAATTAGAAGATACCGAAGTCCTTGCTATAATAACTTTACCTGGCAGGATGCCAACCTGCTCTGCTGGCTCAGTTAGACCCAAACGCCTAACAAATTTTCCTGATAATTTTACTAGAAGTGGGCAGCACCATGGGTTGACCACAGGCTACTGGGCAGCTAATTGGCGAGGACAAATTATGCCGTGCTGACACCACCAACTCTGTACTGCCTATTCGTAGTACACTAAGCCAAGTATTGATACAGCACCCCAGCCTATAGTGTACATCAAGCCCCAAAAGACTTTCATCCTCTATTTCTGCTATGTAAACATCATGCTATATGCTAACGTTACCAAGCTTTACCTCTGACTGGTGTGGTCACACCTGTTACTGTAATTAATTAGCAATGTTCCATGCTTTCATTGGACAATNTGGTGGGAAGGCCCAAGGATGTCTGGTCTTACCATCTTGTAGTTAGTTGCCCCTGTGTCAACAACCATCTGACAAGAAACATAATTCAGGATTCCCTCGACCAATATTGCATCCAAGTTGTTGTGTTTCACTGAACTCACCTGCAAGAACAATAAGGCTTTTTGTCCAGCAATCACCAACTTTTTCCCATCAAGATCGGTGCTTACAAGTTTCCCGAAGATTTTGCACATTCAGCTGCCCTTCATCGCCTGCTTCCTAGTTACTGCTGCTGTTACTGAGGACAGTTGACTCTCAGGTGCCCAGCCTGTCAACATGACCAACATTCAAGCCATTTGAATGGGAAGTGGGGACAGTGAATCTCAGTAGCAGACCCTGGAAGCTAAATCTCTCATGGTTATTTGCAATTCTTTCAGCATCCTCTTTATGCTGTCATCCTCATCTTCGTTCTGCATCGCTGCTGGCACTGGATGTGAAGGCACTGATGCCGGTCTTGCTGACTCCACCTCCAGTGCTTAGGCCAGGACATCCTACATGGTTTGAAGCACAGCCAGAGGTGTACAGTTTGCCACACCCTGGTATCAGCAATCACATCAGTGAAGAAACCAGAGACAGGTGGGACAGCTGCACGATGTTCTGCCACAACTTCTGCAGTGGTTCCCCTGGTCACTGGGTGCAGCTACAGTTGGGCATGGTGGGTGTGTTGCAAGTATCAGTCGCCGAAGTGCAGCTCCAATGCTGACACCAGTGTGGACTATTCCAGTTGATGTTTTTCAATTAGCATCTGCAGTATTCTCAGTGCAGAACCCCTCAGTACAGCCACAAGGTAATACTCCCGCATCCTCATCAGTCCTTTCTCTTGAATTTATGGGGCAAAAGCAACTGGCCAAAACCCACTAACGCAATCCACAGTTAAAAATATTTTGCACCGCCTAATAAATATAATTTGTAATTTGTAAATGGTAATAGATAAATGCTTCCAAACCTTATTGAGGCCACGGAAGTCAGCGACTAGTCTCACCTTGGTTCCATTCGCTGTCTTTTTGCATAACTAAAATCATAGGTGCCAACCAAGGACTAGACTATCGGTGCAATGTAATAACTCAGCATATTACTTTAATGTTGAAGCTAAATTGTCTGTATTCTCTTGATAAAAATGTTCTAATACTCCCCCAGCAGAGGAGCGGTAGTGTAGAGGGGAAGGAGTGAGTGCAGGTGCACCCGCCATCTTGCTGTGGTTTCCCCCAAGGTGGAAGAGAGGTTGGATGGTGATGCAGATGACCTCACACTGCTCCAAAAATGGTCGTCCTGTTGCTTGTGACCTGTGCTGTTAGCACAAGGGCGTGCCTGAACTATTGTTGGCGTGCTTTCCACCTATGTGCTGTAGTATCCTCGGGGTGTTGTTTCTGACGTCCCACGCTACTTACATTGCTTCTGCAGTGCAATCTTGATGTGCCGGAATGCAAGGGTGGGGGAAACAGGAGTTCCCCAAGAAAACCTGCCGACCAGTGGCATCGTCCTACACAATTTACACTTGCGAAAATCTGGGAGTATGTTGCTACTGAGATAATTAGGAAATATGCCAAAACGCAATTGTGACACATAACGGAGGTATACATGTATCCCTCTGTTCAGTAGAAGAAATATTGTTTAAAATTATTTTAAGTTTTGTTAATTAAAAAAATTAATTTTTTAGTT
This sequence comes from Clitarchus hookeri, assembly GCA_002778355.1. NCBI lineage: Eukaryota > Metazoa > Arthropoda > Insecta > Phasmatodea > Phasmatidae > Clitarchus > Clitarchus hookeri. Next base: position 682,437 of record NQII01000042.1, read on the forward strand.
TGTGCATTTTAGAAACAAATAAGTGTATGTACTGTTTCTTTTTAGTGCTGATTTTGTTCCCTTTTTTCCAAGTATAACCCATATCTGGTACATTGAACAAGTATATTGCATGAGTTTTGACAAAATAGTTGGCTTGTTTTGTTGGTGCTGTGCAAATGCAAATGTAGAGTGGCATCACCGGCACCGGTTCAAGTAATGCCTTGTATATTTTTCAGCAAAAGTAACAGGAGTTCTGCTACTGCTAGGTTTTGGAAGTCTGGTTGGCTACAGAATTTTGAAATATTTGTGGTTGTCTCGCTTTTCTGATCAATCTGAGCCACCTTCTCCAACACTGCAGCACAATGTGACAATTTCTGTGAATAGGAATCAGCTGCTGGAAGATGTTGACAGTACAGATTTGAACGACGTTGAGGTAAGATTCCTGCAAGTAAGTATTCTCATAAATCACAAAACAGTTCTTGGTCTTTTCAAACATGCAGAACAGTTTTTGTCCACTGTCTTTATGCAAGTAATAAAAAATTTTTAAAAAGATGGTGATTTTGTTTACAATCATGGTATGTTTCATCTACCTACTGAGTTTCCTAGACTAATTGTACTTGGTTGAAAATGTTGACTTAATCATGTTATTAAGTATGAGCTGAGACATAAACATGTCTTTATTAGAATTGTTTAATATCCTACAGTTATTTTCAGCTCTCCCAATAATTTCAATTAAAAATATTTACTTTTGGTAGTTCATGATTTACGTGTCAGATACTGAAAATTTTACAGCAAACTTCTTAACTTTTAATGTTGATCAATAAATAAATTTGAAAATGTTGCCAAGTCATGGAAATTTCTATTGTCTGATGGAGTAAGTCCTGCTGTTAACATTTTTGCCTGACTTTCTCATTTATTGCTTCATTTGCAACTACATTGCCCAAACTTATTTTCATATAATACACAGCTTATTAAATATGACCAATTATTGATATTCTAGGGTCTGGTTATGTAGTCACATGATTTAACTTTGTTCTAATGAGAATATGAAACTTGTGCAATTTTTTCCTATAAAGTTGTATTTTCCAGAAACATATATTTGTTATAGTAGGATTTACTGTGTACAGTTATGGTTGATGAATAAAAATAAGACCCAACACCAATATGAAACCTTTGGTGATGGGGATGGTGGTGATGTTTATCACTGATGGATGTGATAGGCACCAATGTTCTGCTAAGTGTATTTATATAGTGGTAAATATGGTGGAAAAGTGCTTGTATATATTTGTGCTATGTATGTGTAAATATGTGTGTGCTATACATGTTAGGTGCAATGTAAAAGTTACCAGACTCCATGCAAAAGACAATATTAGTGCTTAACATACTCAGTTTTGATTGCCATCGATTCAGAGTAGTCTTCTTGAAAAGTATACCGCAAGCCCATCCCCAGCACCCCTCACTTCTGCTAAGGAGAACTGTGGGATTAATTTTCTTAGTTGCTGTCTCAGGCTCATGGACCTGTTAATCTTTTTGGTTGTTCAATATAAAAGTATTGAACAACCAAAAAGATTACTTCTTAAAGTTGAAACACTTGTAAACGTTTCATTTTTTGTCTGCAAACATGTTGGTCGCATAGAAAAGTCAAAAGAATGTCAACAACTTCTTCTTTCCTCTCGAACACAAAAAGGAGTAACCATAATGATCAACATCCCTTTCTTCTCATTCAATTGGTACCTCCTCTTGACCTTGGTTGACTATTGTCCTGTTGCCAGGTGTAGCAGCATTCCCAGAAACAAAAGAGGGGTGGAGAAAAGTATAGATTGCTGAAGCAGCTAGAAGAGGGGAGGTAGAGTAGCTGAAAGAGCGGAAGTAGCGAACAAGAAGGGAGGGTTCTCAAGCAAAAGGGAGATGGAAAATACTGAGATATGGCAACAGAAAGAAAAAGTGGATTTTACGTTTATCAGTTGATTCATCTGCAAGCTATATAAAGTACTCATCCTTATACATTATGACAAAGAATGACAACTGCTGTTCTTGGAAATAAAAGTGCCTGCAATTAAGCAGTGGTCAGATTTAGAAGCAGTATCTTTTAAAAGGTTCAAGAAGGTGTAATTTGTGTTTATTTTCTGTCTTCATTGCATGTGTTTACTGATGGTTGGCAAAAAAATAGTTTTTCTTAATTGTCAGTGATTATTGGTTATTTTAATTTTAGTGATCTTTACGTAAACAATGGTCATGTGTGGAAAATACCACTATTAGATGTGCTAAATTGTATTTCACTGCCAGCTTGCCAGCTCCATGCACGTGAAGGCATTTAGAAAACACAGGGTGCCCAGGAAGTGAGTGTAAGATAACACTGCATGAAATGATGCTTTGTAGTCATTTCTTTGTTGTGATGATAATTCACTTCAGCGATAATTTATTTTGTCGTCAGTTGTCATTACAGCGAGGTTCCTCTGTAGTTACTACAATTCAAATAAGAAAATAAATTAGGCCTACGTGTCATTAACTATCAACATATCCTAATTTTACTCTTTTTTAAAGGTTTCCTAAAAAAATAATATATAAACATGTTTTTATACCAAAAATTCCTTATTTCAGTTCTAGCATTGATTTGTACCAAAGAAATATAATAACTATTGTAGCTACATATTTTGAACCCCATATATAGAGAAGTTATTTCTGGAAACCAAGTCGATGCAATCTACTTTGATCTGTCACCTATAAGTTGGTGAGTTTCAATATTTTATTGCAAAAACTTAAGTCAGTAAGACTGCACTACCAAAACCTTAAACTGATAAAAAATTATTTAGCAAACAGATATTGCAGAGTTAATTCACAATAGCTTCGCTAGTTTTCTAGCTACTTCTGATGTCTCTTAAGGTGGCTTTCTTTCTCCCTTGCTCCTTTTATCTTCCTAGTACCTTGCTGTTTATTATCTTCAAAGACAATGTTACTGCAGCTATAAATCCCTGCAAAGTTGTGTTACCTGATGATTTTAAAATTAGTAGAAAAATTATTACTTCTGAAGACTGTCACTTATTACAACAGGATCTCTCAGCTGTAAGGCATTGGTGTATCAAGAATAAAATGGAGTTAATCTCAGAACACAACTAATTACATTCTCGAGAAAAATGTCGAAAGTAAATTATAATTACGTAGGTAACTGTAAATCTCTCCCAAAAAGTAATTAAAGTACCCTGTTAGATTCTAATTTGCTGCTACATTATTATGTAATTATTTAAAATCATCAAACATAAAATTATTAAGCTTAATTAAACTTACAGCTTCTAAATTCAAGTCCATTCTAGACTAGTATCGTATCATTCTAAACTTAAGTCTTCTCCAAGATAGAAGGGATTAATTTAACTTGTTTCTAGTATACAAAAGGGGGCCGCGGTGGTGTAGTGGTTAGAATACTCACCTTTCACCTAGGCAAACCGGGTTCGATTCCCAGTGGAGTCGCTCCTGATTTTTTCATATGGTAATCGTGCCAGACGATGCCGCTGGTCGGCGGGTTTTCTCTGGGATCTCCCGTTTCCCCCACCCTTATCTGTTCTCAAGACCTCAATGTTAAGAGCTGCCAAAATCTCTCCACTCTAGTATACAAAATATTATATAATACAATTGAATGTACTGAAGTATTTACAATATATCTCATAAAATCTCTATATTTGCCTTCCAACCATAAGGTCATTTATTTACATTTACCAAGGAAAATGATATGAAGTTTAGATTTTCTACAAATTATAATAAACAGCTTAACAAAGCTAAAGATTTTTCAAAATATAATTATAAATGTCAGTAGTCCAGTAAATTGGTACATACTTCATTCACATTATTCAGCCCCAACATTTGTATATTAGGTCATAATGTTATATAGTCATCTCCAGCTAGACTTAATATTTTTGATACATTTTTATGTTGATGTACTTATACTCTTTTTATGGTAGTTTTTTATTTATTTGACTTCATGTTATTATTTGGTGTTATGCTTTCTTATGTTTATTCATTGTGATTGTGTTATACTTTATGTACTCAGAGTTTGTGTGTTGTTTTATATTGTTATATACTGTCCTACGCATGCCTATTGTTAAATGTTCTCATACAAACACCTTGTTGCTGTCCAATGGACTTATAAACCAGACAATAAATAAATAATTAGTGATAATGGTATATTGATTTAGAAATGTGGAAAATGATGTTGCTGGTATAACTCACATCAGGAAATTTTTTTTTTCTGTTATAAAACTTTTTCCCAGAATACTATTAATGAAATGGAATCTGAATTACAGTTGCACACCATCCCTTTATATCTACTTTTATGCTTTTTGCTTTGTGTAGCATGGATATAATTATTTTAGGTTTATTTATGCAGTAGAGCTAATGCTTTATTGTAAACTATCAGTAATGTTAAGTATAACTTGTAGAGCAATTAAATAAATGTTTGTGGCTTTGCTTACTCTTTTGTGTCATTTCTTAGGGGAAGTACTTTGGTCCAGATCCAGCGCCAGCAAATCACGGTTTGGTAGGCATGCTTTGTATGCACTTGAATAAACTCACCAAATCACTGTCAGGTGTCAGAAAGAACAACATAAATATCTGTCTCAAGTCTTTTGTAAGTATATTCTAAGTAGACCATATTTACTGTAAACCCTAAAAAAAAAAATTAAAGATACAAACTTTTTTTTAAACTGTTGGTTAAATAAAATAGCTGTTTTGAAAAAAACTACTTGGGACATGTTTGGCAATTTTTCATATGTAGTCCAGCAATTTTATATTAAAAAGTTTATTTGCAAAAGGTCATGCACTAAAGAAAATTGGTACAGATATGCATTTCTAGGCCTCATAAATAATAAACTTAGTCACAATGAATAAATCTTGTGCATAAGCCATAATGTTGGAAAATGGACAAAATTCTTTTTGCATGTTTGGGAAAATACATATTTTATTCAATGAACATTCAACCAAAATATATTTAGCATAAATTTAAAGGTATCTTTAAAAAAGTATTTGTTTTTTTTTTGCTGTGATAAAATGTACCATAAAAATACAAGCCTTCTTAAAGTGTAATATATAAATGTCAGGTTATTAGACTATTTCAGTCTTGTATACCATGTATGTGTTGTCCAATGGAAATATGAATAATACATTTGTGGAACATTGTAGATTATATATTCTTTCATATAATTTATATATCTCCCATTGATATAATGAGGAAGTCCTGATTTGTATGATCATCATGCTCCGATATCAATAACCCTAGCTCTCTGCAGAGTAAAAAAATTTTAATTTGTTGTGTTGGTGCTAGTAGATAACCCAACTTCATTGTAAAAAAATTTATGTATGTTCTAAATGCTTTTGCTGTCTCACTTATGCTGTTATTACCCATTCAAAGAATTGCATGATACAGTATTTTCTCAAACATGATTAGGAATGCACTTGAGAAGTTCCTTCCTGGCATGTTAATCTGACCTTTAAAATCACGAAGGACAGAACGTGTTGTTTATTGTTTGTGAATACCCTTGAATACTTGTTTTGGATTTAAATCAGCCAAGTTTAATTTTTTTAAACCCGAGCTGTGCCACACACACAAAATTGCTCTTAATACCACAGTGTTGTAAAATGTTGCACAGTGTCGAAACATTTCTAGACACCCCTTATTCCTGCATTTTTTCCCTAAGAACTGTTGGATAAAAAAGTACTTCAAATGCAAAATGCATGTGTATGAATGTCATTATCAAAAATTTAGAATTAAATTGATTGGTTGTAAGTAAGCTTGGTTATATCTGTTACATATCACTTGTAAGCTTGCTTATGTAAGTTAAATTTGTTTTAAGACATCATTTCCAGTAAAATATCAAAAACTAAAACAACATGCAACCACAAACAAAAAATGTGAAAAATATTCTCTTGCCTGAAGTTTGCCATCAAAAACATATAATCAGAACATTTTGTTTGTTAGTGTTGTGTGTGAGAGATTTACAAACTCCAGATAATAATTAAAACATGTTTCAATGGCTTTCACAAATCTGAGCATACAGAGGTGGGATACGGATGTGCACATTGAAGGTTAACTGTTGCATTCTTTATAATACCTAATGTTGAGTTGAGAGATTTGGGTGGCTCTTAACTATGAGGTCTTGAGAGCCAATGATGATGAAATGAGGGGAGAATGGAGCAGCACCGGAATGCAAGGGTGTGGGAAACTGGAGATCTCCGAGAAAACCCGCTGACCAGCGGCATCGCCCTGCACGATTCCCATTTGCAAAAGTCTGGGAGTGACCTGGTCGGAGATTGAACTCGGTTTGTCTGGATGGGAGGCAATCAGTCTAACCGCTCAGCCACTGTGGCCCCCAAATACTTAAACGTAATTCAGTTTTACTAAGCATGAGTTAGTTCTATCATAACAATGATTTAATAATTTACACCTATTTATACAGAATGCCAGGTAATTCGCCGATACAGACTGCACCACACCAATATATGGTCAAAACTATGTAGAAAATACTCTTACATAAAAATACATTAGATGCTTTGTTTGCAAGAAAAATGCCATGAAAATTTCAAAAATCATTGTAGTGAACATGTATTCCAATTAGATAAGGGTGTGGTGATAGGACAATGCTGCAATTAATGTCTCATCATAAGCCATACGGCAAGGGGAAAGCCAAACTCAATAGTGCCAAGGAGGCCATGGAGTTCATATGCAGTGAGTACTGGGACATAGAAATGGCTATGAGTGCATCCGGCAACCAAGCTCCATGCATGCTGCATGCATCCAACATGCGAAAAAGTGCATTTGCTATTGGCAGAGCAAACTTCGAACACCTGTTATGACATTTCAACGTTTTGTATGCTGATGATATACACTGTGCTTAACGTGGAGTAAAGTCATTTTATCTACGTTAATGTTTTTTTCTCGTAAACTTAAGACCATTACGCATTTTAGCACAGAATATTTTTTTCTTCATTTTGACCATAGTCTCGTGGGGTGCAGTTTGTATCTGCAAATTACCTGACACCATGTACAAAATGACATCACACACGTTCCTTTTGGATAGTTCCGTCACAGACAAGAATATTATTTATTTAACTAACTTTATATGTAAAACATCTAGGCCTACTTTATTTTATGTATTTTTGATAATACGTAACTCTTTACATAGCTGGCCAAATGCCCTGACATTCAATATCAAGGCAAAGAGCATCACATTTCTGTGAAAATTATTGCCTTCAGAGGCCACTTGCATAATATATGTTAGATTGCATATCAAAATTATAAGCTTGGAAAACAAACTAAACCATATCTGTGAAATTATAGAATTCTCTGCAGAGCTCATGACTAGAAACATGTGAGCATGGTATTGCAGACATTCATTCCACCTGTGTCACAAACTTATAACACATAAATAATAGCAATATCTGTACAGCATTTACACTTGAATGTAATGTGTTTACACTATCGCCTGCATGTAAAAATACTAAGGGAAACATTCTTTTCCAAATAGTTTGAATGTACTGTGATATATGGATTCTATTTTAAACACATGTACCCGTAAAATTCATGTGAAACATAATAGTCCAAGCCTAATCATTCTATTTTAAACACTTATTTTTTAAATCCTTGTGAAGCATTACAATACAAACCTACTAGGTGTGAGACAACAAAATTTACTAAATAACTAAATATTGTATGGACAAAAATTGCCACTCGNTAACTAAATATTGTATGGACAAAAATTGCCACTCGCACAGCGTAATAGGCTCAGTGTGCCTGCTGAGTCTCACAGCCTAGTAGGCTCAGTGTGCCTGCCGAGTCACAGCGTAGTAGGTTCAGTGTGCCTGCCGAGTCACAGCCTAGTAGGCTCAGTGTGCCTGCTGATTCAGACAGCCTACTAGGCTCAGTGTGCCTGCTGAGTCAGACAGTCTACTAGGCTCAGTGTGCCTGCTGAGTCAGAAAGCCTACTAGGCTCAGTGTGCTTTAAGAGTCTCATAGCCTACTAGGCTCAGTGTGCTTGCTGAGTCTCATAGCCTACTAGGCTCAGTGTACTTGCTGAGTCTCATAGCCTACTAGGCTCAGTGTGCTTGCTGAGTCAAACAGTCTACTAGGCTCAGTGTGCCTGCTGAGTCACACAGCCTACTAGGCTCAGTGTGCCTGCTGAGTCAGACAGCCTACTAGGCTCAGTGTGCTTTAAGAGTCTCATAGCCTACTAGGCTCAGTGTGCCTGCTGAGTCAGACAGTCTACTAGGCTCAGTGTGCTTTAAGAGTCTCATAGCCTACTAGGCTCAGTGTGCTTTAAGAGTCTCATAGCCTACTAGGCTCAGTGTGCTTGCTGAGTCTCATAGCCTACTAGGCTCAGTGTGCTTGCTGAGTCTCATAGCCTACTAGGCTCAGTGTGCTTGCTGAGTCTCATAGCCTACTAGGCTCAGTGTGCTTGCTGAGTCTCATAGCCTACTAGGCTCAGTGTGCTTGCTGAGTCTCATAGCCTACTAGGCTCAGTGTGCTTGCTGAGTCTCATAGCCTACTAGGCTCAGTGTGCTTGCTGAGTCTCATAGCCTACTAGGCTCAGTGTACTTGCTGAGTCTCATAGCCTACTAGGCTCAGTGTGCTTGCTGAGTCAAACAGTCTACTAGGCTCAGTGTGCCTGCTGAGTCACACAGCCTATAGGCTCAAGCATGTTACAGTAGACAGCAAACAATTGTAATATACATACCCTCATTATATTACAATGTTATCTTATTAATATTACATTCATCCTTTCTTTTTTGATAAGTTTATAATCTTTTACAGAATACAGTACCTAATATTGTGATACTCAGGGGAAAAAAAAATTATGTCTGTGTGCTGTATTTGTGTCAAGGATGTGTAGATACATAATATGTAAATATGCACATTAAATCTTGGTGTATAGTCACATTGGTTAGTCAATTGCATTTTATTTCAATTAAAGGTATAATACTTATGACTGCTTCAAATTTTAAAATAACTAACCCCGCATGATGTGAATGACTAGCTTAAATGTAAAACAGTTTTGAGAAAAATATTTTATGTGGACAATTTTTTGAATGTCAATTTTATACACATTGTTGGTTTTATAAACCCTTTAATATTGTTTAGGCCACACAACAATTATTTTATTGGCTTCAATGAATTGAATTCAAGTTATAAAATGCATAAATAATTTCACATTTACATAAAAGAATCTTGTTACATAAAAATTTAGTTGGAAACTTGAAAGCTTTGGTAGACATTTTGCATTAGCTGTTGGAAAATTTACTCTCTTCCTTGTGCACACGAGCTACAATTCTTTGTTATTTTATTGTACATTTCATTTGGCAACACTGAATTACGTCATTACTCCGTGGCGGACTCGAGACCACGGAGCGATGTCAGTTACTTGTCTGTTGGTTGTTCATTAAACTACATCAGTGTTAAACGAAGTGTCGTCTGCTTTACTTCTATTATTCTAACATGGTAGCAGAGGTGCGTGGTTTGGAAATGTGGTTCGGAAGTGAACGAGTGAAATAGTTTAGTGAATATTCCGAAGAAAGAACAGTTTTGTTAACCAAAATGGCGGCTAGAAATAGCGACATAAACATTCCAATTTTCGATGGCGCGGACTATTGTAATTGGAAATTACGCATCCTAAAGTTTTTACAGTTTAAGAAGTGTAAGGATGTGGCAGTACGTCCGAAAATGCAGACTGATGATGACAAGTGGGACGACAGGGATGTCCAGGCAACGAATTACATTTATAGTGCCATATCGAATAAACAGCTGGAATACATAGGAGACCTCGATACAGCTTATGATATTTTCAAAAAATTTGACGAGATGTATTTGAAAAAATCAACGGCGTTGCAGATAGTGTGCCGACATAACCTAGAAACTATCAAATTAAAAAATTACTCGGAGGTTAGTTTATTCTTTGANGGCGCGGACTATTGTAATTGGAAATTACGCATCCTAAAGTTTTTACAGTTTAAGAAGTGTAAGGATGTGGCAGTATGTCCGAAAATGCAGACTGATGATGACAAGTGGGACGACAGGGATGTCCAGGCAACGAATTACATTTATAGTGCCATAT
>NQII01000042.1:693076-719217 GCA_002778355.1 Clitarchus hookeri
GGGGGGGGGGGGGGGTCATTTATTTTACTTTATTCTCAGAATGATACATGGAAAGGTGATATAACTGAACATACAATAGTTTTGTATATATTGTGCAAAAGAAAGCATGGAGCAAAAATTAAAAATTATTAATTTAGTTGTTAGCAGCTGAAGTCACCTTTAAAATCTCACAAGCACATGGGCTATTGTAGGAAAAGGGGTCACAAGTGGATGGCATCTTGTATTCACCCAGATTTTACTAATCCTAAGCAGGGAAATTTCTGGTAGGGTGATGTCGTTTCATTTTGGGCTACTGCATTGTCATAACTATCCCTGTATTGGAAACCAGTTGGGCACACAAACATTTGAAATCTAGAGCAGCATGCAGCTTTTGGCTGTCTGACCTTGGTGATATATGAGCATTCACTGCTCGTAGATAAGCATAAATTCTTAGTATTTGGGCCCTGCTGAAATCATGCATTCCACATGGAAAGTTAGAGTGGGCCCATGAATTTAAACATGATCATAAGTACATTTCATAAAAGGGCTCGTGCCTAGCACCCAGGGGATCGGTTGTTTGTTCGTCTGCGGGCTTTTTGCCACTGGGGCATTGTCACTGTCAGGAGTGAGGTATGTACTTCATTTTGAAGGTAAGCCAGTGTTAGGCAACCTAATGATGCCAATTCACAAAAAAGTAGTAAGTTAAATTACAGCTATTTGTGTTAAAAATTGTGGGGAAGGCCCCTTACGAGATTTAAAAATTTAATTTCAACTTGACAGCAATGGAGATATGATCCAATTTTACGTTTGTTTTAAACCTTAAAACAAAAACAATTTTTTTATGTTTTTGTTTCATTTTATAAGGTTTAAAACTTTTACAATCAACTGTGATTATATAAGAAAATCACCAAACCCTCTAAACGAAATGAAAACAAGTTACTGATATAATTAATGAGCCTACTTCCCTCTACACATGAGAATATAAATTTTAATAGAGTTCTTGAAAGAGTAGGTGGTAGGTAGACCTTAATGTCTTGTTGACAGCAATATCATTAAAGATGGAACCAGAAACATATGAAACAGTAGTGAAGTAATTACAAATACACATGTGAAATACCCAGGACTCAAACCCAGAAAATCTTGTACTATAAGATAGCGTACAATTAACTGAATTTTGGAGGTAGTATTTGAAGCATCAACTCCAGATGTAATAAGTATAATGTTTTGAATTTTAATAAACTGAAATATTTATAGAGCTGTAATTTTGGAAATAAGTGCCTTGCCCAATTAAAACATATAAATTAATATGGCCTACCATAGATCAACTTTTTCCCAGATTTGGTAGAATTAGTTGATTGTTTCCCAAGATAAAACAAAAAATTATTTCATGTGGGGCTATCTTACAAAACAGCAGAGAAATGATGCTCTTGTTATGGTGTGATCAGGCCTTAGCTGAACGGCCTGCCTGATCACACCTTCAAACATTAAACTAGGAAACGAGCGTGATTGCAACACCACCGAGCAGAAAAAAGACAGTTGCAGAAATCCCCTTCACTGGCCAGTAAACAGGGCCGCAAAAACAACGCGCCCGATATAGACTGGCGTAACACCCGGAACAGCATCTTTTGTCGTCGACCCGAGCAGAGAGACGACCATGGAAGATGGGTTTGTCCGGCCGTCATTAACCGTCTCGTAGAATCAGCCTCCGGCAACATTATCAAGGTGATGACTTTCCAGTTAGATTATAATAAAATGGCGTGAGGTAAATATAATGAATAAACATCTTGGTATTCAATTTAAAGCTCCCCCGATCAATAGTAACATAAATAGTAATTGTATAATCCTAATTTAATAAACCTCATCTTATACTGTTGTGCTCTACCTAATCATGATTCATTATTGAGCAACTTTCACGTACAAATGGCATTGTTACAAGTTTGTAACACTCTGTATAGATACACTACATGGTTGTAATAGATACTGCCGGCATACAAAGTTAAGTTGAAATTTGTTCTGTAGTTTTGTAGATAGCAAACTGAGCTAAAATATTTAAATAATTATAATTTTAAAAATAAGTGTCTGACACACACGAAGAACATTAATTTAATTGGTCTAGCATAATGTAACTTGTTTACCAAATGTGGTTGAACTCTGTTGGTTTTTTTTGGAAATATGAGAAACATTTTATTTATTTTATGCGGACAAGAGAGACTTTGTGTAGACGCATTTGACAGTTGTAATATATACCACTGCCAGCATATAAAACTATGTTGGAATTTGTTAGAAAATTTACTTTCTTCCTTGTCATGCACACAAGCTGCAATCAATATGACAGTCTAACTATACTAACACACTCATTATGTCTGTTTTAAAAATGCAAGCACAACACACTCACTAAACTAGAAAAAGTAAAAATAATAACATAAAGTTGCCAACTGTGTCTTTCATAATTTTCCTTAATCCTTTGTGTGGAGACCTAGTCCCACACACACACGCACACGTGCACACTCTATGCTGTTTCACACAGTCTCCTTCAGTAAGGATGTCTGCCACCATTTTCTGCAGGTAGATAGTTAAACACTACTTGCTTATCCTCAACTGTACCTCACACAAAATGATGCACATCAATGTGTTTAGTTCTGTTGTGTAGTACAGGGTTTTGTGCCAATTTCTGAGCTCCCTGATTTCATTCCATATCTCAGTTGGTTCACCTCTTTCGAATAGTTACATCGAAAAACTTCTCATGAAAACTGCTTCTTTGGTAGCTTCTGCCATTGCCATATATTCTGCTTCTGTGCTTGAGAGTGCCACTGTTATTTGCAGCTTGGATCCCCAAGAAATAGTAGCACCTGCCAGAGTGAAAACATAACTGTATATTATTTTGTGTCTCCTATATCATTTTCCCAGTGAGCATCTACGAAACCATCGTCATAATTCGTTGTTTTTCTTAACACAAGGCAGTAATTAATTGTTTCCTTTAAGTATCTAAGCACTTTCTTGGTACTTTTCTATTGTTTTTCACCATACCTGTAATTTAACTGACTTGGACACTAGCTGCATGTGTTATGTAAAACAGACTGTTTACAGCAAGATATATAAGCAAGTCTGTTAAACTTCTGTAAGGCAAATGAGATAAATCTTGTTCAGCTTCATCACCAGTTTCACACAGATCAGTATTTATATCCAAAGGTGTAGCTGCAGGTTTGCAATTGATCAATTGATCATTCCAAACTTTGTATTTCCTCTGATCAATATTTATCTTTGCTCCTTCTAATTCGCAGTCCCACACAGTACTCTGCTCCCCCAAAATCCTTAGATTCAAACCTATTCATAATTTCAGTTTTGGATTTTTTCTCTGGCAAGTTGTTGTATAATATTACGGTCATTGACATATATTGAAATGATCGCCATGCTAGCTTTCATCAATTTACTGTAAACACAAGGTTTAGATTCTGTCCTTTTACACTCTATTTCAGTCAATGCTGTGTGGGGTTTCTGATTCCAATCCCTCTATGCATGCTTCAACCCATACATTGCCTTTTTGAGGAGACATACCTTACCTTCCAGACTCTGAACCACAAACCCTCCTGGCTGCTTCATATAAACATCATGGTCTAATTCACCATTAATAAAAGCTGTCATATCCAAGTGATAAATGTCAAAGTTCAGTTCTGCAGCTAATCCGAAGAGCATGCAAATGGTTGAATGCCTCACAACTGACGAGTAAGTCCCCTCATAGTCCATTCCATACTCCTGACTGAAACCATTGGCAACTAACCTGGCTTTATAAGGGATGACATTTCCATCAACTCCAGGGTGGCCACAGACCTGGAAAACCGGGAAAATCTGGAAATATCAGGGAATTCCTTTAACCGGGAAAATATATCAGGAAAATTTAAGATGCATCATGGAATTTTTTACCCATCAGAACTTTTTCCAGTTTACATGTTCCGTGTTTCTCTCTGCAAGCGAACAAAGCTAATTTCTTAGCAGTAAACAACATAACACTTAGGGTTTGGATTGGTATTGCTAGCGGCTTTTCACGGTACAAACATCCCTTTAGGTGAAGTGCAGCTCATTGTGATTGGTTCATGGTTCTGGTAATGGTGATTTCCACTTGACCCATAACCAATCACAAACACGGTTGTTTGCCGCAGTTGCGTAAGTGGCCAAAGATGGCCTTACCGACTGCCAACAATGTAAACGATCGTAAATGTTGATATACTCATTGAATGGAATGTGGAACTGTCAAATTTATATTACGTGATAGGTGAATTTGTTTGGGATGTAAGTTAAGAGACAATCACTAGAAATGTTTCGTTATCATCGGAGAAGAGTTAATGGCATATCTAGTTATTTGCAACAAAGAATGCATTGCTGATGGTGTGCAATCCGAAGACGCGTTGTTTTGTTGACAATTTTTTTGTGGACGGATAATTTGACTTGAGGTGAGTAAGTTTGACCACTTTTTCTTAACTTCGACTGTGTTTTATTCTTTTTTTTTACATCGTTTTGTAATGCATGGTCTTTAAAAAGAAATCAATTTTGTACTTACGGCACCACATCGTCGTTATTACAATTGAAAACAGCATTATAAATTATTAAATAAAAAAGCCTAGCTACTTTAATTTTGAAATAATCACGCTAGAAATGTTGAAACTGACAAGTCTGTGTAATTTGTATTTTCAACATTTGTTTAACAACAAATTCATTGTAATAAAAATGTAGGTGTAACGAAATAATATAACCTGCAATTTTAACCAATTTTTCTCTACAATCGTGTCCAAATCTGCTAAATTAACCCTTAACCACCTACCACCTATTTCAGTCCCTTAATCACCTACGTGCGGTCATGGAGACCACTGTTAGTTAACTGCTTTTTATTTGAAATCTACAGAAATAACGAAACAAAAACATAAATAAAATACGTGTTTATACTATTGAGCTTTATATTAGAATATCAAATAACACAAATAATGTTATAATCTTGTAATAACTAACAGTCTTTGGGAAAATGAAATCTTAAGCATTAGGAACTAAAAAAATATTCTTAAAAGTATTATTTCTCATGAATGTAGTAAATGAACTATCAAATAAAACTAACAAATCAACCAAAAAATAAAAACTTCTGTAAAATTGTAACCCCTGAACAATTACAATTTTTGGCGGCAGTTACAGCACATTTTTTTAGTGCACTCTAGACAAATTGGTACCTGGCACATAAAACCTAGATAAAACGTCTTGCGTTTTTCTTTTGGATCACAAGTGGAACATGTTTTACGCACTTCAATTTTCTCTACATCACTTGTGCTAGGTAAAGTTTCATTGATATTTAGAGTACGGCGAATAGCATTCTTGAGATCCCTCTGAATGTGATCTTTTTTTCGCGACGTTCCATATGTGGTTTTGTGAGCTGTTCTGCTAATGTTTTTAAGAACTTGAAACTGCTTACAGTCTTTTCTGCTTGATTGCTCAAACTAATGACTTAAGTATTCGACGCAGATATGTCCAACATTTTATAAAATATGGTCAAGGGCCAACTTCGCGTGCGACGAGCAGTAGAGTAATTTGAGCACCTATGATCAAGTAGATCAACTCCAATTTTGGTTTGGTTGTAGTATAATATGATTTCCGGTTTCTTAATACTCTGGTCAACACTAGCAGTGTGATGCATGCTTGGAACCATAACCACAGCCTTATTTTATTTTTCTTAGGTACGTAAGAGCACATGGTGATATCGTTTGTAAAACCAAAAAGCCATGATTCTGTCTGGCGCTGTCTGGTTGGTTTGAACTCGGGTGGTATCTCTCTTTTTTTTTTTTTTTTCAGAGTACCTACGTAAGTAAGACACTTTTCTTTTAAAAGGTTGATGAATTCTATCGAAGAAAACCAGTTGTCAGCAGTTACGTTCCTGTTAGATCCTTCAATAGGTGAGACAAGACGCAGAACAGCCTGAGTTTGTTTTGATTGTCATTTTTGTTCCTGTGTCAAATTTATTCCATCAGAATCTTTACCAAGATATATGTAATCATTAAAAAGATAGCCGTTTCTTGCATCTGTAATGCACATTATTTTAAGGCCATATTTGGCTGGTTTTTTCGGCATATACATTTTAAATCTACAACGGCCGCGAAAAGCCACAAGCATCTCATCTACGCAAGCGCAAGTTCCAATCGTGTAAATTTCTCGGCAGTTCTGTATAAAACAATTAAAAAGCTCTGAAATAGGAGTAGACACGTCCTATTCACGTCGTCGTTCTCTAGTTTCTGCATCATCAAATCTAATAGTATTCAGCAGGACGTCCAGCCTGTTCTTACTAATAATGCAACGATATATTTCCCTTCCGGAACCATCAGTACTGTACCATGACTTATAATGCTCATGGTTTTCTTTGAATATAGCTGTATAAAATAATGAGCCAATAAAATCTTTTAGCTTGATAATATTAAAATCTTGCACACAAATCTGCTTTTTGTATTTTGGTCTGATTTTCTGTATTTTCTTATGATTGGTGTGTAGAACAATTTTATTTAGTATCTCATCAGTAAACATAAGACTCCAAATATCCAGTGGCACAGTAGAATTATTGAGTATATTTCGTAAGGCAGGTCTTACACCCGGCGTTTGTTGTACAATATTATGTTACGGTGTTCTACCATGACTGATATTCGGCGCAGATGCCCAGCGAAAATGATTAGCACCAAAGTAATTCTTTCTGGGCCTACTCATGGAATCCAAGAGCGAAAGTGGAATATCATCATCCGATGAGTCACTTTGAATTGCTTGAGTTTGTGAGTGTGAAGAGATTGTACCTGCATCATCAGCATCACCGTCAATTTCGGAATCAGATTCACAGTCTTCAGGTTGCTCCAAATCCTCAGATACACAAGGTTCCACATCGCTACAGTCCTCTTCCGGCAAGTCATCGTCATCCGACACCTCTTGCTGTAGCCATCTTTGAATGTTCTCATCGTTTTTATTCATTTTGACACTAAAACAACAAATCTAAGTTAATACAAAAAAGTCACACAACCACCTACGTGCGGTCATGGAGACCGCTGACGATGTTATTTTACTTATCAAGGCCAAACGCGCGCACGTCCTAACTTGCTGAGCGCAAGCGCGATACTGTTTGATACGTAGAAAAGGTACATAGACGCACTCTGCCGCACGACACTCACACATAGAAAAATTGAATTAAAAAATTTGTTGCGGTCTCTGTGACCGGTGATAGGTGGTTAAGGGTTAAGAATTCAGGGTTTAGGTATTGTGTTGGATGGATTCGAACATCACTGAATAGTGCCGCATGCGCGAATTTGGAAACTGCAGTTGGTGAAGAAATGTTTTTCCCCTATGCAAACTTATTTTTTCGTTGTTTTGTCACTCTTTGCAATTATCATTCTGCTTAAAATACTATAGTACAACACCATTTTTTCTGATATTAAAATATAACATTAATTAATTTTCTTTAAAAAAAGTTATTCATTACGTAAACAATAACGTGACTATCCCTTCATTCTATCTTATGTTCACTTTTTAATATATGGTGGACATTCATATTTGTTTTCAGCCGAAACGCATTATACAATATGTAAATAAACAACAGCAGAGTGGAGTAAAATTCCCATGTCGTGGTGCCACTTGTGCAAGTCCATATAAGGAATTGTGGATAGAATTGGGAATAGCCCGAGAACTTGATTTGTAGTGCGTTATAAGTGAGTTTTGTGTGTCTATCTTATATATCCAAAATTGCTTCGCAGTGCCAATTTTCTAACAAAGGTGCTGATTTTAACAAAACCAAATACAGTAGCACAATTACTGCCCATTTAACATTCTTTATTTGCTACTGTCTGCCCAAAAGTTACTGAAGGTTTGTTTTCTCAGCCTTATATTTGGCAGCAATGTTTTTCGTGTTTACATGTTCTGTTAATTTTAATTTTGAGAAATACATTAGGAACTTTGCACATATTATTCATGCCTTCTGTTTCTGTAGAAAACTGTGCTTTCTGCGCAGGTGCCTTGTAAAATGACAGCAAGGTTTCAGGATGACTGGCTTATTGACCCTAATTTGGGTTGGCCTGATAGAAAGGTTCCTTGCTACCCAACAAAAGCAAAGTGTAAAGTGTGCAACACATTGTTTACTCTAAGCAATATGGGTCATACTGCAGTCAAAAGCCATGGCAAAGGGAAAAAACACTTATCAAGGGTTAGTGACAAAAAAACATTTAAATTGCTGAATTTTTTAAACTTCACAAGAGGACAAAATCAATTCAGTGCCAGTGTCTCCAAACAGTCAACACTGTCCATCGACATTTGTTCAGTCCCCAGAGAAACAAATGATCAAGGATGTACCTCACTGCAGTGTTAAGGCATTTGTTATTAATGAACAAGTGAGTCGTGCAGAAATACTGTGGTGTCCGCAGACAATTATTGCACATAAATCCATGCATACAGCAGCAAAGTATATTAATTTGTTAAAAGTAATGTTCCCAGACAGTGTTATAGCGAGTAAGGTGCAACTTCAAAAAAGCAAGATTGCATATTCTATACTATTTGGTATTGCAACTCACTTCAAGAAACAGTTGCTGGAATTGGTGAGTGCTTGCGAACAGATTATAGTGGATTTTGATGAATCGCTTAACAAAGTGAGCCAAGAGATTCAAATTGATCTGAACATACGCTTTTGGGACAATGGTAGCAACGAGGTACATACTAGATTTTTTAATTCCGCTTTTATGTGCCGCGCCAAAGCAGATAACCTTAAAACATCTTTCAAAGAAGCAGTGTCACCACTTGACCTCAGCCTAGTGTGGAAAAGTGTCTACAGAGCTACTGCAGATCAGTGGAGGTAATCATGAAGATCGTCATGATACTTTCCCATGGCAATGCGAATGTTGAACGTAGTTTCTCAGTTAACAGTGAGTGCCTCGTTGATAACATAAAGAATGAAATCTTCGCAAGGGATGGCCTATGACTCTTATAATGGCAGCAGGTGGTGACCTATCGGATTACAGCATTTTCAAGTCATTTTTGCGCTATCTTACGGAAATGCACGAGCTAAACTTACCGAAGAAACTGAGAAGTGCCAGAAAGAAGCAAAGGCGATCAAAGAAAATGATGAAATTTGTAGAAAACGTCTGGCCAAAGAAAAGTGGGAACAAATAAATACCATGAAGCAGTAATAAGCACAATATGGCTTTATAAATTTTAATGTGTAAATGCATGCGCACTTGGTAAGTTCTTTCAGAAATAAAATAATCCATATTTGATCTTCTCAAGTTAACAATTTTTTGGTGTAGTTTTTAAATGTATTTTAAATAGTATATTTTGTCAATATATATATGTTTTTGTGAAAATTGGTTTAGAATTTATCAAACATTATTAATGGACTGAACAGTATAGCTACTAGATTTCTGCAACTGTGATTATTGTGATCCACATGCGACAAAAGTTCAGTATTCTACATGAGGTTTGAGGTAAGTGGTATTCTGTTGTAGCCAACAGAAGTGTAATATATTTTTTGTTGATCTTGTCTTTCTATGCTTTGCTATGACGTTTCAATTTTAGATTTAAGTTTTTGAAACAAAAGAAAATGTCGTTAAATATCAGGTAATTTTTTTAGAAAATTTCTGGAAAACCTGGAAATATCAGGGAATTTTGAAATAAATTTTTTTGTGGCCACCCTGAACACCCTTTTTATACTTGAACATCCACATATTCTTAACTACTTTGTCACTTTTGGGTATTTCAACCGACATCCCCATACCATTGTCAGTTAAAGATTTCTACTCGTATTGCATGGCAGCTTCCCACTTTAATGCTTTGACAAAATAATACATCCTGCACAGTTTTTGGTTAATCTACGTCAGTGTTAGCTGCCTGATAAGCTGCCATATCAGGGAATTATTTATGATGTCTCTCCCTTCTTGAGTATCTTCTTTCTGTTTTTAACTCTACAGTAGACTTCAATTCTACATTGTCTTCTTTTGATGGGCCATGCCAGGTTTCTGGCCATCCATGAAGCCTTGGTCAGAAGAATTATTCATAGCAGTATCTGGCTCACTTTTTCGAGAACTTATTTCTTCTACGCTTTACTGCTGTAGCTCAGACTGGATCTCTTCCATGCTGATTGTGAGTGGTACCTGAGTGTTTGTCATTTCCAGCAGAGTCATCTTCCAAGAAGATTACTTGCTTTACAAATCTTCTGAGGATTTGTCAGATCAATGAGCCTGTATCCTTTTGTGTTTTCAAAATATCCTACAAATACCATCTCTCGGCTCTTCGTATCCCAGTTTGTTCACTTCTGCTGTGGGATGCGAACCAATGCCTCGCAACAAAACCCTTTCAAGTCAGGAAGGTTCACCTTTTTACCATTCCATGCTTCTTCTGGTGTGTTATTCTCCACAGCTTGTGTGGGGCAGTGGTTCTTTAAGTAAGCAGTCATATTAATTCCTTCTGCCTAGTATCTGTCACTCAGTTTTGCTTTCTGGAGCATTGTACAAGCCTTCTCAACAATGATTCTATTGGAACGTTCAGTTACCCCATTTTGCTCTGATGTGCAGGAAACATTCAGCTGATTTTTTATTGCCATGTACTCTGAGAAACTCTTTGACTGCAACATTAACATATTCTTTTTTCAGTCCTGTTTCTTTCTCAACCAGAGCTTTGAGTGCTTCAAATTTCACTTTACTTCACACTTTTATTCTTAATGAAATAACAGAAAGTTTTCCTTGTGTGGTCATCAATAAAAGTTAAAATATAGTGTGCACCTCCCCACATTTCCTCTGCCATGGGACCACACAAATCAGAATGTTTTAGTTCCAGTTTTTCATGAGTTCATATGGCACTGTCTCTCTTAAAAGGTTTTTTTTTACTTGCTTCCCTTTTGCAGAAGAGATACATATTTGATCCTCATTGCTCATATAGTTTACGCCTTTCGCCATGCCATTCTTGAGCAACAACATATTGCCTCTGCTTAGATGACCTAGCCATTTGTGCTATAGCTCCTGCAAAGCACTTAGTGCTGCTGAATTTGCCCTTTGCGATGCTGTCACATAATCTTCATGCACAAAACAAACAGGTGCTGTTTCAGTGTGTACATCTAGTCTGTAAATACCATTTACTTCTGTGGTGGTTACTTTTACCTCTACGTGAATGTCGCAGCCACTTTCCTGATACATTTTGCACCCCTCAGATGTGAATGCTACAACCATGCCTTTCTTAACAATGGTACTTACAGACAACAAGGTAACTGACAGGTTTGGGACATGACTCGCACCCATTATTCTTTTAGGATGCTTTTAATTATTGATCCTAATAGTCACATTTCCCTCACCAATACTGTGTAACTTTTCACTATTGGCACACAAAACTGCTTTACTAGGTGTAGGTTTGTAGTCCTCTAGCCAGTCCTTTCTAATGGTCATGTGATTGGTCTCACCAGAATCAACATACCACTCAGTAGAATAGACACCATCTGATAGGGCCATCAGTAGTGACCAATCATTACCTTTATCTTCAGGCTTGGTGCGGGTCCTGGGTATACTTTTGCTTGGGCATTCCTTTTCTAAGTGTTGTGAGCCTCCGCAGTTGAAGGAAGCGTTTTAAAGTGCTCTTCGAGGTTGGGGATGTTTTTCCATTTCATATTTGACAATCCCCTGTGCTCTTTAGCTCCAGACAAAAAAAAATCTGCATCACTTGAGCCTATTTCTGATGGGATCTTGCTGCTTCCTGTCTGTAGCTTCTCTTTAAACAAAGTCACTAGTAAGCTGTGTTCCAAAGTCATCACCATGGGCTTCTATTCTTCAAGTAAACCACTCAACATGAACACTGCCAACAATTTATCATCTGTGGGTTCCCCCCATGTCCCTCAGCTGTTGCTGTATTGTCATAGGGGCTGTCACATATTCTTCCATAGTTTATTACCTGTCAAGCATCTTATGGTGCAGTTTTGCCAGTGTCCTGACTCTCCTATACTGTCCTGTGTCTTCATAGGCTTTCTTCAATTTTTCCCAAGCTGCTTTGGCAGATTTTGCTAAACATATATATGTGCAAGACATTGTGTCCGAACCATCAGCCCAATCTTGGCATGTGCCCTTCAGTCTTTCTTCTTATCTAGAAGTGTTTCATTGTTATCTGTCTCTACACAGTCCCACAAATCTTAATGAATAAGATAGCTTTCCAATCTAAAATTTCCAGTTGTTATAGTTACTTAAGCCCTTTAGTTTTTCAATTGGTGGCAACGAGCTGGAGCCAGCCATGGTTATTGTAGTGATTTTAGTTGTGTCAGAACCTCCACTTGCTATTAAACGTAATCATGAAAAAAGTAAAAACCTACAGAAGAAACACCTTTTAAAAAAAAATTATGTTCACATAATAAAAAAAAATCTTTCCCGACTGTATATTTTACAGACTTGCTGCAAGATTTTACACAAGTACGCTGCTTTTCACATTATTTGTAGATTCATAACCTTACTTTCCCACCGGGCATAAATAGACAAGGAATTCACTAAGTGCATCTAATTTTCGTGTTCTGTGCCCATAACCTGTTGTAAAATTTGCTCTCATCCCTGTTAGAAAATTTATTCCCATCCCTGTCACGCACACGAGCTGTAATTAGCACGGCAGTCTAACTGTGCTACAACACTCATTGCGTCTGTTTCAAAAATGCAAGAACAACATACACCAAACAAGAAGAAGTAAACAATAACAGACAAAATTACATGAATGATATGAAGGTTTTCTACTTATTTTAGAAGAGGTGAACTATAAGTTGCTGGTTTTTTAAAGGCACATACTTGAAGCAGGCTAAACATTTGGTGGTTTTATAATTAATAATGGTCAGAAAATATAACTACTCTACGGGTTACTTCAGGGAACTAAGGATACAACTTTATGGCTTTATAATGTTTATTTAGGGGCAATATAAACTTAGAAATTAAGGCACCTTCAAAAGGGATTTTTTAAGAATCCTCCAATGAATAGAGTAAACACATCTCTTCTTATTCTTAAGAAGAAAATGTGCACCAAACAGACTTGCAGGCTCTGCTGATGATTATATAAGTATGGGGCTGAATTTGACCAACACAATTCATGAGGTGATTCCTTATACAAAATCAAGTGGGAAATAAATGGGACAATTTCTACCTAACCTGAATTTTAAGGGAGATGTGAGCCCTTGGAAATCTAGTTTTTGAAGTGTATTTTTGTAAAATGTCAGATACAAAGTGATATTAAATTACAGTTTCGAGACATTGATTTATGTTGTTAGGTTCTTTAACCTAACAGCAAACTCTCTTTAATACCTCCCACCATAATGAAAAAAAGTGGGGGTGGCCACCTTCTNAGGTTCTTTAACCTAACAGCAAACTCTCTTTAATACCTCCCACCATAATGAAAAAAAGTGGGGGTGGCCACCTTCTCATTACAGACAACATTTTTATTGTCAGAATTAGTGAATGTTTTATGCTGGTTTATTGTGTATAACCTTATAAACAAAAAATATCCATTTGGTGTAACCGCTAAGGACGCACTGTTTTCATGTAAAACACACACAAAACTTTTGCCAGCAATGCTATAGCTCCAGGGCCGTAGACTATGTCAATACTTCCTTCTGGTAATTNAACACACACAAAACTTTTGCCAGCAATGCTATAGCTCCAGGGCCGTAGACTATGTCAATACTTCCTTCTGGTAATTACGCACTGTCACAAGATACAAACAGGCAGCTCTAATATTGCATTCTTATTAACGTATGATGCTTGGCTGTTTACAGTAAGTGTTAAAAATGTCTTCCACCATCATAGATGCAGGTGGCACANTTATTAACGTATGATGCTTGGCTGTTTACAGTAAGTGTTAAAAATGTCTTCCACCATCATAGATGCAGGTGGCACAGCAGCATAGCATAGAAACGCATAGCCAACATGCTAGGCACTGTATCGCTGCAGCTGAAGGTTTGTGTACATGTTACACAAAAAATTGTGGGTCCTGGCCCCTGGGCATTTGCAATAAAAGGGCAAATTTTGTTAATTACGTCAATCTGCTCAATAATGCAACATTAAATTTTCATAATTCCTGGCAGTAAAAATGTTGTCTGCAATAAGAGGGTAGCTAACCCTGTTATTTTCATTATGATGGGAGGAATTAATGAGTGTTTGCTTTTAGGTTGATGATTCATAACAATAGACAATATTCAGAGAATTATAAATTAATTTTGCTTTATTTCTCATATTTTGCAAAATTACAGTTTAAAAACTCTATTATAAAGATCTTATATATCTTTCAATATTCAGTTTAGGTAGAGAGTGTCCTGTATATTTTACACTTGGATTTGCTTAAAGAATAGCTTCACAAAGTTTGTTGGTGAAATTCGGCCCCACATATATACTGTGGNTTTTACACTTGGATTTGCTTAAAGAATAGCTTCACAAAGTTTGTTGGTGAAATTCGGCCCCACATATATACTGTGGCTGAACATGTCCCTTGGCAGGTAAGTGAAGCCCAGATTATACTGTGACCACACTCAGCACGCTAAAACACCTGGGGGGTGGGCCATGCTCCTGACGGTTACAGAATACCAACAAGGAAGGTGTATGATGGGACGAATAAAAACAGCAATCACCTTGTGTACTTACCTTAACTTGCCTAGCAAACACAAATATTAAGACCTCGTTTGGGCATTTGGCAATGTAATCTTTCAGCCTGTTATTCACAGCGACCCAAACACTGGGGGTTGGGCGAGTTCTGCCAAGGGGAATAGTGAATTCCAATCACCAAGTGATGCAACGTGCCCCGAGTATGTTGGGAAGGCAACATAATCTGTAATACTTAAGGACCCAACCAATCCCAAATAAATTAACCAGTGTTCTATCAGACCAGTGATGAGACCAGAAAATAATGATGTAAGGGGGTGAAAGATGTTAGCATAAACTACCACAATGAGGAGAAAATTCTTCATGGTAGCAGAGGAAAACCTAAATTCCCTCACTGTATATATTTTTTTAATATCTATGTTTTGTAGGTTCTTGATGAATCATTCCCATTATTTATGTTTTACTGTATCTCCAGTGAAAATGTATTTTTGAGAATTCACTGTATATTTAAATATCAAAAGAGCAACATAGTTTATTATAACTGTAGTTCTAGTGCATATTTGTAGGTTTGTTCATGTATTGTTTTGCTGTTGCCATGTGAGGTGGCTTGACCGGTGTGTTGCCTGGTTGTCACACTAGATCCAGGTTGGTCTAGACTCAGCGGTAGATGTGTCGACCTGTTCTCAATCCAGCGCTGGGAAATCAATATTTTATTTATGCGTAATTCTGGTTTGTAATTAAAATTAATCTATTTACTTTTCATCATTGTATGTGTGTCCCTGCCTTTCCCGGCAGTCGCTTAACAGACCAGATTGAATTTCATGTCACTTTGCACTCTCATGATTCAGACACATTCCACGCTTACGTAACCGGCCCATAAAACAGATCCTCTGGTATATATAGTATATGACTTTTATTTGTACGTAATTATGATTTTCAATTAGTGATATTAGTAACCATCATTACCATTAGACATTAGTCATTATGACTCTTATAGTCATGTATATTTCGTAAATTTACCAGCACCCATGCTTTAGAAAATTTCTGTCATCCGTTACAGACATCAGAACAAACCTACAAAACTTGACACGCTGCTGGAAATCACCTTCGTGTAATGCCTTATGATGAGCTACATGATATGGATGGAATTTCCGTTGGCGCAGTATCCATAACACACTTGTTTTACTTATTCCTACAAACCTGGAAAGTTTTCGCTTACCCATGTGGGGGTTTGCATCAACATGTGCCAACACATCATGTGGATTGTTCTTGCCCATAGCAGTCTTTCGTCGCACTCGTGCTGTGAAATTCCAATCACTTTGTGACAAGAGATGTGTGCAAATTCTTCATATTGTTTGCTGCGAGATGGGCGTCCAATTATGATACCTTTCACCATACATTTGGACGGCTTGCTTGGCATTTCTGCCACACTCGCCATAAATAAGTAGAGCGTAAAGTTTTTCCTAATTCATGAACATTGTGTACGTACAACCACACACTGCAATACCACTTACCATAACAGATTATGGGGTCTGGTGCTACGCTGCTATTAGGAAGTGGTCTCGTCAGGATGAGTCACTGCATGTGTTGCTTGCTTACAGCTGTGAGTACTGGTCCACTGCCCCATGCTACCGGCCCACCTAACTTAATCATATTTGCGCATTATTTTTTTGGCATTTCTGTGTTGCTTTCTAATGCATATGCTTTATTACTGAATTCCTCTTTGCACGTACATTCAGGTGCTGTTGAAATAAATGTATGTTTCCAGGGGAAAAATCATATGATGTTAAATTATTTCTGTCCATACACGTGTTACAAGTAGTCACTTTGCGGCAAATTACTTGCCCCCGTATGCAATTTAATTTAGCATAAACCACATTTTGTGATCTGCAACAGTTCCGGAAATTTTGGGGGTGTGTACGTAAGGCAGACCACCATATATATATATATAAATGATCGGTGGAACATAATGGTAAGCACCACCATCCTGTATTCTGAGACATTGGTTCATCACAGGCAGTTGGGTTGATCGCGACAAGTGCTGAGTAGAATTTCTAGATGCACTCAACAGATAGCACATGACTGTGTAGTAAATTCCAGTGGCTGCTTGCAGCAGAAACATAGTGGTAAGTGACATGTGAAATGATGGGCGCCACGAGAGACACTTGCATATCGTCTGTAATGTCAGCCGCATTACATGCGTTACAAGATAACAAATATTCTTTCAGTGATCAGGACAACAGCGATGAGGATCCTGAATACACACCACATGACTCAGATGACTTTAAGGTACGTAAAATAGTCTCTGTATTTAGCAATTATAATGGCACGTGCATGTACATATCATTATATTCTTGAAGTATGTGTATTCGCAAGCTATGATCAAGTAACATTAAATCCATGCAATATGAATGGTTCTAATAATAGTAACCATTGTTGTTATTTAGGTCGCCTGCGACGTAGATGGAATACGTAATGACAAACCGGCCACTGTAACTGCTACCTGTGGTGAAGGGGCACAAATAGAAACAAAAAATGTTTCGGAAGAGGCTGAGACGTACATCACTTAAAAAAATGAAGCAAAAGATGTGAAATGCAGGTGAAGAATATGTATTTTATTCAGGTAAAACTGTCCAACAAAAGTACGTTGGACCTGACTGTCACTGTGCTCTTAAGTGTTTAAGAAAGTTGGTCAGGATAATGTGAAATACACCTTTAAGGAATTCTGGGAAATAGGGGGATTTAATATCCAAAATGCATATTTGTTTGATGCTATGAAATGCAGTGTTTCTGCACAGTGGTATAAAGCAGCAGGTGAAAAATCACGAAGACAATGAAGTGTTTCTTATTACATAAAAACAAATGGTAGTGATACGAGGGTGTGCAAGAAAGGTTTTCTTGCCATGCATGACCTACAGAACAACCATGGCAGGGTAGAGAACATTCAAAATAAAGTTACTCTGGCTCAAGCACACCGCCTCAAAACAAACGCGGCACATACGTGGTACATCCACATGCATGTTCAGACAAAACAGTTAAACATGTAAGAGTACATTGAAAAAATACCAAAATATAAGAACCATATAGGTGCTCAAACAACGGCGGCAAATTATACCTAGGCGCTGACAACAGTAGCTTCCTGTTACAAATGCTATAAAAACGTCTTTTGCAAGTAAATGTCTTATAAACCAGTTTCTGCTGACAAACATAGGCAAATTTTTATGGAAGAATATAACATTGGCGTAAAATCATCCAAGAATTACTTGTGTAAAACTTGTAACATACTTAAAGTAAAGATTTAGTGTACCATTAATCCTCAACTGAAAAAAAAATCTTGGACATCAGCGTGAATTACACCAATGAAAAGCTGAAGCAGGCCAAGCCAACATTGCAATCAAGACAAAATGTGCTGAGACAGAAGGGGCTCATCATGTTGTTAGTTGGTTTGCAGCAGATCTTTCCAGTTCCTAAATTATGTTGCAGGCCAGCTTTCGAAAAGTGTGGTTGTATAACTTCAATATTTCCGACTATGGAAACAACAAAGGCCACTGTTTTGTGTGGAGTAAGACTGCCCGGGGATAAGAGAAAATTGTAAGTGCCTTTTACATTACTTTGACGAAAATGACATCAAGACTCTTGCCGCAATCGCTGATAACTGTTGCGACCAAAACAAGAACTGGAACATCATTCTTTTATGGCTGTATCTGATATCACCTGAACGGTTTGATATAATAGAACATCACTTCCCTATTAGCGGCCACAAAATGTTGCTCTCTGACAGGGATTTTGCAACAATAGAAAATTGCACTCGCAGACAGGTACAATATGTTTACAGTCCAGGACAGTTGTCAGACATCATTGAAAATATAGCCAAGAAGAATACATTTATTGTCTATGAAATGCAAAGGGAGCACTTCTTTTAAGTAACTCCTTAAAAACCTTATATGCATTCAGGAAAAAACTGTTGATGGCCTGGATGTCAACCTAAGGAACATACACCGGCTGAATGTAATGTCTGTGAATCCATCATCTGTATTCATCAGAGAGACATTGTGATGACATCAGGCTTGAAGTGAGTGTCAGGAAACAACGTGCGAGGCAAAACCTAGTTCCTTCCCTTTGACTGAAAATTTGATGGACCTAAATCAGTTGTAAAAATGAAAGTTGCCGATGTCCTGTCTCTCTCAGATTGCATCCCACCTGTATATCATGGATTTTTCTTGCCACTTAAACTAACACATATGGACAATGAACATTGCAGTGATGAGAGTAGTGAGTCATTATTTCAGCAATTATATACTCATTTATGCCCATCATTATGCCTACCTATTTTGGGGTGGCCACTTCATCAGCACATTAAGATTCCAGGTTTTCCCCATGTTTTCATATTTTCAGTTTTAATTTGCAAAATACATACTTAATGCCTCAGTTTTTTTTTCTTTTATACTGTTTCTGAAAAGTAATTTCCTTGTTAAGAAACTGCTGGTTTGCCAAGTGCTGTACAAGATAAATGTGGTAAAGTGGTTTGTGATTGGCTGCCTTAAAGCTCAATCTACACACAAGGTTTTGTCCAATGCTTTGAGTGCGCAGTTCAAGACTTTGCAGTCAAGTCGCTGCGTATGGACATGAATATTGTGGTATTCTGTGAATTGCGCAGAGACGTTGCAGGTAATACAAGAACTGAGCAAATTAGCTCATTTGCGCGCAACATGTACTGATAAGTCTGTGCGTATGGATGTTCGCTCCATCTTACCTGTCTAATTTGTTCAAATTTATGTCAGTAGTGGTGCAGGTAACGAGTGATCTTCAGCAGTACTCTCGTGAATTCCTCATGAGGTTCATATAACTTTATAAAACTTTCCGTGCTCGTGGTGGGTTATAAGTAAGGAGCACAGTGACCACGGCAGAAAGAGTCCGGCCTATGAGGTATTGGTTGGAAAATACACGACATTGACCCAATGACAGTTAATAAGTCTACATGTTCTGAAGCAGGGGAGGAAGAGGTATGTAAGCCTAGTTTGTGGTATTTTGATTTGTTTGGTTTCTTGAGTGACCAAGAGATTCCTAGAGAATCCAATAATACAATAGATGATGTGTCAGAGGTAAAGTAATTTACATGTCAACAAATCCTTAATGATTCACGACAGGGAATGAATGTACTGAATACCAATGACTGTCAGGAAACATAGGGGACGCGTGCGGATGTCAATATGTATTGCACATTAACCTTTTACACCTGCAATAATTATATTGGCTGATAGATTTCCACTTTCAGTTTTAAAACTACATACATAAATACATTTTTCCACAGCAAAAATAACTTATTTCCTAAATGCAACAATAACAATGATAACACTTCAGTAATTATGAAACAATGCCTATAATTATCTCCTTACTGGAAATTAACTAGTAATTGTTCCGTTAGGAATAAATTACATGAAACGTTAATAATTTCCAAACTGCTAATATACTCACTGTTTATATCTGTATGTAATGTGTAAATATAAGTAAAAATGGGGAGAGACAATTAAATTTTAGATAAATCACTCCTGCCCCTCTTGTGACATAGGCGATGGCCAAGAATAAATTAGATTGTAAATAATAATTTGTGTACAATATACTTTTTGTGCATGTGCACCTTAAGACATGTACGTACATATAGATGCACAGAGGGTACCAATTTGTACTGCAGGAGCTTCAAACCTGTGCACCTACAGTGACAAACTTATGCTGGCATGGAACAGCTCCCACAGTATAAAAATACTCTTTCAATGTATCTCTAGCACTGCTAGCACTCTTCAGAATTTGTCCTGTAGCTCCATATTCCAAGTTATGCATTAAGTCGGGGTCACTGATCAAGTTTAATGGAACCTTCTTCAAAATGTTTGTGATCCATGCACTCAGTAGGAGTGTAAGTTTGAGATCTTTTGCATAAAAAATTGTGCAAAGCGCAACATGCGGGCACTACACTATCAATACTACGCAATCGCAAATTTATACATGTATGAAAAATTTGAAATCTTGCTGCTACAATACCAAATGTGTTTTCCACAAAACGAACAGCTCGTGAGATACGGTAGTTGAAAATCCTTTGCTCTTTATCTAATGAGTCTCACCGGTAGCGCTTTAGAATGTCCTGCTGCATTGCAAATACTTTGTCATCTACAAAAACATATCCTACAGCTTGGTTTGAACGGGGCAGGGTGTGAGTGGCTGGAATTTTTAGCTTATTAACAAGTTTCTCATAGAAATTTGGTATTATTTAGTACTACATCATCAGAGACTCTACCGTTAGTTCCTATATCACAATACACAAACTCACAGTTGGCATTAGCTATTGCAATTAGAACAACACTGTGCATTTTCTTGTAATCATAGAAATAAGATCCACTTCCTTTAGGAGGTACGATCCTTACGTGTTTGCCGCCTATGGCACCCAAACAGTGAGGGAACTGCCACTTTCTTGCGAAATCAGTTCTAACCATTTTACTGTAGTCATTGGAAACTGCAACAAAGTGTAAGGAGACTGTTATCAATTTATACCCTCTAAAACAATGTGGAAACCTGTACAAATGGAAAAAAAAAATGTTTCAATTACATTTACTGTGTAGGCTGTATAACAGCCTGTATAAAACGGAGACCTCCATAATGCAGAAAGGGACTATTTTTAAACTGCATTTAATGTAATTATAAAATATGTTTGCTCATAATCACTTATGTACTACTCGCACATTTTGTTTTAAAACTCTGCACTATCATAAGAGTAATTTATTTTCATATTCGCTGCTCGCTCACTGGTAGTTTGCGGTTGGCGTGGGAGGCTTGCAACAGTATGTCTCGGACGTCTCAGATAACATGCACAAGTTGCCACTTCTGACACAGTCAAGAAGCCACGTGAAATAGTTATCAGCAGACGAGAGAGAGAATTATGGCATCACCTGTAGCAGGTGGCAAAAAATAGTTCAAAAAACAGTTCAAAAAACAGTTGGGGTGTCTCCTTCTGTCTCATCAGCATGTAAAATTCACACCTCCCAATCTCTTCTTCAAATTGTGTTATCAGATAACCTTCATTTTTACAGTACATCTACACTGAACCGCGTAGTGCAGGCGTGATTACAATTTTATGTATATGGACATGATTTTTTTACAGTTCTCTAGGCAAAAAGTAGTTCACAGTTAAAAATTTTTAATGCATTTTTTAAACCAATATAACATTTTGTTTGACTACTTCTTCACTTGCCTAAAAAGGAAACTTGCAGAAACTGAAGAATTACTGGATCCCACCGAGATCCGTTTTGTACGTGTTGTACTATGTATGTGTCAACATACACAGAGGTGACAAAAGTCATGGGATAGCAATATGCAAATATACAGATGGCAGTAGTATCGCGTACAAAATGTATAAATGGGCAGTGCATTGGTTGGGCTTTCATTTGTAGTCAAGTGATTCATGTGAAAAGGTTTCTGACGTGATTATGGCCGCACGACGGAAATTAACAGACTTTGAACGCGGAATGGTAGTTGGAGCTAGACGCATGGGACATTCCATTTTGGAAATGGTTAGGGAATTCAACATTCCGAGATCCACAGTGTCAAGAGTGTGCCAGAATACCTAATTTTAGGTATAACCTCCCACTATGGACAACGCAATGGCCGACCGCCTGCACTTAAGGACCGAGACCAACGACGTGTGCGCAGAATGGTCAGTGTTAACAGACAAGCAACACTGCGTGAAATAACCGCAGGAATCAATGTGGGACGTACGACAGACGTGTCCGTTAGGACAGTGCGGCGAACTTTGGCTGTACTGGGCTATGCCAGCAGAAGCCTGACTCGAGTGCCTTTACTAACAGCACGACATCACCTGCAGCGCCTCTCCTGGGCTCGTGACCATTTCTGTTGGACCCTAGACGACTGGAAAACCGTGGTTTGGTCAGATGAGTCCCGATTTCACTTGGTAAGAGGTGATGGTAGGGTTTTGAGTGTGGCGCAGACCCCACGAATCCATGGACCCAAATTGTCAACAAGGAACTGTGCAAGCTGGTGGTGGCTCCATAATGGTGTGGGCCATTTTTACATGGAATGGACTGTGGTCCACTATGGTCCTCTGGTCCAACTGAACCAATCATTGACTGGAAAGGGTTATGTTAAGCTACTTGGAGACCACTTGCAGCCAATTATGGACTTCATGTACCCAAACAATGATGGAATTTTTATGGATGACAATACCCCATGTCACCGGGCCACAACTGTTCACGATTGGTTTGAAGAACATTCTGGACAATTCTAGGGAATGATTTGGCCACCAAGATCGCCTGACATGAATCCTATCGAACATTTGTGGGACATAATCGAGAAGTCAGTTCATGCACAAACTCCTGCACTGGCAACACTTTAGCAATTATGGACATCTATAGAGGCAGCATGGCTCAGTATTTCTGCCGAGGACTTCCAAAGACTTGTTGAGTCCATGTCATGTCGAGTTGTTGCACTTCGCCGGGCAAAAGGAGGTCCGACACGATATTAGGAGGTATCCCATGACTTTTTTTGCCTCAGTGTATGAGGAGCAATGTGTAGTCCTCGAATAGTTATCGGACAGAGAAAACCATGATTCGGTTTGTGTGTTTTAGCCTGAGGCCAACACTGATAGCATAGATGTTGATGCTGCGCATGTCTATGAACTTACTACGCCTCCGACACCCTCAACTCCAGCATCATCTGCATCTGGTCCCACAAATTGATCAGCAAGCTGCTGCATCTCACATTCTCTTTCTCAAAAGAGAAAGAGGTCTACCAATTTTCACAAGATAATGGAGGTTCTGACATTGATTGGGGACAGATTATAATCTTTAGGCAAAGACGACTGTTTCTGTGTGTTTGGCAAACATGTGGCCAACAAACTGAGAAGTCTAAATAGCCAACAGAACATGTTTACACACAAACTCATAAACAACATCCTGTTTGAATTCAATATGAAATCGCTGAGCTGAACCTTTAAAGTAGTGGATGTTGGGGAGCAAGGCAGTCAGCTCAACTACTCCAGAGGTGGCTACAAGTATAACTTGCAGCAGAACTTACCACCCCTTATGCAAGAGTCTTTGCACATCCCACAGCAATGATGTTAACCCCCAACAAATACATGACATACGGAATCCTCCTCCACAGACTGTCACTTCAGTGGACGGTAGCTGTCTTACAGAATACTTTACATCTTTTCAGGAAAGCCATGCAGTGTATTGGATACAAAAACATTTTATACTTTACATGAGTTGTAGTCAACTTATTTATATAACAACCAGGTTTTATGTTCATGTACTTAATACCTTGTATTGTATGTTGACTACATGTATTTTGTGACTCTGTTAATTGAAAGTGTCTGGCTTCCTTTTAAATAATCCTCCTTCAGAACATTGTAGATAGCTTTACATGTCTCCGGGATGATTACACTTGGTGTTTGCATAGACATAATCTTTGGGAACTCTGGTTCCTTGTAACTTCTGTCAGTTGCTAAATACTTTAAGGTTGGAGTCAATCTCTCGTGTGGTGGAATTGCTTGCCTCATGCAGATGATTGTATGTTTCAAAGTCCATTTGCAAGTAATTTTGCCAATCTTCCAGTTTCAAACAAAATTCCTTTAACAACTTCACATGTGAATATTTGCATCTTTGAAGTAGCAGATGCTTGTACCATATGGAACGCCATGGACATTTATATTGCGTACATTTTTCAAAAGATAGGTATTGCTAAAATTATTGCCAACAGTACCACTTCCTCCACTTCTCCCACTCAACTGCGCGAGTAAAACTGTGCTGTGTAGACACTTCCTTTCTCTTCCATTTTGTCCGCAGATTTACCTGTGCAATCAAAACGTTGGACAAAACCTTGCGTTTAAACCGGGCTTTATGTCATTATCTGCTGTTTATGTTGTAATGATAAAACAAAGTGTATTGTAAAAACACAAAAGGAAGCAGAAATAATAAACTGGTTTGATTAGGAAATCTTGCTACTTTAGATAATGTTTTATTAATTTCCTTGCTTCCAAGGTGTTTGTGTTACTGATAATAGGGCAGCTGCACTAATACAAATTTGTGTATATCATTATGTTTTTTATGTTTGTGAATTGTATTTCCAATACAAGACAATTTTTTAAAACTGTTATCTTATTGATTGTGTGTGATGTGTACATCATAATTATTTATTTTGTAAATACTGTTGTCACCTTTTTTGTGCCTGCTGTGATGAGGTTGCGGGAGCATACTTTTGTTGGGTTGGCATCCTGTTTTGTCTATGTTGTGTTATAAATTGTGAATAATTAGTTCCTGCCATGACCGATAGGGCAGAGTTAGAGTTAGGCATAGTAGGTGCTCCTCTCTGGAGTGGTATGAGGGAGTAGTTAGCCAGGAGTGAGAGAGAGTCGGGCAGCACCAGGGGGAGAGAATGGTTGTGTCTAGCTGACCGGGCATGTATGGGTCTTTGTCGTGAAGAAATGGGGCAATGAAGCCTTGCAGTTGGAGTTTCGTCAGCTGGCGTTCGGTCGGGCTACAATAAATTACTATTGGTGTAGTGTACATTGGCTTCAAATGGTTTGTACATCATGATTGGAGATTGTCAATATGTCTGGTGCAAGTTTGCTGGGGTTAGCGGAGCTTTGCGCTAGTCTGTGTACAAATTTGTCCAGATGAAGTCTATGATTTCCTGCTTGTATGCACGTACGTGCGAGGTCTATAGACCTGGTGTGCAGTATGTTAATGTGGGGGCCTCCTCAGCTGTTCAATTGATTGTTCCCAAGATTTTGCTTTTGATTTGAGGTATTTTCTGCTCAAATGCGACATGTGGCAAGGTAATATGCAACGGTTTTGAGTTATGTGTCTCGCGAAACCATGAAGGTGGCACTGTATATCAACTTTTTTGTCTAGAGGATTCGGCGTATACTTCCCAGCGAAGCACTTTTTGCAATGTTGAATGGGGTAATTGTTTTATAATGCTATTTGTCCATAACAAAATGTATTATTTTAAATAATGAATTGAATCCCAATGAAAGAAAAAAGGGGATAATGATTGCACTGTATGATCATTTTGGTGATTTTATTATAATCATTCTAGTACAAAGTTACATTACATTGTATAGGTCATATATTTCTTGGGAAAATCAATTTAATGTGTATTATGTGGGTCTTAGTATAATATAAAAGGCTGTCAATTACCCTGGTCTTTAAAATGCAGTGTGCTATGTACATTGTGAGGTTATTTACTGTGCTTTAGGCAAATCAATTAAATGTGCATTGCGTGGATGTTAATACAAAATAAATAGTACCCAACTATGCTGTTCTTTAAAGATTACTACTCTCGTTGAAATATAGTTTTATAGTATCTCTTATCTATTTACCGCTGAGTCTATAGTCGGTTCACGACTGGAAGAAACTTTTGAAAATCAACCTTTGAAAAAACACCCTAGCCGTTAGCTACATGCATATAACATTACAAACAGTGGCAAGCGCGGATACAGTTATGCCGTTAGGTTGCCAGCACAAAGAGAGGAAATAGTTCTAAAGTTTTAACGTAATTGTT
>NQII01000042.1:721781-818605 GCA_002778355.1 Clitarchus hookeri
CAGGCACGCACACGAAACATCTAATTTTTAATACTCACATTTTGGGTTTATATAATGAAATGTTTTTCGCTTGCATCACATATTCTTTTGTGTGAAATTCTCAAGATTAAAAACTTTACGCTTGTGGAATATCCATTAATAATATATACATTACTGTTATGATGGGTACGTGCATGTACGAACACATGTACACACACACAGTGGAATGTAAACATTGCATGTAAACATTGCCATGTGACTTCCACATGGCAATGTTTGTTTACCCTTTGGCGGAAGGATACGAAATGGGCTTGAAAGTAGATCTTTAGCAGGGCTTCAAGAANCGAAATGGGCTTGAAAGTAGATCTTTAGCAGGGCTTCAAGAAAGTCTCTTCCAGTCATGAACTGACTATAGACTAACCTGGGTCGAGTGTGACAACCAGGCGACACAGCAGTCATGCCACCTCACATGGCAACAGCAAAACAATACATAAACAAACCTACAAACATGCACTAGAACTACAATTATACTAACATATGTTGCTGTTTTGATATTTAAATATACATAGATATTATAAAAACAAAAACATACAGTGAGGGAATTTAGGTTTTCCTTGGTTGCCAAGAAGAATTTTCTCCTCATTGTGGTAGTTTATGCTAACATCTTTCACCCCCTTACGTCATTATTTTCTGGTCTCATCACTGGTCTGATAGAAAACTGGTTAATTTATTTGGGATTGGTTTGGCCCTTAAGTATTACAGATTATGTTGCCTCCCCAACATACTCGGGGCATGTTGCGTCACTTGGTGATTGGAATTCACTATTCCCCTTGGCAGAACTCGCCCAACCCCCAGTGTCTGGGTCGCTGTGAATAACAGGCTGAAGGATTACATTACCAAATGCCCAAACAAGGTCTTAATATTTGTGTTTACTAGGCAAGTTAAGGTAAGTACATAAGGTGATTGCTGTTTTTATTTGTGCCATCGTCCCCCTTCCTTGTTGTTCTGTAACCGTCAGGAGTATGGCCCACCCCCCAGGTGTTTTAGCATGCTGAGTGTGGTCACAGTATAATCTGGGCTTCACTTACCTGCTGAGGGACATGTTCAACCACAGTATATATGTGGGGCCGAATTTCACCAACAAACTTTGTGAAGCTATTCTTTAAGCAAATCCAAGTGTAAAATATACAGGACACTCTCTACCTAAACTGAATATTGAAAGATATATAAGATCTTTATAATAGAGTTTTTAAACTGTAATTTTGCAAAATATGAGAAATAAAGCAAAATTAATTTATAATTCTCTGAATATTGTCTATTGTTATGAATCATCAACCTAAAAGCAAACACTCATTAATTCCTCCCATCATAATGAAAATAACAGGGTTAGCTACCCTCTTATTGCAGACAACATTTTTACTGCCAGGAATTATGAAAATTTAATGTTGCATTATTGAGCAGATTGACGTAATTAACTAAATTTGCCCTTTTATTGCAAATGCCCAGGGGCCAGGACCCACAATTTTTTGTGTAACATGTACACAAACCTTCAGCTGCAGCGATACAGTGCCTAGCATGTTGGCTATGCGTTTCTATGCTATGCTGCTGTGCCACCTGCATCTATGATGGTGGAAGAGATTTTTAACACTTACTGTAAACAGCCAAGCATCATACGTTAATAATATTACTGTATTAGAGCTGCCTGTTTGTATCTTGTGACAGTGCGTAATTACCAGAAGGAAGTATTGACATAGTCTACGGCCCTGGAGCTATAGCATTGCTGGCAAAAGTTTTGTGTGTGTTTTACATGAAAACAGTGCGTCCTTAGCGGTTACACCAAATGGATATTTTTTGTTTATAAGGTTATACACAATAAACCAGCATAAAACATTCACTAATTCTGACAATAAAAATGTTGTCTGTAATGAGAAGGTGGCCACCCCCACTTTTTTTCATTATGGTGGGAGGTATTAAAGAGAGTTTGCTGTTAGGTTAAAGAACCTTACAAAATAAATCAATGTCTTGTAACTGTAATTTAATTTCACTTTGTTTCTGATATTTTACAAAAATACACTTAAACTAGATTTCCAAGGGCTCACATCTTGATTCATTAGGGGATTCTTAAAAAATACTTTCTTGAAGATGCCTATATCCCTTTGTTTATATTGCCCCTAAATAAACTAAGGAAGAACTTTATAAAGCCCTAAAGTTGTTTTCTAAGTTTCCTGAAGTAACATGTAGAGTAGTTATGTTTTCTGACCATTATTATTATAAATTCAATAAATGTTAATTCTACTTCAGATACATACCTGTAATAAACCAGCAAATTTTGCTATACACTCCAACTCTTCTCAAATAAATAGAACTTCTGTGTATCATTTGATAATTGCATTTGTCAGTTTTAATGGTTTTTATTTTTCTACATTCCTTACTGGACCATGAGACTATTTTGACATGAAATCAATGACAGCAAGATTCCCAATTTGTGATATCACTGTGAGTTGTTATTAACATTAGTGGAAGAATTGCAAACATCTTACATCATTAGATTTTCCTAGTAAGCACCACAGTAAACAAAAATTCTATCATCTGCATTTTCAACAATATTGCATGACTGTGTTTGCTTTTCCACTTAAGTTTAATGCTCCATAAAAAATTTGACCTCTCAAATGTAATGCTGTTGGCTG
Source organism: Clitarchus hookeri (assembly GCA_002778355.1). Taxonomy (NCBI): domain Eukaryota; kingdom Metazoa; phylum Arthropoda; class Insecta; order Phasmatodea; family Phasmatidae; genus Clitarchus; species Clitarchus hookeri. The sequence continues at coordinate 724,448 of NQII01000042.1, forward strand.
AAACCTTATAACATCAAAAAAATGTGTCATTTATATTTGTCTGTTTTCCCGAGGTTGCACAGATCACTGAACCCTTAATGCAAACAGAAATTTTGTCAACCCATCTGAAACACACACTCAACCAATTTTCTCCACTAATGTCTCTAGTGTGATGACAAATAATAGGAAATATTTCAAGTTTCAGCAGATATTTGCTTGCATATTTTATTGACAGTTTTGGTTGACTTTAGACAGAGATTTCATCCTGTATCTTATAATACAAGAAAGTTTCTGTTTTTGTCTATCCCCTGCTTTAGTTCAAAGTCATTTTCACAGTGAGCATTAATCAGTGAAAATAAAGGTTCCCAAATAACTTCTCTTTCCGTGATGACTAAAACTTTGTAACATCTCTTGTGGCTCTATTCTCAATTGCTGTCACACTTTGCTTCATGGAAATATTGACAGAGATGTTTTGAATAGTACACACCACAGAAAAGCTGCATGGAGTGCTTTTTCCCCTCATCCCTAAATTCTACTAATCTGGTATTCGTCATCCTTCAGCTGCAACCCATTATGTCTTTTGGTGACAACAGCACTTTTCTGGGCTAAATAATGTGCCAGTGGTATACGAGAGCGAGATGAATCACTGTTTGCTTGCCAGGCCTTTTGCTGTCTGTACAATTGCTCAACAGTGTCAGTTTGGAATATTATCTCAGATTAGCTGCGTGGTTAATTAGCTTGAGGTTCAGCGTACAGACGAGATACACCACACACACACTGGATACACCTCATTCCCTTATGTATGAAAGCTTTATACCTGTCAGGAAAGTTGCTGGGTATGTAAATTTTCACACCCACAATCATGTGCAAAGCAGTTTTTTGTATAGAATTACATGTCGTTATTACACTTGTATTGTTTTGTTATATTATTGTAGCCTTTAATTTTGAACACTTGTATTACTATTTTATATTATTGTGTATTTATGTTTGTACATTTACGAATATTTCATTTGTGTATAAATGTGTGTTTGTACACTTACATTTATATTCTTAATGTATGTTATTATTTGTACACCTTTGTTGACGTGCTCTACACCCTTGACCCAGTAAGTGTTTGAGTTAGGGTTTTATGGAGTTAAATAAAAATGTTAGTGTCTGCACAATATGACCAAAGCAGGACTGACATTCTTTAGATACTTTTTTCATATTATTCTTTCTGCATGTAAATAGACATCATCTTTTTTTATCTGCATTACATTACTGTTAAACAATAAAAACTACCTGGCATCGCTTTTTAGCCTTTTATATATTATGCTTTGTACATGCTTGACCATTATTGTTTTCATATAAGGCTCTTTATAATGTTTGCTGATTTAAAAAAAATGTTTCTTGCATATTCCCAAGAGTGTTTAAAAACCCTGCATTGTCACAGTACAATATTTATAACCACATTTTCACAATGTTTAATTTTGTTTCCAATTTTCTGAGGAAAAGTGCAAGTTTCTCGTTAATGCTATATGACCTCAGAATTTGGATGAGTGTTGATTAAAAAAATTAGTAGTCCTTGCAGACTGATAAAAATTATAGTAGAAATTATTGTTCAACCCTAATGATTGTCAATTATCAACAAATGATGCTTGCTTTAAATTTGGTTTATGAAATAGAATCAAAATGTGCTTTTTGGGAGGATACCTCCCCTCCTCAGAAAATATTATAGTAGATATGTCTTCCCACCCCACCAGCATACTTATGCTTTATGAGTTTTATAAAATTTATTTCATCACTGTGTGCCCACTCAACAATAATCATTACTTTCAATTTAACCTCTTGGTTGGTTGGAAAGCAGCAAACTTATGAAGTGGACAGTTTAAACTGCCCCAAATATTGTGAAGCATTTGGAATTGAGTGGAGCAACCAGGTAGGGTCATAACAAGAGGAGAAGAGGGGGGCAGGAGGGGCACATGCCCTAGGTGCCGGTCTGTGAGAGGGTGCTGAAAGAAATGAAGGAATATTGATAAAACTAGGGTAGCAGGAATGCTAGCATCTGTATGATTCATTGTTGCACCAAGCCCGATGTGCATGAGGGAAAACTCATTACAGTCTCACCTTTTGTTCCTTTGTTTTGTGGCAGTTCATAGCTGCGCGAGTCTGTGGCTCAACTTTTCAATATCAGTTGACTGATGTGATGGAATGGCAAATTTAGAGTGTTGTTCACATATAGAACAAATAAAACTGTGCTTTTTTTTAAGGTAAGCAAATAAATAAATAAATAAAAGCTGTCCGGAGCAGAGAACTGGAAGAAGGCGAGGGAAAGAATCAAAGAGGCAGAATCATCAACTTTGATGTCATGGTTAAAGAAAGAAGAAGACTCGCAATGAATCAAATAAAGGTATGTAGAAAATCTTTTGTATGCCTATTATTGTTATTGTTTAATTAAAACTATAAAAAAAAATATGCAGTCTTTGAATCCTGAAAAATGCTGAAGAGCTAGAAGCAGAAAAACATGAAATGGGCTATTTATCTTTTTTGCATAATAGCAGATGTTATGTTCACTCACTGCATAATGCGGCATGCTTAATATGATTTGCAACAGGGAAAAGTTGCTTGAAAGGATTTGCAGTGGTAAATGCAGTATGAAGCATGGGACCTAAAAGATGCGTCAGCAGGAATTAAGTAGATTATTTTGTCTTCTCATCTATGTATTTAGTCTCCTCGCACCAAAACCTCTGTACTTGTAATTTTATTTTACTGTTAATATTCAATAGAACCCTCTTTCTTTTTTGTCCATTTGCTGAGATGATGCCATAAACTGTTTTTGCAAACCATTGCACTACTACAGCACAGGTTGAAACTAGAGCACTCACTTAAAGACACACACCCTCAGTATCTGAACTGCAGCCATGATCTTCTCGTAGGAGTAAACAAAGCAATCTAGCAGTCACTGGTGATTCACCAAAGTGGCGTGCCAGAGTGCATAGTCTGTTCACGTTGACATTTAGGTGCTTGGGATAGTGCATTGCATTAAAAAAGACATGGAACACGCAACCCAGGTATTGTTTTTGTTAAAAAAAAAATTGAGTACATGTATAAAACACATACATGTTTACATTACATATTATTGGAACAGAATGCTCAATCAAATATGTCATTTTTGATAATAATTTTAAACTCTTAACACAAAATATGATTATTAAATGAAAAAAAAAATGTTGAAAGAAAAATTGGTTTTAATTAACTGCAGTGCGGTTTGTGAAGGCACCTTTTGCAAAAAATTCAAAAATATAATTTTGCAATAAGCTTTAATCACAACAATTATAGCAGTGAAGAAAAACATACATTTTATGTTGTTACTTGTATAAATTTAAATGAGTTTTATTCTTCCTTTTGTTTCAGATGAAGGTGAGCACAGCCACTCATCTGTCTCGGAGACAAAGGAATGCCATAGAATTCTCGAAAAATAGAAATATTATCAGGCTGATGTTTTGAGAAGAATGGAGTTAGAAGAGGAAGAAGAGAATGAAGGAACCAACCAGAAAGCTATTGTGACTGAGAATGATACGGACTGTACAATCATCGTGGACCAACAAGAAGCATCAACCCCTGAAACTTCAGCAGCTGCTCATCAGGAGTCTTCAACTTGCGAGTTTGAATTTGATTTTAAAGATCCTGGTACATGGCCAAGCAAGTTATCTGAATCTCATAGATGTTACATTTCAAAAATGAGGGCAGAAAACCAGTGTGATCTTGATTCAAGCAAAAGTTCTAGGCATGGCCGGAAGCTAACAAAAGCTTGGTTTTTTTAAGGTCTTGAAAAATGGGATAAAAGTTAAAAGGTACTTGCTTGGATATAGCCCTGTTATAAATGCTTTTGCACTGTCTACCTTGCAGATTATTTTTATACTTAATGACAAATATTGACTCAAATTTGTCCTATTTGGTTAGAATGGAGTGGTTTGTTAATCGGAAGAAGTTGAATGAAAAATTGGCGGACCATGAAAATTCTCAAAACTACAAGTTTTTGATTCCGCTCATGGAAGACTTTAGAGACCAGTCTTGGAAAGGGTGGCATTGACAGGAAACTGCAAGATCACGTACAGAAAGAGAAATTTCATTGGAGAGCAGTACTGCATTGTATTGTTGATGCTGTTATGTTCTTAACAAAGCAAGGAAGTCCATTTCTAGGGACGAAAGAAAGGTGTAATTTTGCAGATCCAGATAGTGGAAAATTCCTGAATATAATATAAATAATTTCACACTACAGCGCCCCCCCTTTGTCAGTATATTGAACGTAATAAGAAATTATAGATAAGCTATTTTTGCTCAAATTCAAGATGAGTTTCTCAACATCATTGCATACAAAATATGAGAAGTTATTAAAGATATTCTAGAACCTAGATATTTTTCTATAATGTTTGACTGCACATCAGATATTAGTCACAATGAACAAATGACTGAAAACAACGAACAAGTGACTGAAATAGTTCACTGTGTTAAGCTAAGAGAAAGTGTCCAGAAGTTTTAGAAGATTTATTGATTTTTTTTCACCATTAATGATAAAACAAGTTTTCAACTTCTACTGCTGTGGTGCAAGTTCAAATAAAGATTTAGCCATTCCCAAATTTTCTTCATGTGTTTTGTGTAGCAATTATAATTTTTTTACATTTCTTGCTTTTAGTTTTTGACATGTGCATTTTTTGTTATTGTCTTCTTTGTAACTTTTCCTTTTGGCACTAATGGCTTTGTTGCCTTATGTCTAACAACCACCTTTCAACATATAGAAGATAATGTGACAACATGGGTGTATTAGTTTGTAAGTATTTTTTTAATGTTCCATATTTAGTGGCTGGGGGAATATGGTAAATAGAGTTGTTAACCAATATTAAAATTGATAACCAGTAAATAGTGTAAATTAATACAGCCACCTACATTAGCAAAGTAAATATATATGATAAATTTGTTGTTCTCATAATAATGTCTTTAACATATATTCAGCAGATATAAGAATTAATACAAGATTGCCTTCTTAAGGTATGCTGTAGTTTTTATGTGCATGTATATGCAGAAGAAAGTTGAAGCTCTGTGCTGTGTACATAATGTTTTGCATTGTTTTGAACACATGATTTTTAACAGCCTAGTAATTGTAATGAGTCAGTTTCTTAAATGTTGATTTTCTTCTTGCATGTATAGTGTACTACAGGAACCTGCGAGTCACACATTTGCTCGAGAGACATACAGCAGAAAATAATTTCACAACACAGCAGATTAGTGTCTGAAAATTTAATGCCTCTTTTGATGTGGTTACAAGAAAGTTGCCACTGGCCATACGACATGTCTCCATCAGATGCCACCTGTGACTTAGGATGGCTTGTAAAGAAAATTATGCATCTGGTAATTCTAGCAAGCATTTAAGTGGAAGTTACTGTTTTTATATCTGCATTTTTATGTTATAACAAAGCATTTAATAATTGTAATATATCCCGTAGTATAAGTTATTTTTAAAAGTTTGAATTTGTGTATGTGTAGCAACATTTTGATATAGTTATGTTTCTATGCTTGCCCTGTTTATGCCTTTGATTTCATCAGAAGCTTTTCACTGTCTCTGATGTGTTCTAAGCCTCATGTTCTTGCATATTTTGCATTTTTTCTGTACTTTTTTTTATTCACTTGTCTCTATCCTATCCATGTTTTCCTTACAGCTTTGGTGAATTTTTGAAGTATGTCTATGAGAATTTGTTGGGGATACAATTTTCAATTGGGCTCTCTTTTCAACTGTTTATCCCTTTTTCTTTGCACTTTCCTGTCTGCTGTGTTTTGTCTTACAACTTAATTTTTTGTTCGAGTACTTTGTATTTGTTGAGTAGGTTTGTGTAGTTTCCTCCTCTTGAATTTCATTAAAACAAAAGAAATGTACACATTTAAAACTGTGTTTACAGGAAGACTTTCAAACACCATACATGCTTAGAAAAAATGTGAACGAATATTTACAACAAAGTGTGTCGAAAATTAGAAATATATCAAAAGAGAGTGAAAAAACTTGCAACACTACACCACCAAATGCTACCAGAAATAGTCCTTTCCTTCCACGTTATCGTCATGAAGAAAGTGATTTTTCTGTGCACACACGTCGGGAAGGCTCTTTTGACAGCACTTGTTCAGAATTTAGCTTGGATTTCACTCTGCCAGAGAGCTGTGAGAATACAAATATGGTAAATTTAGATAAACTTCAGCAGGAAATTGATAAGCTCAAGTCCAATTGTCAAATGATGGATGAAGAACTAGAAATCATTAAATGCAATAGAAACCTTCCTGGATTGTCAAGCCTAATGGAAACAAATGTTTCAGAGACAAATTTTGCTAGTAATGATTATGGTTCACAGATTCACTCTGAAGCTAGTGAAGCTCTGAAACAACAAAATGCTCGTGCATGCTTTGCAGGCTTGTATAGCCTCACCACAATAAAAAATAGTTCGTCAGATCTATCTGACGTATCAGAACCTGGTAACAGAATGGTAGAGTCCATAGAATCTCTAGATTGGGATTCTCCACAATCTGTGGTAACTTCGGTTGGTAATGCATGGAATAAAGTGCCTAGTACACTGTTGCCACAACCTCAGAGATGTATCAAAGTAGATAATTGTAAGGAAGCATTTACACCATATGAAAATAAACAAGATGATTATGGTGACCAAGAAATTTCATCACAGCCAAAAGCATCTGTAGGCGAACTTAAATTTCTTCCCAATGATGATGAAATGACTCAAGATTTAGAATGGGATGAAGATGATCTTGTTTCTAATAATGATGGGGATGAAAATTCAAATAATGTTGGTTTGGCTAGTGTGCGGTCATGCTCACAGTCCATAACCAACTGTAACTCTGAGATAAACAATCTCATGTTCCAGTACACAACGTGTAAGGATAATCAGTACAAGTAAGTAAAGCTAATAAATTGTTGCCATTTTGTATTTAGGCTGTGTGCAAAATGTACCTTTATGCAATAGGCATGCTTCTAGAGGCAAGTGCCTTAATTTTTTGTCAGGAAACTAATTATTAATATCCTTGAGACATAGCATTCAATTTTTGTTATTTTTCTTCATTTCACTCTCTAACATCAAAACCTGTACATGTAAAGGTCACATTCAGTCACATTGCTACCAAGCTAATTGATTTTGAAACATTTTGAAGCTGAAGCATGGTTTTTGCATGCATTTGTTTAGATTTGCTTATTTTATATATATTAAATAAAATTTTCAGTTATTTAAAACATTACACCTAAATTATTTTGCACGTTTCCATGCACCTGTCAAATTATGAATAAGATTTCTGTAACACTAGACATTATTAAATATAAAAAACTGAAATTAAAATAACAGTGTCACATGTAAAGTTTAATATTACTTGGTATAATTTCTGAAATTTACTTTTGGTTAAACTTTATTTTTTTTCAAATTCATCCAGTATCTTCAGCTATGAATATTTTAATAGTTTACATCAAACATAATTAATTTATATAATATTATTTATACTAATCATATGAAAAAATGAAGTAAATTAATGCAGCGACATCTATGCCAATGGGATTGTATGATGTAAAATGTGATTTAGGGGAAGGTACGTACTTCAGCTTTTACCTTGTACAAGAAGTATACTCTGTCTCATAAGTTGGCCAGATTCTGACAGGTCTGCGAAAGTAGCGCTACTGTTTACATCTGACTACGCATCCTTCCGCCATCAGCCGATCGGCCACATGGCAGCGATGTTGTTTATTTTCATGCTGTCATCAGCTGATCCCCTTGTCAATGTACTGTTCTTGGGACGTTTTAGGCAAACTTGCTACTCAGAAATACGTAGCTGCAATTGTATATTAGTAATAGTAATGTGTACATAAATCATTAATCAGTAAATTGTTATGTTAAGGGGCAAAAATATAAATAATTAATTCAAAATTTAGTTACTACAAAAAAATGTAATGCTAAACAAATTTTAAAATATTTTAGACTGACGTCTGTCTAAAAAAAATAGTACGTTATAAAAGTAAAAATATAAAACCTTGCAAAAAATCAAATATTTGCTAACACTTTTTAATTTGTCAGAGACAGTGAATTTGGGTTAACATTTGTGAGATGATAGTTGTAGCTATTATCACACTTTGAACGTTATAGCTAATGTATTGGAGTTGGAAATATGTGACGTGGAATAATGTTAGAATTGTTTAAAAACTAGTGCTCAAAATCTCTGTACACGAAATACATGTTACTTTAAAAATTATGCACAGTTCGCGAAAAATAAAACTATTGGTATCTGTTTGTAAATGTATTATATTGCATACAAATTCTTATTCTTTTCTGGCTGGTAATGCTTGGCAAAAAATCTGACATCATTTCAGGACAAGATCAGAGCCGCAATTTTGCTCAATAGGTCGCACCTTTGTAAAGTTGACTGTTCTTCTATTACTGGCTCGGAACGACACAAATTAAAAAGATATATTGTCAAATTATTAGAAAAAATAATTCAACAATATTATGCAATATTTCTGTATGCTTTTGGAATTAATATCAAACACGTAAGGAAAGCCGTGTTGGAGACGTGAAAAAAGTTTCGAAATTCCTTTTCTTTTGGATATGGATCCTTTTAATGTACCTTTCATTTTGAACACCTATACGTTTCTACTTTAGCACGAAGATTAGTTTCTACACTAAAAACCGCTGTTTTATGACCACGTAAAATAAAATGTATTAATTAACGTAGGAACTTTTTTTATAGCGTATTTTCTGCTTGTCTGTTGTGCGTCGGCAGTGCACTCATAATAGCCAACGTAATACTAACTTTTGTTCATTCGTGCATCAGCTGATACAAGATTTTGTAAATAGCACGTTGTTTTATTTGGAATACGTGAATTTGCCACTCACTGACTGTCAGAATCTGGCCAACTTATATGAGACAGAATATATAAATGGGCCATATATGCTGATAAAAGAATCTGTAATGTGAATAATTGAATGTGAACTTCCATTAGCATAAGCAAATGAAGGTATCGTTATGTATAACTGACATCAGACACTGACAAGCGAGGTGGTGCAGTGATAAACCATTGGACTCACTTTCGGAAGGACACTGGTGCAATTCCCAGTCTGGTCTTTGTAATTTTGGTTTTTCCCAAGGTTTCCCAAAATCATGTCAGGAAAATGCTGGAATGATTCCTTACTACAGGAGGCATATTCCTTTCCCATTCCTGCTTCTCTGAGCAACTTGCTCAACCTATAGTGACCTTACTCTCAACAAGATGTTGTTAAGCCCTACCTGCCTGCATACCTACCCTAACCTAACCTACCCTACCCTAACCTAACCTAACCTAACCTAACCTGCAAGTCATAATAGAAGGGTCAAACAAGGAACTGTTTAAATACCAATGCTGCTTTCATATATTCTTCAATGTTTTATAAATTTTTAAAACTGTGTGTGTACAGGGCAATTTGGCTATGTTGAAACTTTTATTCTTCCAGTGGAGTATTTTGACCTGTGAATTATACCCAAAATGTCCAGTTTTAATATATTTTTTTAATTTAATTTATTAAAAATTAATTTTCATTAAAAGTGAACATGTGTCAAATTGTAACATTAACCATTTTTACTTACAATACGTCAGAACAAGAAAACATCCTAATTGGAACTAAATAAATATCTGGTATTGACTGAAGTATTGAAAGTCAGTGTTCGTCGATCACAGTATTTAAAATGAACTGGATTCTTGTCAACCATGATCAATCATAGCAGTGAAAGAAGTAACATTTTAAACTTTAATGCAACTTTATTCTTTCTTGTGCAGTTTACCATAAATGATGTTGCAATCCAATGAGTGAATTACTAGCTATAGAAATATAATACCTACAGTTTATGTCAATGAAACTTTGTTTGATAAAGTTATGTCAGTATCCTTATTGTGCAAAAAATTATTTTGTGAACTAGAGAATAATCTTTAGAATATCATTATAAAGTCACGTGTGAAAAGTTTTTGTCAAATGTTGGTTTGTTTGTGTTTGTATATGATAAAGCAAAATGACCAGAATTAACATAACAAAAGTATGAATCAGCAAGTAGTATAACCTCTGGAATTAAAAGATTTCCCTAGGTACGGTATAACTAAAGTTACAAATGTGGTCAACAACCAATTATTTTGTTCAAAGATTGAGTTATGCATGCTATTTATTCATGGCACATACTGAAAAGGGGAATGAAAACATGAAGTGGTCATTGGTGCAACTACATTTAAAATAAAGGCACAGAAATTGTAATTGCTTTTATTCACATCATTTCCATTTTTTAATTTGAGAATATATGCAACCTTAGTAGCAGATTCCCCAATTGTCTTTGTTTGGCTGCCATCCCTGGACCTCAGATCAGGTGTGCGTGTGCAAGGGGTTGTTTATCTGGGAGTCAGATGATGTGCTCCCAAATCCCTAGAAACCTGTCCCATTAACTGTGGCACTCTTTATTACAGTTACAATCAGTTCCGAGTGTCTTTCAGAGCATTTTAGGGCTAGTGTGTGCTAGTAAAACTGATTCTCTAAATTTCTATTTGAGTGTTGTTTTCATGCCTTCCCACATTTCATCTTTCGTTCTTCCTGAGCAGTTGGCATTGCCTTCTGGATCCTTTGAGAAGCATCTTTCCATGCCTTCCAGTGGAAGTTTTCTGGATCTTAGGGTTTTTTCACCTCCAAAGTCTCATTCTCATCTACTGCCACATTTTCACCCTCTTCCAAGGCTTCAGTAAAATAGGTCAACTAAAACCGCATCTGCAGGGATTTTGCAGTCCTCCGACTGTGTAGTCAGTTGCTTTATGCAACTGTCTTTTATGTACTACTGTGTGTCCCAAATTATTATTTTCTCTCTTTGAACGGGAACAGCAGAGAATCTATTGGAAACAATCTGATGGGACTGTGTGTATTTGATGCTATGAGGACAATGCTATGAGGAGGGGGCTGCAAGCATGTGTAGCCATTCTACTGTTGTCAGTTCTGTTTGTAGTGGCAGCACTATAATTGTAAAGGAAATGGCAGAAGTGACGAGGTTTTCTTTCGAGCAATGTAATTGAAGTTTAAAGTGGTGTACATGTGGGAACATGATTGAAGTGCAAAGACAATGGAGGGCAGAATTTGACACTGTGCCATTGCCACATGTAACAATGACACAATTATGTCACAAGTTTGAGAGGGATGGAACTGTGTATGATGTGAAGGAAGGACAGTGTGGCAGGAAGAGAATGACAATGGATGAAGGAAGTGTGGGGGATGTGTTGCACATGTTCCCCTGGGAAAGTAGAAGTCTGTACAGTAAGCAATGTGAGATTCAGGTGTTTGTAAATCAATGTGTCCATTACATTTTAACGTAAGTAAAGTGGAGGCTCTACATTCCCACATTACTTCACACAATGAATAAAAATTCCTGGATAGGTATGTCAAACATTTTACTCATGTAATTGTTTGATCCTATTAGGCAACCTTTAAATTTAATGGAACTGTCAACAGCTATAATTGAATATACTGGGCCAATTAAAATCCCCATATTGTGGTAGAACAAGCAGTTAATCTTCCTGGGTTTTTAGTGTGGTGTGTCTGTCAGAGAACATGTGGGGCCATTCTTATTTGAGGAAAAGTGACGGGTGAAAGTTACCACATCGTGTTGCAGGAATACATTGTGCCAGCTGTTCACCAACTCTACTCAGATAATTGCCATTTCCAGCAGGACGGTGCATTTTCACATTACCATTGAGACGTATGGTCCAGAATGAAACATTTGTTGGGAGGTGGATATGCAAATGAGAAAGTGTTCAGTATCAACCCAGATCTCCAGATTTTTCACACAGTTAGATTTTTATCTTGGTGAACTGTGAAGAATACTATATATACCACAAGCCATGGACACTGGGTGCCATGAGGCATGATTATGACCACCTGTGAACCCACTCTTGTGGTAACTGTAGCTGCTGATTGTTGCCCTGTTTTTACAGTGGTGCAGACAATGTCTTGCTGCTAGTGCACATTTTGAACATTTGAAACTGCTATTAACATTCACACACCCGAACGTTTTCCTTATAGCATAAAATATAAGCAGTCCCATCGTATTGTTTTTAATAGTTTCTTCATTATTCTCATTAGAATAGTGTAAACATTAGTTTGAGACATCCTGTATTTAATGAGCTACCCCTGCCTCATACAGCTCATTCATTTCGTTAATGACAAGTTACGGGTATTGTCATTTTGATGCTAAATATGTTCATAACTCCATACCCATTTGCAAGATTGATGGGACTTCACAAATGCTGCCTCACAAGACTGAATTTCAGCCTCTGACTTCACCTTGGGTGGGAGGTTGTGTTCTTATTGGAATTTTTCTTGCGAGTTCCTTATGACCAAGTGTTGCTCGTCAGGGATTTTCTCCACATCTTCCTGGAATCTTTTCATTCCTAATCCCTGAACCTACATATACTGTGACCAGTATAAATTCACTCTGTTAACATCAATAACTTGGTTCCACCAGTGCCTTTACTTAAACATAATGACTAGGAGATATCTGTATCTGATTTGCTAAGGTATTTGCTCACATTAAGTTTTATTACCTTTTTGATTTATTGATATCTTCACTGCAAGAAGTTGGCTTGTGGGTGGTATGCTGGTGTAGTAAGGGTTTTGTTTGCCACATCTTGCGAGCTCTCAGCCACATTTTTCCTGTAAATTAGGTACATTTTTCTATCAGGATGTTTTTTTAGGTTCCTACACCAAATAAATAATAGTTACCAGATATTTGATAATAGTCTATGTCTTTCCGTTTCTGTAGGCTGTTCTGTAACTACCAGAATGAATTTTTTCCACTACTTTACATTGGATAAGGGTCCATTAAGTCTAGAGTTAACTGGAATTATGGTTTCTTCAGCCTTTGGGCCTTTGGGTTGGGGTGGTGCATGGTATTTTCTTTATATGTAAGATATTTCTTGCATTTTTCACATGTTCCCTCATGTCTCATGTTATTTCTTTCTACCAGTAACTATGTTCAAAGATAATTATTCATTCCCTTTGAAATTCAGAGTCATGATATTGGGCATGTGTTTGCCTTCCACCTCTCAAGATGTAATTTAAAGATGCCTTGTATTGTGTGCTCTTGTTTTCTCCGTCTTGAGTGCTCTTAGGGGACAAAATCCTTTTCAAGTGCTGAGTATTCAGACTTGCAGGAATCTGTTTTAGATATTGTGAAAATGCATTCAGTAGTTGTTTAACTTTTCCCCTACAGTTTTCATATTGGAATTAAAATTAAAGTAATAGTGCTCAACTTTTCAGTTTGATGTGTTCCTCCATTTTATACAGCCTTAACAGGACTTCATTGTTTGCATAAAAAATAAAAGGCTCATATTCTAAGTAGTTTTGGTACCATTTGATGGCCAACACAATTACAAGACATTCTTGCTTACTTACGTGATTTTTTTCTCTCTCTTGTTTAAAATGGTACTTGCATAACCACTTCAGGAATACTACACAAACATATTTAATAATTGGTATGCAATCCCTTTGCATTTATAACGGTCTACAGCCTTCTTGGCATGGACGCAACAAGTTTGTGTGTAAATTCCGGTGAAATTTCAGACCAGTATTTTCGCAAAATAACTATCAGTTCAGTTCTGGAAGAGAACTTTAGGTTTTGAACTTGTGTTTCCAAATGTGCCCATAAATGTTCAATGGGATTGCTCTCTAGAGAGTGAGGTGAAGTTGTAAATACTTGCCGGGCATTATACAGTAGCCACTCGAGCGTCTTTCTTGCAGTATCCTTTGAGTCATCTTGTTGAAAGAGGTAAGTCTCCTGTATACCCAGTTTCACAACACACTTGTTCAAATTACCACGGAGCACGTTGATGTACCCTTCCACATTCATATTGCCTTCAACTATCACCAATTCACCAACGCCTGCAGCACTTATACAGCGCCACATAACGTGGCCTTCATCATGCTTCACATTGTTGGTACTATATTTCAGTTGTCCAGCTCTGCATGTGGACTTCTCCAAGCATATTGCCGACCATCGGATCCAAAAATATGGAATTAACTTTCATTGGAAAGTATAACATTTTTCCAGAAATTATGTCATGTGTTTGCATATTTACGAGCAAATTCCAACCTTTTCTTCCTGTTTGTTTCACTTACAAAAGGCTTCTTCCTTGCTGTTTTAGGTTCAGTCTGCTTTATGGAGGTGACTCCAAATTGTCTGAGGTGTAGCCATCTGTCCAGACGTTGCACCAAGGTGTTCCATCAGTTTTGCTGCACTAATTCCAGGATTTTTTGCTGCTTTGCGAACCAGTTGGCACGTTTCTCTTTGAGAAATTACTCGTGGTCTTCCTGGGCACTTTGCATTATTTGTCAATCTGCTTTGGAACTTCTTGATAATGTATTGGACAGTCGCATGGGATCGTTTTACCCAATGACACTATACAATGTTTACTAGCAGTGCTCAACTTGTTTGATTTACAACCCATATTTTACCACTATCCGGCTGGAATTCACTGTGCCTTGCAGTACACAACAGTAATTTACAAGCGGTGGCCTTCACTCTTCACGACAGGAGTGGGGCGTATAACATGTCAGTGTTTCCAAATGTAGGTGTATGAATACTTTTTTTGCCAATGGTAATGCACTTGAATCCTTTATGGACTGGCTGCATTTACTATAATATGTTCTGAATAGCACGAAATGGTCTACTTTTCGTGGACAAATGTATACAGTACAACATTGCTACAAAATATTATATTATATGGACACAAACAAGGTATAAGGTGCTGTATGAATACTTTTTTTTACCGCCTGTATATTTGTAAAACTAGTGTCAATGAAGTTGTGTTTTGAAATCCTTATTTTCTTCTTTTATGTTATGAAAAAATTTCTTCTTGCTCTCACTTCCACTGAAGCTCATATCTTTCTTTAAAAGTTCATTCAGCAAAGCAGCAGTCTGGGCAATCCAGGAGGTGTATCATGCAACCAATTTTATATCTTTAGTGGTTATGCCTTTTGGATGGCCATATTTGATTCTAACATTGCTGCATTTCCCTCTTGACTCACAATGTGGCTATTTCTTTTTTTTCCCCCGAAATGGCATTTTCAGAGGTACATGTAAGTTTACGGCACTGCAAATGTTCCAACACCAGGGTAAGATGCAACTTGTGTTTCTCCAAGGATAATGAGTAGACACGCATAACATCCAAGTATGCACAAAAAAAATTCAATACAAACCAGCAATGCCTCTGCCTACATCATCTGCTGAAATGTACTTGGGGTGTTTTTCAGTCCAAAGAGCATGACATTATATTGGAGACTTTCCTTGTCATGTATGGTGAAAGCAGTGCAAGTATGGAATGCTTGTTCTATTGAGATTTGCCAATATCCACTGTCCATGTACAGCAGCAAAAATATTGTTACAACATGCCAGGGGTATATCTGAGTTTGCGAGAGATGGTCGTCTTACAGTATTTTAATAATATAACTATATTTGATTTTTAATTTATTCATAATGCTGTAAATATACAGTGTTATTATTTTAAACATTAAACTACCTATCTCCGCTATTACTCTTGTTATTCTCAGCGAGTGCAATATTTAATGTTTCTCACTTTTAAAGTCCTTATCACTGTCTCTATAATAGGTATGGTATTAATTCCCACTCATTATTCACACATATTTAATCTTTCTATTGCCATCATTCCAAAAGTCTGTCACTCCCCAGTGGTGGCCGGTAGTTGAAACAGGTCCCGTGCTATTGATGTAGTCAGCTTCAATCAAATTTACTATTATTCCAAGTTGTTGTTCTAAAAAAACTACCTTTCGACACTTTTTTGCCAATAACACATTACAATATTCATCCTTTATTTCTTTGGGATGAGACAAACTGGCAGTGTAGTCATACAAATAAAGCCCGGTGTCTTTCTAAAAACTGACTGGTGTATGAGAAGCTGGAAAACGTATTTGGAACAGAATGTACATGTCAGATGTCAGCACTGATAAGAGCAATTGCCATACTTTGCCACCAAATTCTGTACTAGTTTACACATCGAAGATGTAGTAGAACTGAAAATTATCAGATCTCACACCATACTGTTTTTCTTCCAAACTTCCAAAAATATAAGAGTATACAAGATAATAGAAGTTAATTAATTGATATGCAATGGAAATAAGTGAATTTTAAATGCAAATCAGAATTTGAGCATTATTTTTATTTAACGTTACTAAAAGCTATAGATAGTTTTTTTTTTGTTACTTTGGCAATGCTCTTTTGCCTTTTCTCAAGACACGCAGCAGGAATCAATGAATAATTAATTTTCTTGGAAGTATGAAATTCTATGGATTTGTTAATGATAATCTGTATCTTTTAGGGTTATTTACTCTCTATTATTATTCTACGAGTAAAGCTAGCAGTTTAACATTTTATAAAAGCTACTTTCCATTGAATGTTTTTTACAAAAGGCAGTAGCCATGTAATTTAAAAGTAAATAATATAAAACTACAATCACTGTACCGATAATTAAATACTGAATAAGAGTTCCACTAATTATAGACATTCGTTTCATTCCAGAACATAAACTACAGTTTGGGTTTGATATTCCTGAACCTAGGTCTGGTAGCGATATCAATACATGCTGAATTTGTTGGGATTGTACAAGAAAATTAAAAAGGGTTTTTCAGTTTATGTAACAGAAATGCAAACCTTTAAGACCCACATAAATTCATAGTTTTAGGTGTTACCAACAAAAAATATCTTATGAACGCTGTAGTACAAGGCACTTGTTTAGTCATCACAACCAATGAACTATAGGCTTCGTGTTCGGCTACAGAAATATGAAACGACACAACCTAGACAAGTAGAACGATGCATGGTTTACGTATCATTTACACACACAGACGATCCTTGCGTACTGAGCCTTATCAGCGTAACTTTCCTGTTCGTTAAATAAACAATTGTGGACGCCGGATCTGAATGGATTAAAGTCGTGGACAGATGCAAAAACATAGTACACGTATTTATTTCTTCATCACTCACTAAACACAAATGAATGATGTTCTAATCTGAAAGGGATTAAAATATTTAAAATCTAGAAAACATCGCCATTAACTATATTTTATATGCAAGAATTAATGAGGAATAAGTGCGTGCATAGAATAACAGTTTGCAAATCGACAACATTTATCGTAAGCTACGATATGCCCAAACTTTGTAAACTGTGAATTGTGAATATGATTGGGTGAGGCATGTGTAATTTGGAATTGAAAGTAACTTGTGTGTTGCCATAACGAAATATACTTGGGTACTCTGTCTTCTTTGTGATCCTTGCTTTTAATAATAATATTTGCAACAGCATAAATATCTGTTGACTAATAATTAGCAATATTATTTTAACTCTATGCAGATACAGTATTAGAGAAGTGTAATGAAGATAACAGAAAGTTCCTAGCTGCCGCTCTCATATACGGTTAAAATATTTTCCAAGTATTACACACTGTGACAAGTAAATCACTAGAAGTAATGGTTTAAGAGGGATATATAAATAAACTTTGGTGTTTATTTTTCACTTTATACGCATATCACCTATCAATCTCTTATAACAAAAATTTTCTCGCTTGCTAGTTTTTTATCCTATGCACGCCCAGAAAAATAATTAAAACAAACCATTGTTTTATCATTTTTAAAGTAGAAAATATATTCAGTAAAGAGAATATTATGATTGCATCATGGTTAGAAAATATCAGTGATTTGCTAGTAAAATTTTGAAATTATTTGAGTGGATAGTTTTTGAGTGATGACGAGTTTAGTTTGAACGTTTTTCGGCCACGCAAAGCAAGCACACTGTGCTGTTGAGTTTCCTGCCCCCATGCAGTAGCTGAGGGAGCATGGGGGAGGCGCAGATAAGGGCAATATTTCCGTGTTTTGTTGTAGTTCCGGCCAGCACGAGGGACTGGCTGGAGGAGCGGCAGTTGTGCTCAACTGCAGTAGAGCACTGAGGCGGTGCACGCAATGCAAAAAACCTGAAAATAATTATCTCTGGCAACAAAATTGAGCTCTAACCAAGTAATATTGTATTGTTAAAGAAAAATAGCATTGATTTTGAGTCAGTAATACTTCACATTTAAAACTTTGATTCAATAAGATATTCTTTAAAATTGATGAAAATTTGGTCATTGTTGGAGCCCGAAAGCACGGCCTCATGCACCACCACTGTCACTCGCGCATCCAGTTCAATAGCCTTGCCCATCAGTCTCACTCTGCACTGTACCGATTCTCACAGTCCGCAGACTTTACTCCTGCCGGTACTCTTGCCGACACTTGTCGCTTCGCTGTCTTTACTTCACACACCTGGCTCTTAAGGCCGTGCAATCCTCCAAACTCTAGACAGTCTGCTCGGAGGCCCGTTGTGGTTTAAATAGTATCACTGACCTTATCCAAAAGTTTCTCCACACCCCGAGTCATGCTGAAAGAGGCAGGGGCGACGACCAAAAAAGTCTTGTAACCATAACCACAGACATTCAATCCTTTCAATGACAGAAGGCAGCATGAGTCTTGAGACTTATCGTGGCAGCAGCACTTCTCGGGTTACCACTCAAGCTGGAAAGGGCAAGATCATTATGTCCACATAAGAAGGCATCCCTACTTCTCTACAGTATTTCAGAGACAGCCTCCTCCTGTCACCAGTTGAGGTTTCCTCTTGTTCTTACTAGCAGTTTCTCCAGTACTTCTGGTAGAGGACATTCAATTTTTCGTATTCTAGAAACTTCTGCAACATAAGGAAGTATTTGTGTAATGTGCTTGCAAACCACTATAATGGCACTTCCTCAAGACGAATAGCATTATCAGACAAATTGATTATTCTAACTGGGCAAACTGTCAGAATTTGATGAGACCAAAGTCCTTGCTACAATGACACAGCCTAGCAGAATGCCACTTATCTCTGCTGGCTTAATTAGACAAAAATGCCTAACAAAGTCTCCTAGGCATTTGCATGTAATGACAATTTCACTAGAGGCGGGTAGCAAAGTGGGTTGACAACAGACTACTGGGCAGCTCATTTGCGATGTCAAATTCTGCCATGTTGACACCACCAACTCTGTAGGGCCTACCTGTAGCACACCAAGGCTAGTATTGATACAATAGTGATGCGTAGTACATCAAGCCTCAAAGACATTAATCCTCCATTTCTGCTATGTAAATATTGTGCTCTAGACAGGTCACCAAGCATAAGTTCACCAATCTCTTACCTTTCACAGGTGTGGTCTCGCCTGTTACCGTGGTAAAATAACAAGGTTCAATTCTGTCATCAAGCAATCGCTGAAAGGTGAGCTCAAGGATGTCTGGTCTTACTACTCCCAGTGTCTACGAACATCTGACAAGGAACATCAT
This sequence comes from Clitarchus hookeri, assembly GCA_002778355.1. Classification (NCBI taxonomy): domain Eukaryota; kingdom Metazoa; phylum Arthropoda; class Insecta; order Phasmatodea; family Phasmatidae; genus Clitarchus; species Clitarchus hookeri. The sequence continues at coordinate 743,849 of NQII01000042.1, forward strand.
TTTGGCTCCCCTCCACCAATATTGCATCCACATCCTGTTTCACTGAATGTATCTGTTAGAACATTGGGGCCTTCGTTCTAGCAGTCATAGACTTCCACTGCCCAAGAACTGTTTTTACAAATTTTCTGAATGTGTTGTACTCTCACCTGCCTCTCGCTAACTTTTTTCCCACTCCTGCTTTTGTTGCTTCTGCTGTAGTGGGCAGTAAGCTCTTAGGTGCCCCGGCTGTCCACTTGACCAACAGTCTGGCTGTTTGGGTGGATAGCGGCAAAGGTCTGCAGCAGGGACCCTGGAAGCGATGCCCTTCATGGTCTTCTGCATCACCTTCAGCATCTTCTTGATGCTGCCGCCGTCTTCATTCAGCGCCACTACCCATGCCTGACATTGGGGTGCAGATCCCTGTCTTCTTGCTGACTCCACCTGTAGCGCTCAGTCCAGGGCATCTTGCATTGTGGGTGTGCAGCCAGACATACTGCTTGCCATACCTCTGTCGGCAATGCGTTCGATGAAGAAGCTGATTGCAATGATGTTGCGTGCCTCGTCAAGGCACCCTTCTAGAGATAGGTGGGTCAACCGCACAATGTCATGCCGTAGCTCCTGCAGTGGCTCCCCAGGTCACTGGGTGCGACTTCGCAGTTGGGCATGGTGGCATGTCGCAGGTATCAGTCACCGAAACATAGCTTCAAGGCTGAAACCTGGTGTGGGGTACTCTAGTCGCTGTCACTATGGCAGAGATTGTAGTATGCTCAGTATACAGTCTCTCAGTACAGCAGCGAGGTAATAAGAATGCTGTTTATCTGACCAGCCATTAAGTGTAGGGACTATTTCAAGCTGGTGTTGGTACTCCTGCCAAGAAGTCTGTTCATACTAAGGGGCAGGCATAATTGTGACCCCCTTCCCCATTCCTGGCTGTGCTATATCAATGCCGCAGAGCTTCTGGCAATCCTTCGAGGTTGCTGCAGTGGTTACAACTTGCACTGCTTCCCCACTTTTCTTGGCTGCTGGTGTGGTGGTAGTGGAACTCTGCTGATACAGAAATTCGTGCCATTCCTTCTTCAATGCATCAATTTCTTATTTCATTTTAACTTTCACAATGTCAATTCTTTCACTTACACTGTCCACTTTATCATTTACGCCTGCAATATTTTTGTCCACACAGTCAATTCATGTATCAACTAACTTGCTAATGCCTTCCATATTCCTGTCTATATTAAATTTTTTTTTTGTGTACATTCCTATTTACTATGTCTACTTTCCTATGTACTAAATCACTTACATTAGTTAACTGGCTATTTACATTCTCATTTACACTTTCTATTACACTACTGATTTGGTTATTTATACCTTTTTTCAAGCTATTTACACTTGTGCTCACAGTAAACATTTGTCTATATAGCCCCTCAATTAGTGCTCGCAGTGCTTCCAATTTGGTGGACATTTTTCTCATTAACATTCACTGTGATGAATTCAAAAAAGTCTTAATAGTTCGGCCTACAGCTATTACAAGTAATTAAATTTTCTAAATATCACTAATTACTAGTCTACTGCCTAACTTCATTTAAAATTGTGTAATTAATAATTGCCTCCATCCCACTTCTGATATAAGAGTTACAAGATGCCAGGGGCATATCTGAGTTCTTGAGTGTTGGAGGTTTTAATAAAAATAAAAGAACTGAATTTGATTTTTAATTTATTCATAATGCTATAAATATTTACACTGCTATAATTTACAATATTAAACTACCTATCTCCACTATTGCTTTACACGTATTCAATCTGTCTATTGCCATCATTCCAAATGTCTGTCACTCACACATCCAGTTCAATAGTCCTGTCCATCAGACCCACTCTGCAATGTACCGATGCTCACAGTCTGCAGATTTCACTCCTGCTGGTTACAATTGTCGCCACTCATTTTGCTGGCTCGTTGCTTCACTGGCTTGTCACTTTGCTTTCCTCGCACACCTGGCTGTTAGGCAGTGGAATCCTCCAAACTCTACTAGACTATCGGCTGGGAGGCCCATCATGGCTTAAATAATCTTGCTGGCCTGATCCAGAAGGTTCTTCACACCCTGATGCAACACTGAGAAAAACAGTGGTGACATCCAGAACATCCTTGCAACGATAACCTCGGAAATTCCATCCTTTCAATGATGGAAGGTGGCACAAGTCCCGATAGCCATATCTTTACGCATCCCTCGAGTTAAGACTCCGGCCTTGATACACACCTTCGCTTGCTCAAGCGGGATGGGGCAAGTGAAGAAATGCAGAGCAGCAACACGTAACAATATGTTTACTTGGTGTAAATAAATCTCATGAGTGTATTAACTATCGCATTGTATATCATTCAAACACAAAATGTCAGTTCCCCTGTTTTCACCGGGTGCTGCTACTGCTCTTGAGTCCACTTGTTCATCAACAGTGTATTTTTTTTTCTTAGCATCTGCTACCCATAATTTGTTCAGAGTGATGGTTGTTTTTCAAAATAATTTCATGCTGAATTCTGTCTCAGCAGTTCTCGTGGGGATAATCTGTAATTGTAATGTAATGGCAAGTACCTAAACAACTTCTATGTTTTCTGAATTTCATTGCAGCATACATGGTTCCTTTTAATGGTAGACCCCTGATAGTTTTTTTTGGGGGTTTTATGCCACAAAATTTTCAGTCTTAATTTTTACCCCTAGTATTCAGTAGTAATTTAACTTTTCCCCATGCCAGAAGTTTGACAGTGGGATTCGCCATCTGTACCTACAAAGTTTAGGTTCAGTGCTTGGGGCCACAGTTGGCATAGTGGCTAGAGCACTTGCCTCCCACCAAGACAAACTGGGTTTGATTCCCATTGGGGTGACTGAAATTTTCATATATGGTTTTCATGTCGGACGATGCTGGTGTTGGCGGTGAGTTTTCTCTGGGATTTCGCATTTTCCCCACCATTGCATTCCAATGGTGCTCCATATGCACCTCGCTTCATCTTCATTGACTTTCAAGACCTTGTTGTCAAGAGCCACGAAAACCTTTCCACTCTACTTCACTTTGGTTCAGTGCTTATTTTTTCCTATTCCACGAGATATTCGGTTTGAGTAAAGTTGGGTGAGTTCATGGAATCCAGCAAAGTTGGAGTTTCTTTCTCAGTGCTTCGCCCCTTCTTGCCCTCCTCCAACCACTAGGCCTTCATTTACCAGCAATTTTTGGGGTTCCCTGTCTTTGGGTTAACTGTGTAGGTTGTTATTCCCTTACCTTCCGTGCTCACCTGCAGTTACTTGTTTTTTGAGACTTCTTCTCTTCAGTAACTCTGGCCACTTCCTCTTCTAGTGTAAGTTGGCATGGCATTCCCAGTAGTTACATTTATTTATGTTTCAGAAAATCTACTTACCAATATTTTTTTTCCTGATTTGTGAAACTCCATATAAATACGCTCTCCAATGTCACAATTATACACAAACAGCTGTTTATTGTCAAAGTTACATGTCGTGTACAGAGAATAGAAAATGTTTGTTTGGGATACCACTTGCTAGTAGTATGGACAAAAAAGATACTGAGCTAAAGAACTTTTTACACCACCTTCTAAAAGCTGTAAACAGTAAAGTAACCACTTTCGAAAGCACTTCTTATTTTCTATTTTCAGACTGTTGCATATATTTCCGCCAATGTAAACACTACCATGTGAACTCTCTTGAAGGAGCCGTATTCAGTCCCTGAAATCTTGCTGTGCAAGCGACCTGAAAATTTTGAAAACAATGAGTGGTCATGACTGAGGCGCTGACACAATCACCCTTCTTTGGCTGTATCGTGCCCTGGTCCGTAGCAAACTAGATTATGGCAGTATTGTTTATTATTCTGCTAGGCTGTCTGTGCTAAAACTGTTAGCGAGTGTTGACCATGCTGGGGCTTTCTGCACGAGACCAGTCATTAGTCTTTGTGCCATGAAGCGCACCTGGACCTTGTGGATTTTCTAAGTTGAACACTCTTCCTGTTTTTCACGAGGGCCTTTTCCTTGATTTTGTGTTTTCTGTTTTCCATGATTTTATTTGTTTTTACACTGATGGTTCCAAATTGGGTATCTTGACTGGGTGCACCTTTGTCACTGGTGCTTCTCGGTATCTTTTTTATCATACATATTGTAGTATTTTAACTGCAGAGCGTTCTGCTATTTTCAGAGTTCTGAGTTTTATCAGCAGGAGGTTTCACCGTAAATACCTTGTGTGTTCCAATTCGATGAGTGCCTTAACAGCCATCAGATCTGGCTCCACAACTCGGCTGCTTCTTTCCATGATCTGAGAGAAGTTGGCGGGGGCTGTGCAGATTGGTCTTTGTGTCATCTTCCTGTGCGTGCCAGGGTATGTGGTCATCCCTGGCAATGAAACAGCAGCTAAGGATATATGCAGCCTTCCACCCTGCAATACTTGTGTCCCTGTGTGTGATTTGCTGCATGTGACTTGTGGCCTTGTCTGGCATGCTTGGCAGCAGGAGTGGAATTCTCTCCCACTCTCAAACAAGTTACGGGCCATTTCCGACTTGCCTGTGTGCACCCGTCCTGATGTTTTGTTGCACCCGCGGGGATGTGCTTTCTCGATTTCCCATCGGGCACACATGTCTGACACACAGATATCTATTTCGTGGCAAATCCTCTCCAGAGTGTGCTACCTGCGGCACTCCCTTGACTGTCTGGCACATTCTGGTGGACAACTTTGGAGGGACAAATGGGCTTGCCAATATGATGTCAGAGATATGCACAGTTAGGCACAATAGGTAGACAAGAAGCTAAAACATTTATTCAATAATATTTCTAGTTATAATGGCATGAGCATCTAGGATAATTCACTCTTAAAAGTCTACTGCTAATCGAGGGGCTGTTTAGACCCAATGTCATAAAGAATACAGCATCGACTATATCTTTGGTGGGTGGAGAATTTAGGCAGGAAAACCCGTGGCCGTTTCCATAATTTGTGAAACATTAAAGGCTGGTCTCACATCCTGCACCACAACATTTCACACAATTAAAGGATATTATTTTTATTAGAGCATCAAGAATATATGGCATTGATATGGTTATGGGGAAGAGCTTCCCGTTTTGAAACCTCCATCCCCAATCAGTAGGTAATAATCTTGTGAAACATTCGAAGCACTATTCGTTTATACACACTTCAGATGTTGGTGCTCCGTACAAGGCTAGGAGAAATGATTCCCTGTATTTTTCTGTAATTTATTTTGGTGTGTTTGCTCCTTAAACATACTTGCACCAGTTTACAGATCTGGCCACTTGTTTAATAATTGTGCCTTCATTTTTCCCGTACTGAAGAGTGCAGACGTGTCACATCCTGTCTTGCATGAACGTACAGAATATTATGTTTGCATTCAGAGATTTTGTTCTGATTAAATTATCTTTGTTTTTTTTCTTAGCTTTTCCTGGTTTCATGAAAAAGATGCATTTTGAGGGAGGACCCATATGAACAAGTAATGCCAAAATATCAGTGTCTTCTCCAGTGATGAATGTGTTTTTCTCTAATGATCGTTAAATTACTGTTTTCACTATTAGGACATCAGCATCATCAGAAGGTTGATGAGTGACAAAATATTCTTGCACAAATTTGGTTTTCAGCATCGCAATCAACTTGCTCTTGTTGTTTCTGTTGGCCAAAATGTTATCTTGGTTTACAGTTATTTTCAGCATATTAGGTTCAAAAACTCTGTACACCACCTAAAACTGCTATTACGGGAAAATTTTCACACCTACTGCAGTTGAAGAGCACAAGGCAAGAAGGGGGAATGTCAGTTTCATGTCATTTTGCGCTCAAGAGATTTAAAAGTTTGGAAGTTGCTATTCAGAGTGGTAAACAAATGTAGGTATCTGGAAACAATAGTGCTACAATTAGTGTGCACTACAGATTACAGAACAAAATGAACAAGATGTGCAAACAATAATTTGTAGATACTATTATGATTTTTGTCTTGTAACTGTTTATTATACTCCATAAAAAGGAGGAATGTCAATTACAAAAAATAAAAAAGAGGAATGTCAATTACAAAAAATACAAGAATGAAGAATGTCACATGCAACCAATATTACATTTAGCATGTTGGTTGCAATTAAACTAAACCAAATGTGACATAGGCTCCATATTACAACATATAATAACTAGAGACCTGAAAAATTAGCAAATTCAATGATCTGCAGGCTAGACTCTATAGTTTTATGTACAAATATGCTGATATCAACTGCACATTAGTTGTCTGCTGTCACAGTGGAAGGTGACAACTGTGCCAGCGTTCTCCAGGAGGTTTCAAACGCAGCGTGGACCAATGGCTATAATTTTATAAACACACGTGTTTTGAATTCTAGCTTGTCTCAAAATGAATCCGCGAATTCTTCAGGTCTCTGATAATAACTTTTGAGTACAATATAACAAAGTTCAAATGGAATACACAAAAAAAAACTGCACTGTTATGGGCAGATGAAAACTGTTTAGTTTTGCTTATCTTCCTGTTCTTGGTTTGGTTGGATGCTAGGATAGTCTTGTGTGGCAGGGTTTCAAGGTATTTCTTTCCTTCAGGATTGCAAAACTGTTTGAGATGTTGGAAGTCATTAAATTTCTCCAAAGATATTGGTATCAAATCTGTCACAAAAAAGAAAAGATTAGTTTTAATGGTATATTGCAAGTCTCAATTTTGTTGCTTGGTTTTACAGCCTACAAAAAATAATAGGTGTGCATACACTTACCAACAGGTTGCAAACAATCACATTTTCTTACCTTCATGAAGGTGGTCCGGCATCAAGAATTTGCCTTTCTGCAGTGATTCATGTAAATGACCTGGAGTATTGATGGGTACTATGACGTCAGACTCCCACATTCCATTGGAAGTGTCCCTATGCTGCACAAGTTGAAAATAATGTTGCTCAAAAACAATTTCTCATATGGGCCTTGTTAGCAAAAGGACATGTATTTTGGTACAGTGGTGTCAGAAATGAAGACCAGTTTCGCAGTTAAGGCTGATCAACTGCAACAACATGAAAAGTAAAAGGTTTATAGTGGGCTGTCTCAAATTCAGCAATCCATTCATCAGATGTTTCTGCAGGATATTTCTGGTTAAGTAGTGCCATATTACAGTCACACTCCAAATAGGAATGTCCACGTATGGGAAATGTAACTTTAATTTTTCTCTATCTTTTTGCAACACAAACCATATAATGCAGAAATATGAAAACGATCCAGTTCTTATTCTGTCCGGTACACGAGTCGCAGAAAATCTCCAGTTCTTGTACTGCAGGATCCAATATTTGACATATGAAATTATGAAGTATTGATGCTACTTCATCAGACGCCTTGCTGCTCACAGTTTCTGAGTAACAGTTGAACACAGCATATCCAGATGATAAAATTTGTATATTGAAATAATGAGACAACTGTCGTCGATGGTACACATCATTTGTAGTAATATTAGGAACTGACAAGTTTTTTTGAAAGTCTATTGTGATAGCTTCACTTGTTCTACTCTTCTTGCTTTCAACTCTTGCCTTCTTCTTTCTGTCGTAAAATACTTGTGTACCTTGCTATGTATCTCTAAGTTTCGCAGCTTGCATTCAATTGATCATTTATTGTCTTTCGTTGTGACCGCTGACAGTTCTTCTTGTAAGGTTTATTACATCTGCTTGATACTTGTCGTAAGTGCCGCATGTGTCATTGCGAGGGTAACCAAATGACATATTGAACCTTGTTGTGAAAACTCTTCTGTAAAACTTACATGAAACTGGAGGATAGCCCTTTTCACAGTAAAAGTCATATATTTTCTTTACATTCAGGCTTTCTGGTAGGTAGGTTCTGTTACTCTTTTTCCTACTGTAATGTCTTTCTCTTACTTTGAAACTGTGTGGTTCACATTACATTCTGTAACATTGTCACTCATTCTGCAGTGCTCGTGATCATATTTCCCTCCATATCCTTCGGCGATTGCACAGTTAGTTTGAACCACTTCTCCTTTTTTCTTTAATATTCCAGGCAGTGACATAAAAGTTTTATAACATACCAGCATTTCTTTAACTTGTCCATCATGAACTATCCTTACCTTATAGGTGTAGGCCTTGTCATGAAATCTGGCAGATTCTTCTGTTTGCTTGGAGCGCCGGTTCTTTATTGCATGAACTGATATAAGGCTACATATGTAACTGTTTTGTTCATCTACAGACCCCTATACAATTGAATTCCTTTATAAGTCTCTTCACTTCACTAGAAGGAATCACAGAAAAACAATTAAACCTTGAACACCTATGTTTATAGGAAGATAAATGTAATTTCTTCACGCCATCACATGCACGACCATTACCTTTTCTTTTCTTACTTCCACTGTTTATTTTGCAAACCTCTGCCATCTGTTCATCAGTACCTGACGTAATTCCACTGTTTTGGTAGATGATCTCACAACTAACAAATAGCTGTAACTGTAAACAAATACATCAACTGATACGATGTTATACCATTAACTGTTTCTAAAAACCAGACAAAACACACGCACTGAAATGAATTCCCTACTCATGGCCATAGAGAAATTTTAACTGTTTATCATCTCTATTGTGTACTTACTGCCACCTAGCGGAACTGTATGAACTAAGCAATAAGCTACTACATAGAGTACAAAACTTGCACTCCACAGAACTAGCTGTGCAAATGAACTGCAACGATTAAAGTTCATTACAATCGACATTTCACCTTCTTGTATTCTACACAGACATTCCTCCTTATTGCACCTTTCAACATCAACATTTCCCCTTCTTACAGAGTACACACATTTTTCATAGTACAATACTGTCCTGACTATTCACCTTTTGCAGCGTACATAATATTATGTTCTACCATCAAAAATGCACACTTTCCCAGCATTAACTCATTTATGTTAGAAACCTGACATTCCCCCTTCTTGCCTCGTGGTCTTTATTTATGCTCTTTACCTTTTTGTAGTAAATTGAATTATTTTCAATTTTCATAGAACACATTTTACCGTAAAAGCAACACTAATGGAGACATATCAGAAAATATTTTTTGTACACTTTTTACAGTGTAGCACAGTAAGCACAGCTCAAATCCAATATGACTTTTGATATAGTATTCCTTGCATAATAATGAAACTCTGTACCAAAAATCATTTCACTAAGATGTTTTCCAAAGTTTATTCAATTTTTATTCTAAAGTGCCTGGGACTATGATGTGTAGTTGGCAAAATATGAAATGTAACTAATATACACTCATTTGCAAAAAAAAATTGATCACCTGGAAGGAACCATTGCTGGGGCCCACAAGTGAGTACAGACACAGGACACATTAGAATCTACACCGAAAATATCAAACTATTGTACCACACCAAGCATGTATTGCAGTGGACCAACACTTGCAGGATGTACTTAGTATGGTGTTGGACCACCCGTAGCATGGAGACAGGCAGCAATATGGTTGAGCATGGAAGCGTACATACATTGGATGTTCTCCTGTGGAAGATCCTGCCACAGCTGACGCAACCAACCCTCCAAATCCGAAGCTGTTGCCACTGGCCAAAGTTGCTGTTCAGTTTGGTCCCAGATGTTCTCAATGGGCGAGAGATCAGGGGACCTTGCTGGCCAAGGAAGCATGTTGACATCACGAAGGCAGGCCAGAGACACCCATGCTTTGTGAGGGCAAGCATTATCCTGCTGGAAAATGGGGTTGTCAAGCTACACCAGGAATGGGAGCATACACGGTCACAAAAATTCCTAAAGATATCGCTGCACTGTCAGGGTTCCTTCAATCACCACCAGTGGGGTGCTGGAATGACACCCCAAACCATGACACCTCCCGTTGGGGCAGTGTGCCTCTCTACAATAAATCGTGAATCACGGCACTGGCCAAGACGTCTCTAGACTCAAAGTTGGTGGTATTCTGTATCCAGAAACAACCGTGATTTGTTGCTGAACACCACTCATCACCAATCCGCAAGTTGCCATGCTGCCCATTCTTAGCAGAAGGTTACACATGATCAGCGATGCTCAGGCCGTAATGTTAGCTTCCTGGATATGGTACTGATGGACACAGGCGTATCCCCAACTACTGTGACACCTCCATGGTGCACAGCAACACCTGTGTGCTTACAGCCTGTCACACAATGAAATGATCCTCCCTGCTGTTGGTCCACCGAAGTCGACTCGAGCCTTCTTGACGTGTGTGTGTGTGTGTGCGTGCATGTGTGTGTACCCTCCTGCTTGCATTGCGTCCAACACCAACTTGCAATGTACGCAGAATGGTTTAAGTGGCAAGCAATGCGTTGAAACGTTACACCCGCCTCTCTGAGACTGATGATGCGACCTCTCTCAAACTCATCCAGCTCGGCAAAGGCTTGTCAAATGCACTGTTGGGGCAAGTTGCATATTCACTAAACTTGGCTCTGGTTCACACTGATACTAAGGCCTTATTCCATGTCTTACAACTATGAATGATGAGGGACATGTACATTTCCTAGTGGCACATCCGCACAAGCAACAAATGAACGTATTCACATTGTTAGCACACTGGTGTGGTGCTACCAAGGTTGTGGTATTTTTGGGCATGAAGAATACTTTATAATTTTCATATACATAATTTACAGTTATTTGATGTGATAGCACATTGTCAACAAGGAGCAAAAATGTAAAAGAAAGATTTCCTTGATGGAGTAAGCTTTCCATTCCTGTATTGTATATACTGGTAATCATTCCTGGAGCTTTGAAGCTGTTTTTGGAATCTTGGTGTTCTTTGTATGTATAATAGACAAATGGTTATTTTGAATACCCTTTCAAGGCTTGTGGATTGCCAGATAAGCATCAGCCTCAAAAATAAGCTTTGTGCAAACTGCATATTACTTATTATAAACATATACTTTCTTACATCCTATAAACTTGGCTGCATATCAGGAAAAGTAGCTTCACAACTATATTTCATATAATTTCATTTCATTTATTTATGTTCGGTAGTTCTCCATTCTGTGATATAGATAAGGTCAAATGTACAATCCATTAATATTACATAATAATTATGTAATAAAATTACATAATTATTAAAACATTACTTCACAAGATATTAATTCAGGTATCAAGCTATAGTATTAAGTTCATTTATTAAAAAATTCATCCACACTGTAAAAGCAGTGGTCAAGTAAGAAGCCAAACAATTTTTTTTACGAAATATTGATAATTCGCCAATTCTGTTGAGTCTAATCGGCAAATTATTATGAAGTCTTTTACCATTATTTGGACCATTTTCATAGTGTTACTTTCATTGACATAATTCTGATAAATATCATCTTTATTTCTTGTGTTAAAACAGTGAATTTGAGTATTAAATTGGCATTGACTATCAATAGATTTTTGAATGAAAAGAATTGAATTATGTATTTAGATACACAGTGTGGGGAGAACTCCAAAAATTTTAAACAAAGATTTACAGTGTGTATTTGGTAGTTTTAATAGACTTATTCATATTATTCTTTTTTGCATTAAAAATATTTTATCTAAATTATGTTTATTAATTCCCCAGAATATTATGCCATATTTTATTAGCGAGTACTTGTAAGCAAAATAAACTGACTTCAGACACATTAGGTTACATCTTCTAGATAAAATACGTAATGAATAGCATGCTACACTTAGCTTTTTAGTTAAATGTTCAATGTTATGATTCCAACTATCTTTATCATCAATTATGACACCTAGTAACATAGAGTTTTGTACCCTCTTTATTGTATTTTGGTCAATATGAATATTAAAAAGATTTATATAATTTTTAAGGGAGAACTGAATAAAATTAGTTTTTTTTCAGCATTTAATAATAATTTGTGAGATAGAAACCGGTCATTTAGTTCAGCTAAAGTTTGGTTAATGTTTATTTCCAGGAAGTTGCAATCTGTATTACTTACAATAATATTTGTGTCATCATCATATGATACTAAATTACAATTAGTTACACTGGTACAAAGATCATTTACATAAATTAAAAATAGAATAGTTCCAAAGACACTAACTACCCTGGTGTACTCCAATATTAATATTCTTAGGATCAGAGTAGTGTATTTCCTGATAACTACAACTGTTTATGTATTCAGTTTGTACTATTTATATTCTGTTTTTTAGTATTATGTAAACCAGTTATTAACAGTCCCCCTTATACCAATTGTTTCAAGTTTCTCTTAGAGTATATTAGGATCAACCACATCAAAAGCTTTAGGCAAGTCAAGAAAAATTCCTACAGTATGTTTGTTGTTGTCTAAAGCGTTGTGAATGTGTGATGTAAATTCAGCTATGGCGGATTCAGTTCTCTTCCCTTTCATAAATCCGTATTGGGATGGATTTATTAATTTCTACATGTCAAGATGCTTAGTCGATTTTTCATTACTATTCCAATATTTTAGATATTACAATTATAAAAGAAATTGGTCTGTAATTTTTTATATTAGTTTTATCTCCTTTTTTATACAAAGGTATAACCTTAGCTATTTTTAAGTCGTTTGGAAAAACGTCACTTTCAAATTATTTATTAATTAAAAATACCCGGGAATTCAACAGAGAGTCTGCATTCATTTTAAGTATCTTACTAGGAATTTCATACATACCGGACGAGTTTGAATTGCTTAATGTATTAATACAGTTTTTAACCTCGTAGTCAGTAACAGGAAACATCATCATTCAGGGTGTGTTCCTATTGGTTGACCATTGCTTTATATTTTGTGGATTATTTTGAGGTTTTAAAAGGTTTTGTGCAACTGTTATAAAGTAGCACTTTATACAATTGGCAGTGGTTTTCACATCAGCAATAATGATGCTCACAGAATCACATATTTTCACTATATGCCCTACCATTAACATTTTTATTGGAGTCAGATTTTGTAACTTGCCACCTTGTTTAATATTTATTTTTAGATGCATGTATTAATTGATCATTATATCTTTGTTCATCTACTTTCAAATTTTTTTGTATCTTTTATTTTTGTATGTACAGTAGTAGTTCAGGAAATGGGGTGTTTTATTTATTAAACTTATATTATATCATAATTTTATTTTGCAGCTTAACACTTTTATTCCTTTAGTTATCCAATTACTATCTGTAATAGATTGTGCTTTCAAAGTAGTTACTTTCTTTGGGAAGCATTTTTCGAATAAAAACTAGAAATATTTATAAAATGTCTAAAGTTCTCATTCGGTGTGCTACCTGGTGTGATGCTATGTCATGTTTGCTCCTGTATGTAATTACTAAATTTTTCAAGATTATTATATGAAAAATGTCGTTTAAAAATATGAATATCGTTTTGACTAGTCTGTGTATTTCTAAGTTGCAATATCTGTGCATGATGGTCTGACAAGCCATATTTTAGAATTTTCACTTTGAAATACACTGCTTTTAAATTAATAAAACCGTGATCTATAACTGTTTTTGTTTCTCTAGTAGGATATAATATAAAAGGTTTCAGACCAGCGCAAATTAATAGATTAAGATAGTCCTTCTTAAATTGACAACTGCTATTTATGTCAATATACATATCACCACATAATATTATTTGAGCTTTTTCATGATACAACTTTTATAACAACTCTAGTTTCTCTAAATTAAAAAAAAAAACTAGATTTTTCTCCTGTTGGTGATCTGTAAAGACATATTATTACAAGCTTATTTGTGGTTTTAAATTGATTAACTTTGAATTGCTGAGATTTCAGAGTCCTTTTCTGTGCTAATCAGCATTAAGTCATCTCTATTGATAAAGCTAATATTATACTTAACAAATATGCACACACCTCCATTTTTTTAGTTACTCAGACTATAACAACTTCCTAATACATAATCTGTCAAACTAACATTATGTATTTGTTGGTGATTATACCAATGCTCACAAAATATAGTATATTAGGGTAAACCGCCACATCATTAAGAATAACTTCTATATCAAGTAGCTTATTGTTCAGCGACTGTATATTATGATAATATATATTAATATCCCATTTCTTAGTTTTTGCTACAAACCTTCGTGTTACACCTCTATTGTTTATAAATTTGTTACTATCAGCAATCATCCTCATTTGTGAAGTCTTCGCAATTAGTTTTTCTCATTATATTTCAAAGTGGCAAATGGCAATTTTGAAATATTAGTCTTAATTGAAAGGAGTCAACTTTTACACAATTGCAGTTTACCTAAATGGTTGAGATGTTGTCCATGTGTGGTGAAACAATGCCTAGTCATATTATTAATTTTGATCATCTGTACATTGCAAAAATGCTTACAGAGTATAGACAATTTAGTATTTGCATCTCTTATTTCAGTGTTCCCACATGACAAGGCAGTTAAATCATAACATTTTGGGTATTTTACCATGAGTTCTTGGGTGTGCATAAGCCCTGAAAGACATTTTTAAAGATGTAACAAACAAGCCTTTTGCACTTTCATTTTTGGCAATGTCATTTGATCCAGCATAATCATTTGAATTGTAATTTGTACAATGTTTCACCAAGTCACTATTTCCCGTGTTGCTATTATATCCAATAACCCCACATCATACTCCTTCAGTGTGTCGTCCTCTTGCAGTATAACTGCCAGTCCTCGGCCATGGCTATCCGCATGAATGGTAATCTTCCCACAGTACACTTTTCTTCTAAGTGGACTGCTTTCATTCTGACAACACTGCTGCTTATTCTGATGATACTGTTGCTTGTATCCAGGTAGGCCTATATTGTGATTTCCTTTGCCGTTGCATTTGTTCAAGACCGCCGTTTTCTTCCTCTTGTAGGCATGAAAACTTGTTATACGTTGCAGTACCCAAGATTTTTGTCAAAGTTTGCTCTACATGACAAAGCTCTTATTGTTACTGTTGCCCACGTTTTTTTAATTTTGTTGACAGTTCAAGTTATTGATGCTATCTTCATTTTCTCTCTGAATTTTTATTATTTATTTGAGCTACTCTTGTTTTTCTTCTCTTTCTTTCTGCAAGTTTTCATTTAATATAGTAATAATTTTTTTCAAACTTGCAATTTCATCTCTCATATACTGTATTTATTCAATTTTAGTGTTAATTGCGTAATTAGTAACATCGCTTGTCTTATTATAGCATGCTTACACAGAAGCACCTTCTACTACAAGTCACAATTGATTATTGTGTTGCAAATAAATTCAGTCACATACAACAAATACCCTTTGCAGTTACTTCATATGCAACACATTATTTACATTAAATGCAGCCACTTTTTCTGTTGTCATTGGTGTTTGTAGAGCAGGTAAAAATACAACATGGATAAAATTTGTTTTCATGGACTTGCAATGTCTGTGGTGTGACATGGCACAACATCTCTCTTGGCTTGGAAGACTAGAAACTTGTTTTGACTAGTGGCTTGCTACAATGTAGTTCCATGCAATACAATGCAACCATGCACTACATCTTGTATGTGACCAGACTGGATAGCAACATTGCAAGAATTTGCCTTGGCATGAGGCTGCCTTTACTAATATAACATTTAAGGCATTGCCAATTGACATCAGTTTCTTTATGTTTTATATACATTAAGTTATGAATTTACGTAAAATAATTTAAACAGAACTTTTAAAATTAAAAGTACTCTGTTAATTACAAATCAGTAGTGACAGTTTGTCATTGGTAAAAAATTAAATTGTGCAAAATAATATATGTCCATAGCCAATGCAAGCCCTACCTGATTGACTGACTGCCCTTGCAATAAAGGACCCTAAACTGTTGCTGTCAACTGTCAATGAGATGTGATGACCACATAGGTGAAAATGCGTAGTATGATAGTTGGAAACAGGGTTGGCATGAAAGAACTCGGTGATCACTATTTATATTTGTCACATTTACTTCTTACATAAAATTTGTTTTTGTTTCCAATTTGCACCTAACCTTAATCTCAGTTATGCGAGGCCAGGTTGACAGCTACATTACAGTCAAGGCATCCCTTGGCATTGATGTACTGTATTGAATAATATAGGCTACTTGAAATTGACTCTTGTGTATGATACACATGCAGCTATTTGTGCATTTGCAGTGAAATGTTTGTATATGTGCACTTGTGTGGTATTTATATATGCATGTATGTAAGATTGTATTACTTGTAAATACACTAACATTTGTGAAAAATGCAACACCAAGAAGGATACATGTTATTGAAATTAACTTTAAAAAACAGATTAGGTGCATGATAATACACAATTGATAGGATTACATAACTATACATAATCTCTGTCCTCGAGAATTCAGTATGGTTTGAAGCCCCCACATGCTGCAATCAGAGCCCCTAAACGTCGTGGCATGGAATCAAAGAGGACCTGGATATGTTCCTGGGAACCTCCCTCCACACAGTTTGTATGCAAGTCCACAAAGCATCAACAGTGGTTGCTGGAGGTCCGCGATGAACAAGTCACCGACCAACCATATCTCAGACATGTACAATGGGTGACATATCATGTGAATGTGCAGACCAGGGAAGCAGTGGTACCCATTGTTCATTGAAGAAGGCTTGCACATTAGTTGCCACCTTTGGCCGGGCATTGTTCTGCTGAAATTTGGCATGTGGAGTCACCTAAAGGAGGGGCAGTACATATGGCTCTAAAACCTCCCTGATGTAGCAGTTGCTATTCAAATTGCCCTCAATACGTAGGAGTCAAGATCGCATGTTATATCCAATGGTGCCCCAAACCATCACACTTGGCATTTGTTTGCTATGCCGCTTCACAATGCAGGCTGCCAGATTGTAGTCACCACTGTAGCGCCTAACACGTATGCGGCCATCACTGCAGGACAGGTTGAAGCGGGACTCGTCCGAAAACACTACATTTTGCCACTCAGCATGCCAGTGATGGCGCTCATGTGCCCATTGCTGTCTGAGGCATTTGTGGTTTCTGGACAATGGAAACAGACGCAATGGCATGCGTGCCACCAGTCCAGCTCGCAGCAGACGGCGTAGAACCGTCGACGCAGACAGGTCCACACCCGTTGCAGTGCTCCAGTGTCGAGCCAACACTGTGGATGAGGCTGTATGGTCCGTTATGGCCATGCGGACAAGATGGCGGTCATCCCATGCCATAGTCACATTGCGTGTTCCAGTACCCACTCGTCGCTGCGTACGACTCTCTTCTATCCACTGGTTCCACACACGCATCACTGTCATAGCAGTATACCCTGTTTAAGCCAAAATGTCATGGTATGACAAACCCATCTCCCGGAGACGATCATTCTGCCCCATTTGAACTCACTCGCATGCTGATATGTCACCCTTTGACGTCGACGAGGCATACTGTCACTTGCTTTCACTTCGTTTGATGGCTCTTCACTGACTGAGCTTGGCGTAACACAGACATTTCCGGTCACACAAGAGAGGGCGCTGCTGGGCCTATGTGTACGCCATTTCTCTGCAATCTTAGTCACTTATTGCTGGCTCACTGTTCTACACATTCTCCGAGTTTCGACTCATTCAGGTCATTCTTCCTGGGAGTTGCATTTTTCATAAACAATAGTGTAGTATGTCACTTCACCCTACTTATTCTGTAATTTCACCACACATTGCACTTATCCTGTTTCTAGTATGTCATGATCATGTTACTCGAGAAATTGTTATAAAGTAATCAGTATGTTTGACTTGTAAACATAAATATCGCTGTTGCAATTTCATTGAGGTCTAAATTAGTATGTGTTTTTACTGTAACTCTAGTCTGAGGGCTTAGCATATTAAACAATTTTGAAATGATGTAAGCTGTAGAGATGAACTACCGTCATCAAAATGAATAAGCAGACACCAAAAGAGTTCCCAAGTTTTTATATTGGTAATCCCAGTAATAGTTACTACAAAATATATGTAATGTTTTCCTACCCTTGACAATATTACTCAAACTAATTGTAGGAATATATTACATATAATATTGTTTCCCTTATAACTGTGTTTCTAAGTTTGTGTTTGCATCTGAAATAAATGTGTTCATATACCAAAATAAATATTTTAGTTTTTTCCAAATAAGTTTTCTGTAATAATTATTGTGAAAAAAGTGATAGGAAATTTAAGTTGGAGTCAACAGCTTAAATTTTGTATTTCATCACTTTGTAAAAATAACAGTTAAAAATATTGTTGCATACTGTACTGTTATTGCATGTGTTTATGGTGTGAGCTTTTTTTTTCTCTTGGTCACCTGTTCTGTCTGCTCTCCTGTACGTAGCATTGTACAAGTACAACAGTGTACAGAGCCATGAAGTGAAAGTTGTTTTATATGCTCTGATTTAGTAGTTGCTATTCTGTAAATTGCTGTATTCTAACAAGAAGTGCTTATTTTTCCTTAATTGTCGATTATTGCCTTTAGTTGCTATTACTGCACTTAAAATACATTTTCAGTAACTTATAAATGCATACTTATTATATGTTTCATGAATTTATGTGAAAGGTGTGCTTAGTATATTATTCCTTATATTATTCTCTGTAAACATTGTTTAACAGCCTAGGCAGATGCAATTTGTATAAATGGTATTTTTCAGGCTACTTGCACAAAATACCAACAATGATAATAGCCTTGACCCAAATTCCCCTCAGCCACATGATTGGAATATTGATCATGTTATGAATGCATCAAAGTATTCAAAGGAATCAGGTTACTTGGAGTGGGATGAAGAAACTGAGTTTCCTCTTCAGGAACCACATGGGTGAGATTTTTAGTATCTTGTTAGTTTGAGTGGAAGTCATATTTGATTGCATAACATAAATTTTTCTGTAATTTATTATGGCATAATTTCCTTGTCTCCTTCATGACCTACCTACTTGTGAAATGTATGTTCTAGAGATTTAATAATTTTTTCTGTAAATTTTATGTTAAACCTTCCTCTATCCTCTAATATTTCTTTGTGCTTATTAATGCAGAGGTGTTCTTGCTCACTTTGTGGCTAGGTTATTAAGGTTAATGTAATGGTAACCTAGCTACATATTAGATTAGCAAATGTTATTTTGGAGCAGTCTTTCACTATTCTGTTATGGGTTTAATTAAAAAATATTATCTTTTATTTTCAACATTGCTTCTCAGATTAATACTCTGTTGTAGGATAATATATAATTGAGGCTCATCCATATAGTAATACAATTTTTCGCACAGGGATTACAATGTAACAACTACCATAATGAATGGGTTGCATAGCCTCGATCGTACGTTGATGTGACCAATAGAAGGTTTCATGTATGCAAATAGATATCTATCCTTTTGTGTGATTTTTTTTAATGAAAACCCTGTGATTATAAAAATATATTCTTAGATCCTTTTATTTGATGTTGAAATAATTTGTCCAAATGAAACTAGGATTATGGCAGTTAATTGTGAGGGGGTGGTGGTTGAATTGTCAGTTGAGCTACGAGTGTGAATATTTGATGCATGGAAGGAACAAGAAATTCTGATGAACTACATCGTAGTTGCCCATCTCTCTGTAAAGCGTAAGAAAAGTGGCAAGTGATTTTGTAAAACAAGTTTAGTACATCAAATTTGATGGATTTATGTACATTTAGTAAACTATACTTTTTAATTGCTGGTTGATATGATAGAACACGGCAGCTCCAGGAAAATTTGTACAAAATTACTTCACCAAATATTTATAAAAATTACCACAAAAAGAACAATATGGGTGAAGTTTTTATGTTTTTAACCTATTGTGGATATAAAGTAATACATTTGTCACCAAATTGTCACAGGAGACAAAATGTGAGCCAGCCATCACATGCCTGAGAAATATGCCATGAAAATGACATTCATAGTCCCCATCAGAAATATACATTTTAAAGTTAATACATATACCAAAAAATGGCAATAGCCATTGTGATGTAGTATTAGGAAGGTGTGTGTGTATGTGTCTTATTCTGTGCTACGAAGGTTTCTCTTGTGTGCTTAAATGTTTTTTGAAGTGTATATCATTGAATGTCAATTTCCATTTACCTGTGGTGAATTTTTTTTCATCAAGCTGTAACGTGCAATTCAGTTTTCAACAATATGAATAAAATTCAACTTTAGGTGGATCCTAAATGCATAGTTCTCACCAAAAGTATAAATGGTTATACTTTGGATTGCATGGATTCCATTAAGAGCAGAAATTTTTGTGGAGTTTATACCACCAACACAAAAAAAGTAAGTTTATAAATTAAAAAAATTTAACGCAAACTTGAAAAATATAGGGCTAGGATATATCCTGAATAAAATTTAGCCTCAAATCATTATGAAATACCAACAAGGTAAACATGGTCACCTGTAGTTAGACTACTCCACCTAGTCATTTAAAACAACATCCAACATTCATTTTTAGAAATACCTAGAGGAGATATGTTATCACATATTGGAATTGAAATCAAGTGCACCAAAGTTATGATTATATGTTAATCACAGTAATCTGTGTATAACTTAACATACCATAGAATTGAAAAGACAGTTGATTGGGTAATAACAAACTGAGACAATATTTTGCAATATATATATATACACACACACACACACACACAAATACATTGTTTGCCTTGTTACTTAAACATTTTTGGTTAATTTGCCTGTTGTGGCCCCATGAAGCAGGTCCCACTCTTTGCTCTTCACTATCTTTGTCTGACATCATCCACCATCTTCAGATACCTGGTGCAAATCTCTCATCAATTACCACATATTATAGTGGACTCCAGAAGAGGGTAGAGGTGGCCAGATGAGGAACAGCTCATCCAAGCTCCTTCAGGTCGGAAGAAACAAGATCCACTCATTGTACATGTAGTTGGCATTAACATGGGCCATATTGTTATACTCAGTTAGTTGGGGGTCTATTACTTTATACAACCACAGGATTATTAAGGAGTGCAACAAGTATCACACAGGGATCTTTATTAGGCCACAATCTACATTAAATACATTTGTGATGTGGCATGAGTGTTTAAAGGGTTGTGGTAAGATGTGAATGATAGACTGAAGTTCTAAAGGAAAACACGTATGTAAGGTGGCTAGGCACAGGGATCACTCTCTCATTCTAGCATTAAGATACCCCCAAATCACAGTTTGCCAACTGCCACCACTGCCTTTCACCTCAATGTCCACCACACTTTGTGTTCATGTCCACCTTCTCCGATATGCTAGATTCCTATTAGTTCTCCCTTGTAGCATGGGCAGGGTTACTGATATCATATGTTGCTAAAATGGCAGCAACTCCACTGTCAGCCAGACCCAATAATTATGTGAGATTTTGCAGATTCCTCCATTTGTGGCTGTAGCTTTCTGTTTTCAGTTGTTATAAACTTCATTTAATAACATCCACTGGCCATATTCCTGCCTCACCCAGCATTGCTCTTTATGTTGCAGTCATAACAGTATCATTCTCCATCATAGAACTACCATATTCTCCTGGGTCCACCACAGCTTATGAGCTGAACCATGGACTATATGGTCTTATCCTTCATGTTTCTTCAACTGAAATTGTGCTAAATCCCCACCAAGTCCACCCACATGTTTCTCAACCCCTCCCATTAATTCAAAAATATACTTGTGTAACTTTTTAAAAACTGTGATAAAACAGTTATATCTTGTAAAATAAGGAGATTGGCAAAATTGAAGAAAACAATTGCAAAAATAGGGACAGTACTGTGTATGTCATAACACACTTCCAAGTCTGCAGCAGATTTAGGCTTTCAAAACTCACCAGACAGCCTTTTGCTGCCAGTCAACTTGCCCAGTAGAAGACTGTATAAATAAAGGCACAAATTCTTGAGCACCATTTAGATGTTTCCTGTCATAATGAGTCAACAGAGATAATTGTGTGCATTCAAAAGCGGTATGATTTGTAGGGGCCCATGAATTCAAGATATCAAGCAAGATTTCTCAGTAGTTACATTTATCTTTGTACACTGTTAATTTCGTCATCAAGTGGAAACATCATGGAAGCACTGACCCAAGCAACTAACTAATCAGGACCAAAAAATTCTTGAGCATGTTGTGCAAACAAGTTGTCAGACAGCCACATTACCAATTGCATAAAACTTTACATTGCAGCTCAGGTACAGAGTCCAGTAATAAGATTCTCCACCAGAAGAGATAGTACTTGGTTCTCGAAGTCATACCACTGTCAAAAAGTAATTGATTACATGCACTAATGCCTGGTGTCGTTTGGAGTGCCTTAGACATCACAGTCGTTATACTGTGGAGCAGTGAAAGGTCTTGTGCAGCGATGAGTCATGGCACAGGATCTGACACTCAGATGGACATCTGTGGACCCAGTAGATGCTTGACAAACTGTGTAATCTCGAGTTTGTTGCATCAAAAGTGAAATTTGGTGGTAAGAGTAATGGCCTTGAGGCAGTTTCTCTTGGTTTGAGCATGGGCCATTATTTAAATTGACGGGTCAAAGAACTCTGGAATTTACCAAGACTTCTCGACAATAACATGCTTCCCACACTCTCCCAGTAATTTGGAACAGTCAAATTCGTGTATCAGCACAATAATTCTGTTCATAAAGGAAGATCATTTGCACAATTTTTTAATGACAATCTGATGGGGCTGTTAATGGGTCAGTTAACCAGTTCCAAGTTGAACTCAGTAGAATATCATGAAGTGCCATTTGCATGCCAGTAAAAACTCAACGCAACAGATGTCAGCTATTCAACATGATACTGGAAGAATAGAAACTAATTATTCCAGCTGTATACTGAAACTTAGCAAAGTGTCTCTCAGGTTCCTCATAGTGTGGGAAACAATCTAATGTCTTCAAGGCCCATTGTTGTGGGCCACCAGTTGTTCGTTTATCTTGACTTGCTCGGTTGAGAATTCTTGGAGCTTTTACACTATGTCCTCATACAACTTAAGTAGTTGATGTAAGGGTTCATTAAGTGTAGTAATTCAACTTCTTGGCATTCCTCCTGGGGGGTTCTACTTAAATTTCCTATCAGACTGTGTGAATCTTTAGAGAAGGACATGTAGTTTGAGTGGTAGAATGTAACAGCATAACATTTTTCAGCTGCTCGTTTGCACGCTAAGTGTGGTTTTCTATCCCCTGCCCTCCCCACGTAGGTCAGTCTTTGGTGACGGAGGTCTCCCACTAGTGTGACCCCATGTATTTTTCAAGTGGCACTAGGACAATACTGCATATTCCTGCCCCTGGGGTCTGATCTGTTGTCCCTGAATTTAATCAAAGCTTCCAGGCCCAATCAGGTGTTCCTGAGAAAAGTGCCACTTCCATTGCCATGTAAAACCTATTGTGAGCCTTACCATACAGCCATTTAGCATAAAGCCTTTTGTTGACCACGACGCTTAAGGGCTCTGATTGCAGCATGTGGGGGCTTCAAACCATACTGAATTCTCGTGGACAGAGATTATGTACAGTTCTGTAATCCTACTCAATTGTGTATTGCCATGCACCTAATCTGTATATAAAGTTCATTTTAATCACATGTATCATTCTTGGTGTTGCATTTTTCACAAACATTTGTGTATTATTTTGAGAGGATTTGTGTTAATGTTCGTGTCTTTCAATGTTCCACGTGTTCAAGTGTAATATGTGTTTGCCGTACAATAGGGCAATAAAACCCATGCTCTTTAGAAGTGTGTCTAAAGACATTTTTTTCTATCCGATTCTCACCCACGTAAATAAGAGAATGTACAGTGCAATTCCAACCATAACTTAGCAATTGCTTGGGGCTATTCACCATACGGTCAGACGTGGTCGCCGGTGCTCACAGGCAGGCAATTAGAACTCCACCCTGATTCATGCTCTCATATGTGTTAGCCCTGCAGCTAGCTGGCATCCATGAACACATCATGTAAACAGCATTTGTTAGTGATGGTGAGCACCACATTCTGCAGGGTATTAAACCCTAACAGCATCAGTTCCAGCAAAACATGTTCTGGTATACTTGCTCAATAATACCTGGTGTGTGCTGAATCTCTTGTGCTGTGATCAGAGTTATTGCAGTAATATCTTCCTCCAACTTTGCAGGTGTCTTCGAAAATAAAACTTGTGTCTTCACCAGAAAAGTGTTGAGTTGTGTGTATTCTAGTGATTTTGAAGGCTTGTGTTGAAACCAAATTTGAGAGATGTTCAATGACACATCTTTTAATAACTTGGTCAATATTTCCTGCACGAAAGTAATGTATATGTGACCAGTTAGGTGGGTTATTTTTGAGCAAGGGTACCAGGACATGTTATGCAGGTACAGTGTTTACAAGGAAGTTGGTGGTTGCCACATCAAACAACTCATTAAGTGCACCAGGTTGTAATGCCATTCACTCATCCTGAACTGCAACCAATAAGGAAACAATCAAATTATTCAAAACATTTCTGTATCAGAAGTGTTAAGTTATATCAGAAATGTAATTTATATCAGAAATGCTCTTGCGTGCAGCAGAAGCAGGTGAGTACACATTTTATTGTGTTTTGCTAGTAGCATTGTGCATTTATGGACATGGGTTCCTATTCAAAATATTATCTATTCAGTCTCTTATACAAGCTGTAAGCATTTGTAACAGGAATTTTGGAGCAACTTTTATAGTGTTAACCGAGACTTTTGGATATTTATTTTAAATTCAATTTCTAGCAAGCATATCTTGCGTAGTGGAAGATGGTGGCATGCACTGCTTTTCTCATTGGCATGCTAGGTATTGTATCACTCACGGGATAAAAACAAATCAGCAGTTTACTGCACAGAACTGACTATTATTAATCATAAAATACACCAGTTGTGGCAGGGGGGATCACCCCATCGCTCATACCAAATGCTGCGTGTTAACTACCACAAAGTTCGTGTATTAATTCAGTAGTAAAAATTACTTTGCAATAAATCTTTTTTCTTGCTATTACAAAATTTAAATCACACATTTGTGTTTTAAAGTTGTTGAAGTATTTGTTAAACCTTTATATTACCACAAACAACATTATTAACTACATAAAATTTGTAACAGACTTAGCTATTCCAAGTCAGAGTTGGAGCTGAAACTTTCAAAAATTTCAATGTTACTATAACCTATGTCACCTGAAGAATTTTTTTATGATGAGCCAAGGTTTACAGTTATCTTGTCTACTTCATTGTCCACCATTTCATTATTATTGAAATATTTGGGTTCAGTGTTTTTCACAATGTTGTAGCACTTCTTCCACTGTTATGCCATAAACAAACCAAATAACTTCACACAGTTTATCTCGTAGAAAGGTAAATATTTACTCACAGACATGACGCCAACCAACACATCTATCACGTCTATCATGCTACGTCTAAAATTACCAGTAGCACACCACCTACATAACCTTTCTACCTGGGGGTAGCTCTACAAACAGGGGCTAAAATCAAGACAACTCTCTTCAAAGTCTAGAAATAGACAAGGCATGTGAGAGGGTACTTTCCTTCTCACTTTCACTGGTCCAGGAACACACCCGGTCCAGCCCTATACAGGGCTTTTCTTTAAAGGGGTTACTAATGATCCATTAACTCAGGTTCATTAAGCAGTTTTATTTCATTTCACAATTCCTTCAGTGGCTCTTTCTACCCTTTAGATGGGGGAGAAAACATATTAGCAACCTCGTGATTCTTATTAAATCAAAACAGATTTATTTTCAAATAATTTGAAAATAACAACCAGTCACATCTCAGAAGGAGAACACAGAAAAAAAGTATTTAACAATGCTCTCTCAACTGATTAAATTAGAACCAAATTTATCAATTTCAAATGAAACAATTTATCTAGCCTAATCGTCTGGATAGGAGAGTCTGTTAATTAAGTGATAAATCTTAATTAAGTACTTTACTTTACTGGGACACTTACCTAACCAAACTTAATGATTACACAAACCGATACTTATGTGAATCTTGGTTGACACCAGTTGCCGCCCTTCAGCCCAGTGGGCTCCACTTCAATTCTGCGGCCAACAATCGTAGCGTTCTCACCCGACGTAAACTCCCAGCTCCTCTCCTTCTGAGGAGCCGAAGACGAGGGCCAAATCCATCATAACACACACAATTCAGCTCGAGGGGCGGGCAGACTTCTTGCCCTGAACTCATCACTCCCGGAAACAAACCCGCACTCAAACATGATTGGACAACAATTTTAAATTATAAACGGCCATAAGCTGGGCTGAGGGCCCGCCTAGGCAACATACTCACATCCTCTCCATTCCATGGCAGTGCAAAGACTCTCTTGCAAATAATAACAGTCCTAGGTTGTGCTGAGCATCCACCTAGCCACCATATGCACAACCTCTCCATTCCACGGCAGTGTAAAAACTCTCTCGAACTCTCTGAACTAACTCACGCCGGAACATTGTGCGCGACCATGACAGCAACAGTGAAATGGTCAGCACAATCAGACAAGGTTTACTTCCTACTGCAAACACCTGGGTCTTGGGGCCCCACAATTGAGTCAGAGAAAAATTTTGAACATTGAACACAAACAAATTCAGAACCTAAATGTTTTTCTACGAGACAATATTTACTTAAACATTGTGATAGGTGGCATTGTCTAGAACTACATCACTGTTCTTAGGTAAATTTGCAACTTCTGTTTCACCCATATGGAAAAATTTGCATAGTTCATACAATGATAGTCACTCTGCTTTTGCTTTGATTTGAAAATCAGTAAAACATTTTAATCAAAACCTTCTCCATGCGCATGCACAATTATCAAACATGTCCCCTTACCAATGGATTCCATTACACCTACTTCAGTGTTTGACTGCCCGCAGGAATCGACACTGTGTTTATCATGTATACATGTAACAATATACACAATATTCCTACCAGCATTTTGGCACTCACGAGTTTGAGTTTCTTTCTCNAAAACATCATCACACAATCATTTCTGGCTTTTATAGAACTATTTTCCATTCAGACACACACTTCTTGCACTGAAACCCTAAACTTTCTGACAATTTCCAGAAGTACTCAATATTTAAATTGCAATTCCTAATGACCTGGTCAATTTTTTTTAGTTTGGGAACTTTTTTTCTTACAGTATAGAACTCGTAAATTTGTCTCCATATGGCTCCGCATATTGAAGTCATCAACATATATTATATTCTTTTTCTCTTCATTTTTACCTATAAATGTAAAAAAACTTTAACTATTTTTACTTTTAACATTACCTTCAGCCAAAATACTTTTTATAGTTGTCTGAGAAATACCTTTTGTAGCACTTATCACTCGTCACTTAGATAACACTTTACTTTAATTTGTACAATCGCTTCTGTTCATTCATGTATATCACAACATTATACATGATTTCCCGTGCCTGTAGCTGCAATGGCCTACCGGATGAAATCAGTGACTTAATTCCCAAAGTCAATGCCATACATAGCGTTATTTTATTCAAAGAAGACTGGGAGGCAACCGTACTGGACTGATGTTTCTCGGAAGCGAGCGGCAGTTCAACTGCCCCTTTAACGTCAAACGGTTACAGTGACACGACTGCAGTCTGGTACTGGGGTCTGCGCACGTTGGTTTGTATGGTGTCAATCTATAGGAATGTGCCCTTTGCCAGACCCCTCCACAACAAATACAGTGGGAGGTAATTTCCATTAGCCACCCCTTCCAAAGAGCAGTAGGGGAGGAGTCGAAGCGGTTCATGCCGTGAAGAGTTGTAGCTAAAGGTAGCAGAGGATCAAAGTTATTTCCTCTCCTGAACAATTATTTCCCCTTAATAGTTGAGAAGTTGCACACTCTTCTGGTGCAAATGGGACATTGCATGGTGGCTACTGACCTCACGCAGGCTGGCCAAGAGAGGGAGGATGCCGTGCTAGTCGCCAGGCATGTAAGGGGAGGAAGCAAGGTTGTGTCTGACTGCAGAGCAACAGCTGAACTGAAGGATAGGAAAGCACAATGTATACTGCGCTTGTCACGTATTTCACTCCCAGTTATTGGATGTTTGCATTAGCAAACAATTTGACAATCTACATCATATACCTGGAATGGACTTTGAGTGCTAACTGGGAACACAGTTAACGTTATATTGAAAATAGCTGCTATTAATGTGTTTTGTTATGTATATAATGAGTTATTCAAATAATGGTTGCACCTCTAATTTAAAAAAAAAGTATATAATGTAAATTGATTATGCAAGAAAATACTGTATTTTTATATTATTGTATGGTATGGAACAGGTGTTATTAATAAATGTATCATTTTTAACTGACTTGCAAAATATATTAAGACAATGCATCATAGGATCATGTAGCTTTGAGATTTTGTGTTAATATCATTTTAACATAAAAATTAATTTTATCTCAGTTTACACTCATACCATAAAAAATAAATAATTGTAAAAAATATTTTTTAAACATTCATTGGAACTAAACATAAATCTGAGCCTTTTTTTGTTCTACAGGATGAGTGTAAAAGAATATCCCAACTTTGAAGGTCTATAATATCAAAACCAAACAACCTACAACCATGGTTGACCAATCAAATGAACCGTGAAGTTTGTTTGCCATACATCCATAAATGTTTAATGTGACCATCACAAGCGGCCCGAACGACATCTATGCGATAATCAAACTCGTTACACATTCTTGTCAGCATGTCCAGTGTTACGGTTTGGATGGCATTCGTAATATTACAGACCTTCAAAGTTGGGGTATTATTTTATACTCATCCTGTATATTAGCTGGTATGCTCATAACTTAGAAAGAATATTGTGTGAGATGCGTGTTAATGATAATTTTATTAACATTTAATTTAAACTTTGTACTTGGCAATTTCTAAGTAAAAACTAACAGTTTTCACCACACTATAGAGTACGTTGAATGAAAATGTNACTTGGCAATTTCTAAGTAAAAACTAACAGTTTTCACCACACTATAGAGTACGTTGAATGAAAATGTTGTTTAAAATAAATAAATATGCAGTAAAAGAATTATTTTATGACTTTTTATTGTAAGGAAGTGCTTCAAGTTGTTTTGTCAATGTGTATCATAGTTATGCTGTAGCAATGAAAAATTACTGGCAATATAACAGTTATTTGGTTTTTACAGTGCTTTGAGTGTGCAATCTTCTCCAGAAAGTGATGTCCAGCCACTTTCTGATTCATTAGATGCCATCTGCATGCCAAATGTGCAGTATGTGGGTCCAAGAACAAACATTTATAAACATGGCCTTCAGGTGTGTCAGGGAAGCAGCCAGCAAGGAGAAACATTGTTAAAGGTGGAGGATAATTATTCTTTGTAGCTTTGAAGCATTTGTTTCCTAATTATCATATTTTATCTAACTATAATACTACTCATAATAGCATTGCTTTATTGGTTGACGAGTTCGCACTCTGAACAAGCAATTGATACTGCACAATTGTGTGCGGTGCTTCGGCTTCATTGACATGTTACTTGCTCAGAGCTGGTGGACTGGCAGTCCGTACTCAAGCTAATGTGAAAGTTGTTTGTGTTCAGTGTCAGAATTTGTGTATTTACAAAAATAGGCAAGGCACAGTACTGGCCTAACATGTACAATGTTTGCCACACGCATGTGTCAGGTAATATTTTATTCAGTATTCGTGTAATAAAAATTACCTTTTGTTTTCAGGGCTTTGCAGAAATCCCTTCGCTTACTGGTTTTCAGAATTTGCGACAGATTCATAGGGACGGTTACTGCCTCATTCGTGCTGCTATTTTCCAAGGATTACTGAACCATTGTACAATTCCATGTGGAAGGACTGCATTCCAATCATTGTCAGAAGCTTTCAACAATTACAATTTCACATGGTTACAAAACTGGAATTTTTCAGCCGGCCTGCCTTACCAAGGAAAAGAAGTTTTGCATGGCATGAGGATGTGTTTACATACCTTGGATAATGTAGTAAGTTCAAGTATTGTAAATAACTTAAATTATTTTTGAAGATGTGTATAGCTTAAGATCTATTTTACTTAAATGCATTTATACTACACGTAATATACAAAGACATAAGTGGGTAAAGCTGCTGTGTTTGTAAAAAAAAAAANACTTAAATGCATTTATACTACACGTAATATACAAAGACATAAGTGGGTAAAGCTGCTGTGTTTGTAAAAAAAAAAATTCCCATGAATGAAGGTGTTGTATACCTACCTTTCACTTAGCATCATCATAAATCTTTGAAATGGGAGTCTCTCATCATTGGATGAAGGGGTTATGTTATGCTATTCTACATTGCTGAATATAAGGTGTTATGGGGTGTGTGTTTTATACAGAACGTAGCATCTTAATTTATGTTAACTGCGAGTTAATGCTTTGCCAGCCTGTAGGANGGGGTGTGTGTTTTATACAGAACGTAGCATCTTAATTTATGTTAACTGCGAGTTAATGCTTTGCCAGCCTGTAGGAATGTACATATGCAAAAATTGCCTACCAACTTTTTACCAATATGCATCCACAGGTACTGGAAAAATGTCTTAAACTGGCTCAAAAATTGACACATGCATTCTATTGATAAAACTAAATAAATTAAGTTTTGTTAGCTCTTCATAGAATATGTTATGGGCATTATAACAAAGAAGAAATGTTAGTTGTGATGTATTGTCACGTTAGTAAATTCAGCAGTAAATAATTTTTCCTGGTTTTTTTCTTAAGACACTTAGTTTCGGAAAAGTTTTTATTACTTACTAATTTAGATTTTTGTTGATATCTGAATTTGGATGCTTGGTTTAAAGGCAAGTTAAATTAAAGTTTCTTTCGGTTCGTTTTTGCAATGTTTAATAGTCTCAAAAAAAAATTTTTTTATCTTTTCTCTGTGCAATGTGTGTATGCGCACCAGATGCACTTTCGCTGAGTGCGAGAGGAGGAAGAGGGAGATGTGAATGTGATTTGCTCTTGCAATCTGCATTTTGAGTAGATCACGTATGTTTCAGGGTGGTTGTTGCCAGGTGAGATGAGCAGTTCTGGCCTCTTCTCTTACCCCTTCCCCTCCCACTCTGTCATTTTCATATACTTCCATTGGCTTAGCCAGAATGTTCTAGAAACACAGTAGTTGATTTTGGTCAGCAGGCACCTAAGGGAAGTGGTGGTGTGATGGCGTGGTGTTGTCTTGGGGCGAGTGCGTGATGGGAAATGGTGAGGCACACAAGGATTGGCTGTAGCAAGTGGAGTGGGGAGTGTGTCGCATGAGTAAGTGTCGGTTGGCTTTGCTGGCAGTTATGTTGTGAGGTGGTGCTTGAGGCAGGCAGCTAGGAGGAAGCTGCAGATTTTCTGGCCAGATGTTGTTATCAGCAAATAATATAAGTATTGTCCCCTCAATTTTTAATTAGCATTTTGTATGCTAATTCTGAGTAAAAGTAGTATGTATCTGGAAAGAGTGGAAGAGAAGTGGAGAAGCTGCACTTGAGGATTGTAGCAGGTAGCTGACAGAGGCCGGTTTGATCTTCTGAAAAGTAGCAATTTAATGGTTTTGGTTTTTTAATTGAGTTATAAATTTTCTTTCACGTACATAACTTAACCTGTTAATATTTTGTTGTCTTTTGAAATTTCTTCCAAGCAGCAGGTCTCATGCTAAATAGTTTATTTAAAATCTGTTCTTTTTCTTTTTGTGATAAAGAATTCACTTGGAAATCAGAGAGTGGGATAACAATATTTATTAAGGCCAGGTTGGATGGCCATGTTTTTGTTTCCTTACCGCATGCAGCGCTGCTGGTTTTATTCGCCGCTGTGTGCAGCAACATGTATCATGCACTCCTGCTCACATTCCTAAGATAGACGGAGAAGTGGGAGTGGGAGGACAAAGGGCTGGCAGTTGCTGACGTTGCATCCTGATACTCTTATCGCGAGATGTGAATTTTTTGGTTACCTTTTTGTAACGGCACATCACTCAAAACAATAGTAGTGACACCGCCTGTGTTTCAAGCCTTTCTGAACCATATTTAAACAAGTACATGACGAGAGATAGGTGTTATATTCTATTCGCGGATTCTTCCCACTTAATGGTTTTAACTTTTGAAAAATCAAACAATGTATGATGTTTTTCGTTATTTCCTAAATATGACATGTAAGCCTATCACAAGCGTTTAATACTTTTGTTAACATGGAAGTATCTTATTTTGGGTTAAATTGAACTATTACTTAAATTTATCTATAAATTTTAATATATAATTTATAATTAACATGGTTGAGAACAGAAAGAAAATAGATGTGTTGGTAATGCCTAGTAATAAATAGTTCTCATGTAAAATATTGTTAAACTAAGTACGCACGAATATGGTATGTTGTCCCTTATTTTAATTTTCTAGACTTAGTCAATCTTTGTTTGCATGAAGTGGAAGAATTGCCTAAAAGTAGAAATTTAGCACTGTTTCAGAAAACTTTGAAGAAACTGTAAACATTTTGGCCAGCATTTCTGAACGTCAGAAATATACAAAAAGTTAGCTGCAGCTTAATTGAACTGCTAAAATTCAGAAGCAACGTTTGTAC
This sequence comes from Clitarchus hookeri, assembly GCA_002778355.1. NCBI lineage: Eukaryota > Metazoa > Arthropoda > Insecta > Phasmatodea > Phasmatidae > Clitarchus > Clitarchus hookeri. The sequence goes on from NQII01000042.1 coordinate 776,221, forward strand.
AAATTAATGTTTCTTTGTATGGTGTAAAATTTAAACATGTATTTTTTTTCTTTTGAAAAATTTTTATTTTGTATAGAGGGGATAGTCATTGAGCATTTTGAGAGTATAATTCACATTTCTTGCTGTTCAATATTTACGTAACAGCTGAGCGTTTAGCATTTTTGAAAAAACTGAGAATTGCTATTATTTCATTTACATAAAATATGATTATAAAACTATTCTATTAAGTAAAGCTAGTTGTGTGCATTTTCTAATACACACTCGCGCTGAAATATCAAATGTTTATAAGTTTAACATAACACTTTCAAAGTAGGCTAGTTTTAAACAGTGGCATTTCAATATCCTTTATCTTGACCTGAAATATCATTCACCCTCTAATTTCCAAAGTCCAAATTAAAACTTTCGGATTTTGTACAGGAAATTTGAGTTTTCATTAATCAGTAGTGTATCACTCTATCTGTAAAACTATCTCTAAAGGTTTTGACTCACTTTGCATTGTTTTAATACATTATAGCAACAGGTGAAAATACGTTTCTCATACAAATATTTTTATAGCATGTGTCAAAATATTATAGATGAACTTACTTCTGGGAAAAGTACACACATTCATGACATCCAAACACGAAGTTGCGTGTTTCAAAGACATCTTAGCAACCCTGGCAACCTTGTGCGAGAAAGTTTGACATATGCGATATTTATTTTTGTCTATTTTGGTTAAGGAAACTAAGTTTATGAGATAATTTTCCTGGTTTTCTGTAGTGCCTTCTGAATTATTGCGCTAAACATGGTACATCTGGTAGTACAGGCACAATTATTTTTTGCAGTTTTCAACTTACACCTAAAAGTTAACTTTATAATTACTTTTATTACAAATTTTTGTTGCTAATATTTTATTTGGGAACCAATATACAAAAACAAACTTGGTATGGCGATAGTTCATTAATATAATTCTCAGAAACTACTCATATAATTTTCATCAAATTTTGCATACACTTAGTATTACAGGACATTACCTACCGTTACAGATTATTAGTAGATCAAACACTTATTTTCAAAATGACTACCTCATTTTGTGAAATTCTTTACACGGAATAATTTTACACATCTGAAATTAACGTATACCATAGAAGAGGAAAAGTAACTGCAGAATTCATTCATTTTAATTACATATTACTAACACATTTCATAGGCCACTTTGAATGTTAAGAACGCCTAAAGAAAAGGTGAGCTCTATATTAATAATTGTTCAACCAGTTTTCACCAAAAGTGGTATACAGGAAGATCTACAATTAAAACCTTAAAAAATTTCAATGGGTCAAATATATATATTTTAAAAACTTTATCTTAGTGTTACATAGCAGACCTCTTGTCACATTTGAAACAATTTTAGCCAAATCTGGCATATGGTAAACATAAAGGAAATAACTAAAATCTTTCAATACAAATTTTATTCTTTTTCCATTCAAGGATACTGTGCTGAGTAAATAGTTAGTGTAAAAGTTAACAAATCATAAGTACTTTAAGAGATTATAATTTAAAAAAGTGTCATAAAAATTTGGATAGGAACTTGTGTGATATACTCATGTATTCAATAACATATATTATTCAGTTTGATTTTATAGGACAACGATGGAAAACCTTGAATAAACCTGGCTACCAGACATTTTGCAACATAGTTGAAAACCAAAAATTGAGAAACAGTATTAGAAAATTAATATCTGCCACCACTGACAGTAGAATGTGTGTTATGACTCTTTATCTTGGGATAGTGTTGTTACGTGTCGCAGGCATTCGTTGCTCTACTTGCCCTGTCCTGCTCACGAGAACGGACGAATGAAGGGCAGGCGAGCGATAATCCAAGACAAGTGTTGTATCTTGTTTCGAAAGGCGTGCCGCTGTGCATTCTTCTGGATATTGCTGTGATAAGCTTTTTGCGGCTCGTGTGCTCCTGACCTTCAGCTGATTAAATTTTCACTTTAATCTGAAGAACGTTATGGTTTTGATCATCCCTGCCCCTCTCAGCGTGACTCGGGGTGCGAAGAATATTTCAGATCTTGGCTGCTGATAATATAAAAGCGTGTCAGGCCTCCGAGCTGGGAGTTGATGAGTGTCTGAAGTTCGGGCGATTGCGTGACCTTGAGCGATATATGAGCGAGAAGAGCACCAAGTGGCGAGAGAAGTGACCAGCAAGAGGAAAATCTGTGACTTGTGCATCAGTGCAGTGAAGGGTGCGAATGGCATGCTGGATTATTGGACTGAGTGTAAGACATTACAAATGATGGCAACAAAATGATGGCAACAGACAGACTGAACATGTGTTAATGATGAATGTGAGGTAATTGACTATAACCAAACAGAGACATTGAGAAGGATTTTAATTAGGGTTGAGATAGACATTGAATACTGCACTCACTGAGAAATAAAAAGAGTAATAATGGAGATAGCTAGATTTGATGCTGTAAATAATAGCTGTGTAAATAAACTAAAATCAAATTTAGTTCTTTTATTTTTATAAACTCTTCCATCCCTCATGAACTCAGATACGTCCCTCAGGCATCTTGTAACAGTATTAAAAGAAACCAGTTTTTTTTAACCAAGCATAGACCTATTTTATTCCTAAGATGATTACAATATGAAGTGATCACAGAAAACATTGCACAGTGGGAAAAACACATTTCAAGAAAGAAATTCATGGTGGAGCAAGACGGGTGTGTTCGACTGCAAGCAACTTAGGAAAAAATGAATTTGGCTATTGCTGGTATTCGTCATGGAGATAGGATGTTAAATATGTGTGTACGACCGTCTCACAGCCGAATGAACAGCTCATCACAGGAGAGTGCTATACAACTTTTAAGAGGATTCTACATATAGTCTGAAAACTGTCGCTATGCAAACCTTTCAATCAATAATATCACATTCTTAGAGTCTTTAAAAAAAAATTTGGATCCAATAGCACTGCAGTATGCTTCAAACTCTGCAATTTGATTTTTGTTCGATACCGATATCACAAAAAAATACAGAGGTAGTGAAAGAACTTATTTTACATGTAAATGCCTATACAGAGGCTGAGGCCTGCTTGTGATCCATCATGACCTTAACTGTTATTTTTTTTTTGTTGTGGTTCAAAATGTTATTTATTTTGATTGGAATTTATGCAAGTATCGAGAAATGTATTTTATTTATTTACGTTTTTCTTTTTTTGGCCAAATAAACCCTGGTGAATATTTATATATAAGAGGGACTGCAGCATTTTTAGAATGAAACCTGACAGGCATTGGTGGAATGTTGGAGCTTTATAAGTATTCATGTTTAACTTGCCTGCATCTTGATCAGTTTACATCAATAATTATTTACCACCCCTATTGAACATGGTGTAATGTTTTATGCACAAAATTATTTCTCACACAAATATTGTTTTTGTAAGTATTGTTCTGTAGTATTGTACCTGGAATGATTTCAGTTACATTTGCTGGATGTTATAATTCTTGATTGAGTCTTTGGGCGCTCTTTAAATTAGCCTGGTAGTGCCCCCCTCTCCAAATCGCCACACCATATGCGATAGGTTTAGCTTCGTTTGTCTCTTCTTGATAGGCCGTAACTAGTGCTTGCTGCTAACATCGCCACGTGCATGCTTCATATTAATTGAAAAGGCCACACATCTATCGCAGAGTATTTTTCAAATATTTCTGCATTAATTTGACATAATATATTTCAAACCAGAGTTGGGTTGAGCCTGCACAAGATGAAAAATTTACTTTTAAGAGGATGTGATAGATATACTTTTGTGACACAGCGACAAAATAGGCAATCGTGCTGCCATCTGTTGGCCAATGCGCGCGGCTCACTTCAGAAACCACGCCTCCATGAAATGACTAGTTTTTCTTGTGTTAAATGCAAATATGCAAACAAATTCTCAGAATTTTAAATTTTCAGCGAGCTCTATAAAGATTGTAACCTGACATATTTCCATGTGAATCGGTTCTGCTTGCTAATAATATTGATTTGGTCTGCAGTCGCCAAGCCTTTCCGAGGCTGGCTCTCCATTTCGTTTTTTTGTTCTAACTCCCCTTCCGCTTCAGCAACAAAGCAAAAATAAACGTTATTTATTTATTTTAGCCATGTGTTGTTTGCGATGGAATCATTTTTGCAGCAAATAATATTTATGTTAATGTGATATTTTGTCATCCAGTCACACTCTGTGCCACGGTTAATTTATAAATAGCCTCTGCATCTATGAACTACTGTAAACTACACAATCTCACTTTTTTGATGAGCAGATGCCAGTTTTAATCATGAAATACTTTATTATTATGAATGAAAGAGTGCTGTCTGACAATTTCCCCAAATTCCTAATACTTCCAAGTTTCACTGTTAAAAAGTGTGTAAATATGGTACCAGAACACTTTAAATATTAAAATAATTCAGTACACATCACTCTCGACTGCAGCCTTGTAATTAACAGCGTGCGCACATGGGTTATTAATAGCAGTGGTGTGCAACTGGCGGCAGCTGTTCAATATTTTTAATTTTGAAATGGTGGCTCCACGGTTAAGCGGCAACCTGATTAAGCCGCCCTTGGTAAATCGGGAGTTTACTGTATATTGAAGTCAACGAAAGCATTATAGACAATAAACACCTAGTTGTCAGATCTGACCCTTGTGCAAGCCAAAATTAGTACTTCAATGTGATTTGCTTGAACTAATACCTGATCTTTAAAGTTTACTTCAATCTTATTGACCACTTATATAGCTACCTAGATTCCGACAGAGCCTTCAAGAAAATAGAGAAGATACTTCGAATACATGACACTTAGATACGAGACAAGTACTGGAAAATCATTGTGATGGCTAGCAGAAAAAGTCATGGGATAAACATGACTCAACATTTCAGAATAATCACCTATTTACCTGATAAACTCTGACTGGTTAACAGAAAAAATATGAACTGAATGAAACTGTGAGATTTAGGAATGGAATTAAATGGGTTATGGTCAAATAGTATGGACTGTACCTGTACAAAAAATCATACGATGAAATGGTCATTTGAGAAGGTTATTATGCTTAAGAACAAGAAGATTACAGAAGTGCTTTAAGACGTTCAAACTGTGAGGTTCCACGAGAAATGTGTAAATATCTAGCAAAAAGAGAAATAACCTCCTAACTGCTTTAGATTGTCAAACCACAATCCACTGTTAATACGAATCTGTCCTGGAAAACTAATATTATTTGATGTTCCACACTAACAATTTTTTTTTTTTTCAGTGTTTTAGTCAATAAACCCTTCTTCTGTGCATTAATTCTTTAAATTTTGTAATGTCCTCAAGTTAATGAAGGTTCTACATGCATACTTCAATAACAAAATTTCTTAATTTTTATTAATTGGTATTTAGTAGGTGAAATTCTATGGTCTTTAATATTTACTTAGACTTCATTTAGATAGACCAATACTGAGAAAAATTACATTTAAGAAACTGTGATTTCAATTTACTGAGAACTTTGATCTACTGTACATGGTGAGCACAACTTTCGTCTTGTGTTTTAAGCTAAATGCAGCCGATTTTTTAACAATTAATTCATAATGTTCCAGCAATGAATCTCAATGTCTGGCACATAGCAACACATTTGGTGTTGGTGCATGATGTGGCTGTTTTAAATGACACCATATATTGTTGGAACAAGTTGTGTGTTACGTGTTATGCATACCTACCCCAACAAACTATCGCTGATATGCATGTAGGCTCCGTGGTGGTGCAGTGGCCAGACTGCTCGCCTCCCACCACTGCGAATCAAACTTCAGTCCCAGTGGGGTCGACGCGAATATTCGTATCTGAGAAACGTGGCAGATGATACCATTGGCCAGTGGGGTTTTTTCGGGGCACACCCACCTCACCGCCATGTAATTTCACCATTGCTCCACTTCCACCCCATGTCACTTTCATTGACTTGAATTAATTTCTCGAAAATGGTGACATTTAGCGTAAAAACACAAGATGGAAGTTTTTTCACCATATACGGTAGAATACAAATCCACAGGGAAAAAATAAACAAAGTGATAGTTACATTTTTATTTACACAAATGTGCTGCCAACACCTCAATTTTCATGGATGGGGGTTGATATTGGAGCCCATATTTTTGTGCTTTGTACTTTTAATAATGCAGTATCTGAAAACCAGACATTTGTCGTTCATTCTGGCTGTGCTACTACCAAAACACATCTGCTTCAACTACACTTTCAAGGGCGGTTTTCACCCCTTCAGAATCGACTTAGGCTATATGTCGTGATTTTTTTTTGACGTATTTTTTTATGAGGAATAACCTGCCGATGTTTGTCAGTGGAGTTCATATCCGTCCTGTATATAAAAAAGTGTATTAGTTAGCGTTGTAAGGCTTGAGCTAATTTAGTTCTTTTNTGGAGTTCATATCCGTCCTGTATATAAAAAAGTGTATTAGTTAGCGTTGTAAGGCTTGAGCTAATTTAGTTCTTTTTAAACATAATTACTTAAAGAATTGTTAGTGAAACAGTTACTTAATATTAATACTGTATACACTTTCTTTTGCNTTTTTAAACATAATTACTTAAAGAATTGTTAGTGAAACAGTTACTTAATATTAATACTGTATACACTTTCTTTTGCTTTTTATAAGCTTGTATGGAAAAGATTTCTGAGTTTTATCTTTAAGTTGTTGGCATAGCTCTTTTACTTGCAAAGTTAATCAGGAAAATAAAAATTAAACTGTACAATGTAAATGCCAAAAAGATAAAAATGTGAAGTTAAAGGTTTTGCATACAAGTAATTTTAGTAGATGCTGTTTAAAATGTTTTGTTTTTTCCAAAAGTACTTTTGGGGGTAATAATTTAACCAAAAACAGGATAAAAGTATAATTCATGGTAATATAAGAAGTTTTTAATGTTTCTTCAAATATTTTATTTATTCTTAGAATGTAAAGGTATTTTTATTTAAAAAAAAAAACCAAATAATCAAAAACTTTTATATGTTAAACTTGACATTCCAAATTTTGTAGCCTCAAATAAAATTTCACTATAAAACTGATAAATTGTTTTTGTGTATCTTTTAATATGTAAATAATGCAAATATTATATATCTATGTTGTAATTTTTGTTTGTGTAAATTGAGATCCTGTACTTGAATAACTTTTAAGAATATTTTTTTTAAGGTGTCTATACTTTCTTCAAGAGAAGATTCTGAAGATACATTGGCCCTTCTTCTGAATTCTGATCGTTCACTTGACATCCATATAATGGAAGCTGTCAAACTGCTCTTGCTTTTGCAAGCCATGAAGCTTTATCAGTCGCATACTAGTGGGGGTAATACTCCAGGGTTTGTCGAGTCTATGTTTGGTCGTGAGTCATGTAGGACTCCTATGGAATTCATGTATAATCATTTGCAAAATATGGGTGGATCAACATATCTTAACGAGGTAAGTAGAAACAAACATTTTTTTTTGTTGACTATAGATGCAAATTATTTGTATTCTTGTCATATTTTTAATTTATTTTTATTTTAACTGTGTAAAAAGTTAAATGGTCATAGTTTGTTATTTCAATGAGATAATTATTAAATTACATTTTTAAAATATTCATGCTTAATATTAAAATTTTTAGTGTAATAATCTAAATGTAGTAATCTTACATAGCAGTAATTTTGTTAAGTCAGAAAATTTTGATGTGTTGTGCAGTGATATAGAAATATTAGAGTGCCAAGCATTTACTGTAAATGTTCTTTGACATGAAATCTCTTGGCATATCAAAGAGATATTTGCAACATCCAGCTTGGGAAAATGTTATATCCTGTTTTGTGATTGTAAACAAAATGTGAGTTTTAAAGTCTGCAGGTTTCCAAAATACAAACATTGCTGTCATAACATCAAATAATTTTTAAAATTTTCTTTGTGTTACTTGCTATAAGATTAAAGTGTGTGATGCTGGTGGATGGATGAATTGTAAAGTTAGAATTGCAGGTTGCTATTGGTTAATGTAGATCATAATTAGTATACTTAGAGAGAGTGAATTGCACCAACTTATTTTAGTTGGTTCACTTGCACACTAATAAACAATTTCTTAGAAGTTTTGATTTTAAATATTTGCAACTGAAACTTGACAAAGTACCATATATTTATCTAAAAAAAATCAATCACCATGTTGACATGTTTACATTGGTGTGTGTTTATCAGCTGGAAACTTTCAGATAAAAATTATTTTAATGCCTATATCAGAATAGGTGTTACACAAGTGACAGTGTAATCTGGCTTGTCCATCATCTTTAATGTTTGACCAAAATAAGCTCAACCAAAACAGCTGGTGTCAACTTATTATTTTTCTTTGTTTAAAATTGTCATTACTAGACGGTAGATGTTTGGTGCTAATGAGTTCAGTTTTAGGAGCCTAAATTAGGCTCTCTTAATCCATGAAAAAGACTCTTTAAGGTTCTAAGAAGTTAGGTTTTAGGTGGTTTAAAAACATTAAATCTACATGTTGCGTTCTTAAAACTGCACTGATAGATAAATTTAGTGAATTTGAGGATCCTGAATATTTTTTTATTGTCGCATTTGGAAAAAATGGAGGGGGCTCTACATTTTAATAAATACGGTAATTCATTAAACACTAGGTTTCCAACTTCTGTATATCCTTGGACACATGCCAAATGCCATTGGCTGTTGCTTGTGATTGAATAAAGTTATGTGTTTCACATAGCCTAGTAAAATTTTTCTACTTGTTTGTTGATTATTGGTTCACAGTCTATTCATTATAGTATATTACAGTGAAAACAGTAAAATCAGTTTACAGCAGTTTGGGGTACAGTGTGTTGAAATATTTATTTGCAAAAAATGTTAGGTCGCTAACAATAGTAAGAAAAAAAATNGCAGTTTGGGGTACAGTGTGTTGAAATATTTATTTGCAAAAAATGTTAGGTCGCTAACAATAGTAAGAAAAAAAATATATATATATATATGTGTGTGTTACTGCATGCACATGCCTTTCTTTAAGCCATGCAAGTACAAAACACAAACTCACTCCATGCAAATCCCAATAGTTTAATTAAAAGGAAATTCACCAACCTCTTTGTTACAAACTTGGCAAAAAATAATTTTACTATCTATTGCATAATGTATAAATTGCTGAAACCACTTTGACAGTGTGCAAACTGAAGTCACCTTTCAGTNGCAGTTTGGGGTACAGTGTGTTGAAATATTTATTTGCAAAAAATGTTAGGTCGCTAACAATAGTAAGAAAAAAAAAAAAAATATATATATATATATATGTGTGTGTTACTGCATGCACATGCCTTTCTTTAAGCCATGCAAGTACAAAACACAAACTCACTCCATGCAAATCCCAATAGTTTAATTAAAAGGAAATTCACCAACCTCTTTGTTACAAACTTGGCAAAAAATTATTTTACTATCTATTGCATAATGTATAAATTGCTGAAACCACTTTGACAGTGTGCAAACTGAAGTCACCTTTCAGTACTTGACACCACATTCTTTTGAAATTAAATGGAACTGGTAGCCAAAGTCATGCCCAAGGGCACTCACTGTATCAATTTGTGTGGAATGCTTGGTATCTAAAAATGGGGCAGGCTTGATACCTATATTCTTCTTTGTGTGTAAACATAATTTAATCCAATAATCAATGTGTTATAGGCAATTTAAAAAAAACCATTGGTAAAAACAATTTAAAGTTTGATAATAAAATTATAATAAAATGGCTATATATCAGCCCAGGACATTGTACACTGAAGAGCCAAAAAAACTGGTACACCTGCCTAATATCGTGTAGGGCCCCCGCGAGAATGCAGAAGTGCCGCAAGATGCCGTGGCATGGTCTCGACTAATGTCTGAAGGTATGCAGGAGGCATTGAAATCTGCGTCAATTTGAGAAAGGGTTGCACGTCTGTCACGTTTAATGATTCTCCTGTCTAGCCATGAATAATAATATTCAAAAGAGAAACTGCATCTGCAGGTTTTGGTAGACTCTAACTTCATTACAGATGTGATATATGTGTGCTAAACAAATTGTATAGCATTGTTTAGCAGTGTGAGAAAGTGAAAGAGTGAACAAGTCCTGATTTCAAAAATAATTGCATGTGTAATTTTTTTTCAATGGGATAGCACATTTAGCTATAGCTGTTCAATTTATTTTTAATGGTTCCAATTGATCCTTTTGGTGGGCCAGAATAGCCCAAGGATATACAACTTGTCAAAGTTTGTTTCAACTGTAGGTCATATCACAGAAAAAATATAAAACATAAAGTTACATACAAAATGTAAGATAACATGTGCACTGTTACATGTAAAATACAAAGTTTCTCACAACAATTGCAAATATCACTAATACATGTAGGAATTGACTAAAATTACTATAGATATCTAAAAATCTGAAATATAATAAAATATTTATTTACCTATGCCAAATATTTCATCTTTGTAGTTTTTGCCTACTTTCCTTGGAAAAATTACTTGTGCAATCATGTCAATGTCTGTCTGGGATGTTGTATGTACCCTCCCATTCAATCACTAACTAACAAACCGATAGTAATAAAATATTGTAGGAATACATCATCACTAACAACTTATACAATGCAACATTTTTAAAAGCAAATTTTCTGTATTTATAAAACTTTTTCATTTTTTCATTACATGAGAGTATATGTATCATTCCGCGATGTATTGATCCCGGTGTTGTACGTTTATGGCAATATAACATGTAGTAATTATCAACACATGATCATAATCACTTATCTCGGTGATCATTATGTGATAATTGTGCACTTACACTGTATGCAATATTATTAGCAATGTATCAGTTATATTACCACATATATTGAAAATATTTTCATATTATTACAAAAATGATTAATTTTCCATCATTGTTGTGCTTTAATACTTTTATATAATAGACCCAAACAACGGACATTTTAGGCATTTCTATGAGAAATTCTGGTGGTGTTGCCATGTCGTGTCAATTTATTTTCAGAAATGCATTTAGTAGCATTATTAGGATACTAACATAATAGATTGTGTGACGTAACTTTGTTTGCTCTCTCGTAATATACACTGCTGGACATGGAATTGCTACACCTTCTTTCCTTACGTGAAAATTTATTAAACCATCCCAGGATTGTTAATGGTACAAATAAGTAGTAATTATTCTTTCATGCATAGATGGCACAATTAGTATCTGTAAAGTACACATTTAATATGGGATAGAGTCTCCTCTCGCGGCTATATAAGCAGCGATGTGATGAGACATTCCATCATACAGATGATAGATTGTGTCCCTGAGGCACATACCACCATGCTTCCTGCAACTGCACATGTGTATCAGTCAGTGTTTGGACAAGTGGGTGATGGTGGAGCCATACGTTGTCACGTCATATCCCATATACGTTCGATATCCAACAAATATGGAGACCTGGCAGGCCAAGGTACACATCTTTTAGAGCCTGTTGGGTGATGCGAGCTACATGGAAATGAGCATTATCTTGCTGCATGATAGCATTGAGTATGCTGTGCAAAAATGGCAGAAGATGGGGCCGCAGAACATTATTTACATATCGCTGTTCAGTCTCCGTTCCTTCAGCCACGAAACATGACTGAGAGTCATAACTGATGGCACCCAATACCATAACACCTGGTGTCTGGGATGTATATTATTCACAAATCAGTGCAGGATCATTTTGTTGCCCACTGATGCGCCAAACCCTGTTGTGGCTACCATCTGCATTAAAAATGAAGTAGGATTCATTGGAGTACACAATGCTGCGTCATTTCTCTGTGCAATTTTGATGTTCCTGATACCATTGATAGCATGCTGCATGATGCCAAGGGGTCAAAGGCAAATGGCGCAGTGGAAGCCATGCTTGTAGGGATGCCTTATTCACACAGTGACAAATGGTTCTTGTTGAGACCAGAAAATTCAAAAGATGCCCCACATACTGCAGAATCTCTCTGAATGTGGGGTCATGTTCTGCTACTGCACATTGGCAAATATGACAATCTTCTTTATCTATAATGCATCTGGTTGGACCAGTACTTACTCTATATATCTTTATATATCCATGCCTGCACACATCATGCTTCAGTGGTGACTGCATGGCAAGATGAATGGCTATACGATGAGCCAATCATCCGGCTTTGTGCAGTATAACTGTACGACTCTGTTCAAATGGGTCTAGGTGGTAGTATTCTTTGCAAGCACATTGCAGTGGCGTTCCGATCTGCCTCTTAACATGATGTATTCTACCTTTCCTGCCTGCTGTATGGCCCTGTTAAGCACTGGCCAAAGCGACCCCTATATCACGTATTGCAGTGATGTTTCTGATATGTCACTTTAACCGTTTGTATTGTGCAATTGGTACTGTATGTGGTCTCGATTTTATTGCAAATGGATGACACCTTACAGATGTAGCAATTTCTATGTGCAGCAGTGTACTTCTTTCTGGATGATTGCCACACTCAAGATTGGTCATCATTCATTCAGATATAATTTTATATGATCAGCAATGATCACTTGATTTCTGATCTGCTTTTATCCCACTTTCTGAGCAAACCATACATTTCAAAATCAAAACATGAATATGATCACCATGATAATTTTTAGATCATGATCACTATACTCAAAATTGATCATTCAGTAAAATATGGTTTTCACAGTATCAACAATGATCATTTGATTCCTTCATTAACCTGCTTTCTGAAAGAAAGAGAGGTCTATGAGATCACTTTCCTGTCTGTGCCTTGATGTGCATGTCTTGTGTTTTTGTGTGTGCCCCTAAAAACTTTTGAACCCATGAACCAAATTTCACCAAACTCAGTACTGATATAATACTTAGTAAGTGATAAAAACTTACACATGATTGAGTTTAGAGCAATGCACAATAACATCATCCATATTTTTAGTTATATGTCCAACTGTCTGTTTATTTACACCCTAGCAGCCAGGGCCAGATTTCCCATTAGGCCGACTAGGCCCCCTGCGCCCAGAGCGGCACTTTCAAAGGTGCGGCATGGGGAAAGACATTTCCACCTTAATTCATCATCATCAATGCTGAAGACAGCTGCATTACTTTGCTTTCACTGTGAAATTTGACATGTAGGCGAGAATGCGGTGTGTTGATAATCTTTGCTTACATAATACTCTCAAAGTAAACAGGCTGCATGCAGCGCACATTCAATATAGATTGTTTCCATTTTAAACCTTTATGTTTACACAGTAAGTCTCTTGATAAACCTTTATATTTAATTTCCCAAAACTCCCGCAAGCTTCTGACACAGTTTTATCACAATGATGGTTCACGGAGGTGAGGGGTTTGTACCTCCTCCATGCTGAGATGCTTGGCCTCAGTGATGATAAGGGTGGTATGATTCAACACCATTCACCTTCACAATAATTCCCTTAAATTGTCCTCTATTTTTGACCATACTCTTGCTGATTCGATACAGGCCACATTCTCGCGTTCTTTGTGCCAGTGAGCAGATGTTCATTTATTATATTCGGTACTGTCTTTAACTATTAACATGTCCAAACTTACATGTGCATCTGCAAGTATTGCAAATTTTGTTGCTTGTGTATCGTGGATGAATTGAATTGGGTACCTAAAGAGCAAGACTTAGTAGTGTTCAATACAAAAAAAAACTAAAAAAAAAAGTTGAAGAAGGAGTGGTCCTCTTTTTAAGCAGATCTCAAAGATTAATTTTTTTTTTTTATATGACAGTGATATCCGACAGGACAAAGATGTCACTGTGGCTGTGAGTGATATAGTGCTACCAACAGCAGAAGTGCTTCTATCAGGTTTCCTTTGATAGTGATGACTCAGTGGTTACCAATGCATGTGTTTCTTCATTCCCAGAAAAATTATTTTTGTTCAAGAACAGATAATTCCAACATCAAGTATTAGTAATTCAGTGAACAGTGACAATAAACATCTACATATTAATGATGATGCAACATATACAAGTTCAGTGGGATCAGAATATGCAACTCTCAATTTTAAGCAACTTGTTTTCGAACCCGGTAGAGATCTAACCCTATGGCAAATTAATGAGGAGCTACGAGACTATGTGGCTGTTCATGGAATCAAACAAAACTTGGATGCAGACTACAGTGCATCAAAATGTAAGTATCCTGATAAAAAAGGCATATTTCCCCGGAATTTGCATAAGAAGGAGAGAAAAGTTAGGCATCTGCTAGTATACTCGCCATCAAAGGGATGTTTTTGGACAACTTGCTTGTTATTTGGTGGGGAAAAAAGGTGTTTACATCAGGGTTCAATGACTGGAAAAATACTTCTAAAAGGGTACAAGACCACGAGAATTTGCCTTGGCATAAAAATAGCATAAGAAACATTAAAACTGAGAGGAAATATTAAAGCACGAGGTGATAAGAAGCTCGTTGCAAAGTTTGTAGAAGAATACAACTATTAGAGAAATGTTTTTGAAATGTATCATTGCAGCAATAAAGTATTTGGCTATTAGAGAGTTGCCATTTCGTGGTACTGATGAACACACAAGCAGCAGTAACTAACAATGGCAGTTTTCTAGGGTTGCTAAGAGTTTCTTGTAGAGTTTGATCCATTCATGTCAGAACATCTAAGAAAACAGCAATAGAGGCCTGGGATATACACCTTATCTTTCTAAGGCCATATATCAAGAAGTGGTTATTTTAATGGCTAAAATAGTGAAAGAAGCTAAATACCTTGGTATCAGTGTAGATTCCATCCCAGACATTTTGAAAAGATCTGTAGCCATTCAGGCACTTTATTGAGCACAATGAAGATCGGGATGTGCATTATGGGAAATATTTGTAAATGTTTTGGGAGATTTAGATTTTGAAGTTTGTGAGTTCCAGATGCATTTGCACATACTAAAACTGTGATATGCTCTTTATTCGTTTTGTGTCAAAGTGCAGATTTTTCTTGAACAGTTGCTAACAACTTTCTAGGCAACATTTCATAGTTCAACCCTATTTCGTCTGCATTAAGAATCTGATCTTTGGAAAGTATTTCCATAAAATATATAAATTTAATTTTAAAAACATCAACCGCGACGGCATCCGCAGATAACTTTTAACCCACTCATATTTAGCTGTCAAAAGCCATAACTATTTTTAAATCCATCTAGCCAACCTGAACTGGCCATAAATATTTTATCACTGTCCTCTAACATCTCTGCTATTTATTTGGCCTTTTGTTGTAGAATAGGCCCAGACAATGGAATGCCTTTGTCTTGTTGTTTATAAATCAGAGAAATAGAGCTTCATTAACATTTCCATTATCTGCTAGCTTCGTCGTCTTGCAGTTCGGCACTGTTCTACAGTATTCAAGAAGTTGAGATTTTGATTTTACCCATTCTGATACTTATTAATTAGTGGAAACATTTTGCAACTAAACACCATTCTCAACTTGTCTTATTGCTTCATATTTTTCTTTCAATGCCACAACTATACATTTCTGCTTAGTTAACATAGTGGAAAAACAGTAAAAATACAGTAAATTAACTTTGATATATAACCAACTACAGTAAGTGTAAAAGTACAAAACTAACTGATTCAAGATTCACCAAATGCACTGAACAGTACGAACTCACAGACAATACTAAACGTCAACACACCTAAATACTAAACGTCGACACACCTAGTGTTTGACAAGACAAAAGAAAGGCTGGAGGGAGGGGGATGAGTCACTCACTTCCTGTGATGCACTCGGCCACGTTTTGTCTGCACTCACATCGCCCTTCAGGTCATTGACACGTGTGCCAGCATTAGGCCTTTATGTGAACCAATTTTTTTATTTTTTTTTTATTTTTGTGAAATTATTTTGGTTAACTCTGGATTTGGATGAACAATGTTTAGTTAAAAAAAGGTTCTACTGTAGTGAACAGTGTAAACAAAAGGATAGACTGTGTTGAGAATGAAATTTAAAAAATAAGTGCATTAGAGAAGGAATTGCAGGAATTTTTCCAGCAGCAGAGTTACACTCTCACCACACCAGCAGCCAAGGTAAGTAGGAAAGAAGAGCAAGACATAACCAATAAAGCAACCTTGGATGGTTGCCAGCAGATCTGCAGCATTGGTGTCACGCAGTCAGGAGTGGGGAAGAGAGTCACAATAAGATTGTCCTTTATGATGGCCCTACTTCTTGGCGGGAATACCAAAACTAATTTTAAATAGTCGCAACCCTTAATGGTGGATCAGATGAACAGAGGTCTTACTACCTCGCTGCTGTACTGAAAGGACCTGCACTAAGCTTACTGCAATCTTTGCCAGAGCAACATCAATTTGAGTACCCCACACTGGCGTCGGCCTAGGAGCTTCATTTCTGGACCAATACCTATGACGTGCCCGCCGTGCCCAACTGCGGAGCAACACCCAGTGACCAGTGGAGCCACTGCAGGAGCTATGGCAACACATTCTGCAGCTGACCTACCTTTGGAAAGGCGCCCTGAGGAGGTACGTGACATCTTCACTGTCTGCTTCTTCATCAATCCTATCTCCGATACAGAGGTATGGCAAGTGGTATGCCTGACTGCACCACACACCATGCCGGATGCCCTGGCCCGGGGACTAGAGGTGGGGTCACCAAGGCGGGTGTCAGCACCCCGACGTCCGGTATAAGCAGTAATGCTTAGCGAAGATGACAATGACGATAGCATCAATCAAGAAGACACTAAAGGAGATGCAGATGACAATGAGGTAAATCGCTTCCAGCATCCATGCAACAGAGCTTCACCACCCCCCACCTGAGAGTCTACTTCCCACAACAGCAGCATAAGCAGCAACAGGAAAGTAGGCAGTGAGAGGCAGGCGAGAGTACAACACATTCAGAAAACTTGCAAACTCTGATCTGGAGGGGTAAAGGTCTGTGACTGCTGGAAAGAATGCCCCCAATGTTCTTACAGGTACAGTCAGTGAAACAGGATTGGGAAGCCATATTGGTGGAAGGGAACCTGAATGATGTTTCTTATCGGATGGTCGTCTGCACTGGGGTGACCATAACAGTAGTAAGACCAGACGTTCTTGGGCCTTTCCCTAGCGATCGCCTAATGACAGTATGGAACATTGCTTTTCAACTACAGAAACATGTGAGACTGCACCAGTTAGATGTAAGAAAATTGTGAACTTAAAGCTTGGTAATCTCAGCCTAGAGCACTGTATTTACATAGAAGAAATAGAGGATGAATGTATTTTGAGGCTTGCTATACTATGTAGGCCAAGATACTGTATTGATACTTGACTTTGTGTGCTATGGATAGACAGTACCGAGTTGGTGGTCAACACAGCAGGATTTGTCCTTGCTAATGAATTTTCTAGTAGTCTGTCATCAGTCCACTGTGCTACCTGCTTCCTGTGAAATTTTTCATTACAGGCAGATGTCAAAGAAATTTATTAGATGTTTGGGTCTAATTGAGCCAATAGAGAAAGGTGGCATTGTGTCACCAGGCAGTGTCATTGTAGCAAAGACTTTGGTTTCTTCAAAATCTGACAGTTTGCTAGCAAGAATTATTAATATGTATGTTTGTTAAGTTTGTCTTGAGGAGGGGGCCATGACAGGGGTTTGCGAGCAGGTCTTGCAGGTTCTTCCAAATGTTCGAGAAGCTTGTATAATAAACCAAATTGAATGTTCTTTTCCAGAAGTACTGGAGGAACTGCTAGTAAGAGCAAGAGAAAACCTCAACTGGTGACAGGAAAAGGATATCTCTGAATTACTGCAGAGAAATAAGGATGCCTTATCCTTTTAAACAAATTTTCCTTGGAAGGACTAATGTGACATGCCTATGCCACCACACTGATACAGGACCCATAAAGCAACTACTAAGATGACAACAACTAGCTTCACATGAGACAGTTGATTGTATTCTGAAGGAAATGAAGGAGTTAGATGTGATAGAACCATAATTTAGTCCGAGGTCTTCTCCCATTGTATATGTTAATAAAAAAGACGGTTCTCTGAGAGTGCGTGTAGATCACTGCCATCTTAATACATAATGTGACAAAGAAAAACTCTTTTATCATCTTCCAAGGATATATGACACACTGAAAAGTTTAGCAGGTTTATAATGGTTTTCTACTTTGGACATGAAGAGTAGTTACTAGCAATGCGAGGTGGCCCCAGAGGACCAAGAAAAGACAGCATTTTGTGTAAAAGGGAAAGGAACATGGCAATTCAAAGTTATGCTCTTTGGTCTGTGTAATGCCCTTGCCATCTTTGAATGCCTGATGGAAAAAACCTCCCTTTAGATGTGTCATGTTTACCTAGATAACGTTTTTGTGACAGGAAGGACATTTGAAGAGCACCTATCCCACTTAAACTCTGTCTTCCAGAAAGTGGCCACAGCTAACTTGAAACTGTTTCCCATGAAGTGTCACCTTTTCCCAAAGAAAATTAATTCCTTAGATATGTAATGTTGACCCACATAATTGAAACAGACCCCTAGAACTGACAAACTTAAGTGTGGAGTTTTCTGGGATTATGTACTTACTACCGTTGATTTGTACATGAGTTTGTCACCATCACCAAGCCACTGCATGAACTCACTGAGGCAAAAAATAAATTTCATTGGACCACTGACTGTAAAGTTGCTTTTATTAAGCTAAAGGAAATTTTAATATCTCCCCCCCAGTCCTGGGTTTCCAAAACAATGAGGGCATATTTATTCTGGATATTGATGCTAGTGATGTAGGGGCTTTGGAGCTGTGTTATGGCAGGTTCAGGATGGGAGGGAGAGGCCACTAGAATACTTCAGTAAGGTGTTACAATAGCCTGAGAGAAATTACTGTGTGACATGCAGTTCTGGCAGTAATTACACAATTTCACGTTTCCACCTCTACCTTTATGGCAGACATTTACTTTAAGAAGTGACCACACTTCATTAAGCTGACTGCTAAATTTCCAGAACCCCAAAGGTCTAATACCTTGGTGGATACAGCATCTACAAGAATATGACTTTGAAATACAGCACAGATCTGGACATCTGCACAACAATGCAGATGCACTTTCCAGGAGGCCTCGTGAACCATTCTGTCATAATTGCGCATATCCTGAATAAAAGAGTGGTGAATCATTGAGGTTACGGAGGAAAATAATACAAGGTTCTGTATCTTGTGATGGATCACCTATATAGGATGAGGAGGGTATTAAGAAAGATCAGATAAATGATCCCACTTTGCATCTAATACTAGAGTGGAAACAAGCTAGCTGTCTGCCAAATGGGAAGATGTATCCGGTCTGAGTACCACAGTCGCAGCATACTGGACACAGTGGAATTCCCGTATATTGAAGAATGGTGTGCTTTACAGGAAGTGGGAAAGTAACGATGGGAAGCATACATGCTGAAAGTTGGTCTTTCCAGAATATAGGGTTCCCAAAGTCTTAAAGGAACTGCATAATGCTGCATCCAGTGGTCACTTTGGTGTTAAAAAGACCCTCGACAGACTTCAACTGAGATTCTACTAGCTCCATTGTCGGGAGGATGTTGAGAAGTCAATGCTGAATATGCAACACCTGCATGGTGAAGAAGGAACCAAAGACTAGAGACAAGGTCACCTCCAGAAATACATACAATGTTAGAGCTCCATTTGAGAGAATGGCAGTAGATATTTTGGGCCCTCCTTGCCAGCCACAGAGAGAAGTAATTGGTATCTACTGGTGGCCCAAAATTACTTTACTAAGTGGCCTGAGGACATTCCCCTCCCAAACAAGAAGCACTTACTCTGGCCGATGCACTCGTAAAGCATATCTTCTCAAGGTTTGGGGTACCACTAGAACTTCATTCGGTTTAGGGATAACATTTTGAAGCTGCTGTGTTCCACGATATAACAAAGGTTTTAGGGATGAACAAGACTAGGACTACAACCATACACCCTCAGTCCAATCGAATGGTTGAGATGCTGAACTGCACTCTTGAGTGGTATCTGTTGATTTTCGTGGCAGACAACCAGAAGGACTGAGATTCAAAGGTGCCATTATTTCTCCTTGCTTACCTCTCAGCAGTTCGTGAGTCTACAATGGTAAGTCTACAAAGACGCTGTTTCGGAAGGAGCTCCAGCTGGAAGTTACAGAAATGTTGGGAAGACTCCTACAGAATTATGAAGCAGATCAATGATGTGGTCTTTTGAATTCGTCATCAGGGCTCTCATGCAAAGCGTAAGATTGTCCACATCAACCAACTTGCACTTCACGAAGGTCCGGATATTGCAGTAATTTCCAAATGTCTGTTGCTCATGCATCCAGTTCCACAGTCCTGCCGGGCAGTCTTACTCTTTACTGTACTGTTGCTCACAGACATCACTCTCACTGGTCACTGTCATCGCTTCGCTGGTACTGCACACCTGGCGCTTAAGGACATGCAAGGCACCAGACACTCAACTCTGAAGCCCGCCGCAGCTTACGTACACCAGTAAGCCTGGTCCAGAAGGTTCCTTGTACCCTAGTTGCACGGAGGGAGGCAAGGGTGATGACAAGAATGTGCTTGCAATGCTAACCCCATACATTCAATTCTCTGACGGACTGGAGTTGCACAATTCCCAACAGTCTTATCAGCACGTGTCAATCATCTGCCGCGATCCATTTGTACCTCTTCCTTGCAGTCTCTGGTTACCAGTTATATCAGCACGTGCCCAAGGAGGGAAGATGAAGGCCACAAAGACAGAAGCACTGCTTGTAACACTGCCCCCTTTTCAAGTCTGCTGAAAAACTATGAGTGAAATAAAAGTTAGGTTATTAGTGAACCTGAACTGTATGTTTACATGCTACTATCTTTTAAGTTTGGTGCTGTCGTACACACAAAAGGTAATGTGGTAATATAAGTGATTGCTTGAGTATTCTCTTTTTTAATTGGGCTGGTTGCTTGTTTTAATATTTATTGTGGTTAAAGCCTTTCTTTAATCATAACCTAACCCACATCAATGAGAGATTATAAATACCTTCTGTACAGTTTTTCCCCCACAGTTAAACATTGAAACATAGTACTGCAAACTATTAGCAAGTAATATGTGAAATGTGTTCTCTTGTGAATAGTATAAATATATGTAATAACCTTTAAATACAGCTGATCTAAATGTGGTAAAATGTTGTAAACATCCACGCATTAATTTTTTTTTAAATACACCAGCATTGTTTGGACAGCTGAAGAATGTAAACAAAGCATTTGGCAGTTTAAATATATGCTGTTATCAAATTTTTGGGATGTACCCATTACTTTTGCATCTCCATGCCCTTTATTAAATGACCCTATAACTGACAATGGATGCATTCAGTAAAGCAATTGTATCCAAATTTGTTTGCTACATAGTGCATTCTATCATTTTCTCATACTGTTTAAAATGTAAAAGGAATATGGGCTGAAACGTGCATGCCAGCTATACAGTAAGTATTCTCTGTGTCATATCATGGAACCCTTTGTTTACCTCTAGAACTTCATCAACAAGTAGTTCTTTTTGTGTCAACCCTAGGTGTGTTAGAAAAATTAAAATTGAAAACAATACAAAAATACAAAGGCTGTTTATTTATATTGGATGGTGGAGTTTTATGTAATTATCTAATATTAAATATATGCTAAAAGAGAATTATTAAAAATTATTATGAATATTATTTTAATATTAATATGTAAATATTAAAACCTTTAAAATGTACACATTTTTATATAAAAATCACATAGATGTTTTTGTAAAAAGAATTTTGCAAATTTTTGTCTATGAAAACCCATTAAAATATTATAATCAATCAAAATAAAAAAATTATAACAAAAAATAATATTTTTGTTGCAAGATGTTAGGATTCGTGTGCTCCATCCGTGGATGCAAATGTTTCATCTCTTGGTAGTGGACGTGTGAAGGATGCATCAGCATCCCTCATGAGAATTTTTATGCTAACAAAATATGGCAGTATCTATTTCAATGCATTTTTAAAGGATCCCTTAGCTAAGGGATTCATTACAGGACTGTTTGGAAACATCAACAGAAATAACATAGTAATGTTTCTGTTTCCATATTACAGAAAGACAACTAATCGGTACCTGAAAGTACTATTTTAGCAGTGCTTCAGAAAAGTTCGGAATCACCATGAATGGACTATACGTGACTTTTGTGTTTGTGTTTAGTATAATTGATTTTCAACTGTTTTCCATCATTAATATTTTTGGTTAATCTTACCTCCTGTTATTTAAGTTAGACACTGTGAATTCAAGATTAACAGTTGTATATGTTACCTCAATGGTTTTATCCCTAAGTACAGTAATTCTAGATTAGATTAACTGTGACATTGTGCTTTAAGTGCAGCCTTGTAAGTTATGTTATCTGGTGCTTTAAGCATTGTCCCCTAGGGCAGCTTTGTCACACAATATATTGATTTCTGAGCTTGTCAGACTTTTTGCTTAGGTTAGAGTGCAATTGTGGAAAACATTTTGTAATCTTTGCTTTGTTAAAAAATTTATTTTTGATGTATTTCTTCTTTTATTTCTGTTGTCAGTGACAGTATTAACTTAGTCTTTTTGCATTGGCCTTATTATGTTTGATAAATGGGCAGTTGTTGTTTATAAATATGATGAGCCAAAGACACTGTCATATATTTATACACAATTTCCCATGGAAGTGTGTTTTTCCCCAATATGGTTTCCTATAATCGAGCAAGGTTACGAAATAAGCTTTTTGAGGAATGATATTAATCAAATGTGCCCTTCCAAAAATAGTTTTTCAATGTTTTTTATGACTGGCTGTGTTATTGATAATTATTATTGGTCAACTTCACCATAAGCTACAGAGCAATGATGATGCAATTTTTAGTTAATATTTTGTCTACATTCTAACAGAGGTTCAAGTAGTGTTCACAATCATTTAATATAAGTAATGCTCACAATTATACTGTACAATGAAGACTTTGATCATAAAACAACTCATATCATAATTAGCTTAAAAAAAATACAACCTTGGTTCATTAACTAGTTCCCATGAATTCGTTGTTAGTGGAAAATAAATATTTTTCAGCCAAAACAATCATTAAAATTTTTAACACTTTGAATGCTGCCAAATTAGCATTGTTGCACATAACTTCATGAACATTATGATGTTTTGTAGTACATCTTCATTCTTTGATGATGTTGGCAATTTAATATTATGTTGGCAATATTAAAAGTGTTAAAATAATTTTGTATATTTCATACATTGTAAGACCTACCCAGAAACATAAATCATCATTGTTTGCTTTTTTTTTTAATAACAGGGTTAAGTGGATAAATTTACATAGTGCAAGTTTCTGAATTGGTAATTTTATAGTGTTGTGTTGGTACTGGTGTAAGGTAGTGGAGAAAGAGGGGAAAAAAAGGTAGTGGGGTTAATATGGCAGGAATGTTCTGTAGTAGATTTATATGTGTACAACAGAATGAGAAATAAAGACTATGTTAGTTCAATATATAAAATTCAGTTCCACTGTTATACAGTCTAACAACAGGTTATGGGCCCAGGATGTTGCTTAGTGAATTAGGCCAAGTGTGTAACCGCAAAAGCAGTGACAGAAGGTCACGGCGTCTGAAGAAAAACGTGTAGGTCACTCAAACGTCAGTATTTGGAAATTTAAAATAGTGGTGTTATTTAAAGCCCGCAGATGTGTAGTAAGTGATAACCACTACCGTGGAAGATGCTGCGGAAAAGGATAAGGATTGGGTTAGGAATGATGTCAAGGCTCAGAGGTACATTGTAACCACAATTGACAAAGGTAATGTCAAATTCATTATGTCCTGTAATACCTCCAAGGAGATGTTCGAGAAACTGTGCTCAATTTATGAAAGGAACAGTAGTCAAAATAAAAGTTTTCTGTTTGAAAGTTTTTCAACAATAAAATTGAAGGTGTTGTGACAGGTCTCCTTGAACTTCAAAATGTATCTGAGAAACTAAAAAGTGTAGGTCATACCATTGATGATGAGACGATGATAGGAAAAATTCTGTCTTCTTTACCAAGTTGATTCAATTATTTTTTGACTGCTTGGGAATCTACTCAGAAGCGTGATAAGACACTCACAAACTGGACTGCTAGGTTATTAGTGGACGATGAGAGGTGCCTTTCCAATGCATGCAACAATATTGCATTCAAGACTGTAGATAAGGACATGGTGTAATAAGAGAGGTAATTTTGCTAGGAACTGTGTTCAAAAACCCAAAGGGTGTAAAATTTGTAGGAGGAACAATCACACTGAACAGAACTACTTCTTTAGAAACCAAAATAACAAGCCTGCTTCACAGGACAGGTACAAAGTTGCATTTTTAACTGAAACAAACAGTGGACATAGGGACATGGATACTGGACTCGGGGTGTACTTCACACATGGTTTACACTAGCTATAATCCATTCACGGTATCTTCGATACTTTTGAAAAGAACCTTTGAAAAATCACCCTAGGAGTTACATGTTCAATTGGTTATAAAAAAATATATATGGAAAAAGGTTTTGTCTTGCTTTTAGCACTGAAGCACTATATAAATTGGTTGTTTTAAGTTTTAAGTATATTTTTTCAATAAATTATAATAATTTGTTAAAAGTCCGTACGAATTAACAACGGATTTTGAAGGGACATGTTGGTTATAGCTGAAAAGAAATAGTTCGTAGGTTAAATATTAATATGTATAAATTTAATGCCGTAATTGTAAAGTTAATATTGCTAAACTATATATTTACATTTTTACGTAGCACTCATGGGTAAAGATTTCACTGTTATTAATTGAAATTAAATAAATTTCAGTGTCTGTCCAGCGGACTCATACACTCCATCTTGTCCGTTTGGGCACGTTTTTTTCAGAAGTATAACCACGCCATATTGGATATTGGAGACGCTGAATTGTGGTTATAAAACTAACGTAACACATTCTTTCTACTTATAAGATAATTCTAGGTTAAGATGTAATTTTAGTATTAGCGTTGTTATTTCTGCAGTTTATCAAATAAACGTGCAAAATATAGAAAGGCATTTGAATATTTCCGTTACGTTATTCCCTTCGCAAAGAATGCAAAGGAATCGAATTTTGGTCGCCGCCAACTGATAATCGATTATTTTCGAAAGCTTTTTGTGGAGACCAAGAGATGGCAGCACATTAGCGTTGGTTCTTCAGTGCCAAATGTTAGCCGTGACTCGTCTTTCCGCCGCATAGTGTTGTTTTTATGTTGCAGTGAAGAATCGCGACAGTTCTTGATGGAACAGAGATGTACCTACACCGCAGGTTTCAAAATGAAAGTGATTTTGTTCGCTGAAGAGTTTGGAAATCGAGCCGCGGGCCGTGAATTCGTAGTAAATGAAACGTTAGTGCGGGGCTGGAGGAATTTTTCTCACTTATAAGTCGCACCCCGAGTTTTCAATAAATTTTTTTTTTAATAAAATGTGCCACTTATATGCGATAAAATACGGTACCATTTATCACAGTGAAATCTTTAACCTGAGTGCTACTTCCAAAAGTTTATTATGTAAAATTTAACTTTTTCCTTACAGCAAATATGTAAATAAATCTTAATACAATAAGTAAACTTTAATTAAATTATATAATTAACAGTTCCGATATATACTTCAATCTACCTTTTTGTATGTATTACAACATTTCGCTAAATTGATTAGCATTTTTTAGACATTTAGAGAATTTTATTAAAGTATATGACAGTTGAGATTACATGGCATTGTTTCTCTTCAAAAATAAATTTTGGTAGTTCCCACATGGACACTGTTAATAAAATATTTGACAGTTCCCACAAGGCACTGTTTGTTTACAAAATATTTGACAGTTCCCACATGGCACTGTTTACAAAACGTTTGACAGGTGTCACATGGCAATGTTTTGTTTACATACTGCGGAAGGATACATAATCGGGTCCCTGAAAGTAGATCTTTAGCAAGGCTTCAGAAAATCTTGAAGTTACTGTGAATACATTATATTCGTTGTTAAATGCCAGCTACTTTAAGTCTGAAATTGTGACATCCAAGAGAAATGAAAACCGAAGAGCTGAGAGTAAGGGTGACATAGAGTATCAGGAATGTATATAGAAGGATGTGCTGTATGTGCCGGGTTTGACAAAAAACTTGATGTCAGAGAATAAAATTACTGAGAATCGAGGTTTTAAATTTACTGAGGATAGAGGAGAAATATCAAAAAATGGGATTAAGATTGTAGATTATAAAGATAGTGTTGGACTGTACAATGTAAAAATGACTTCTTGTGAAAAAGCACTGTTGTCTGAATGCAAACAAACAAATTATATTAATAATTGGCACAAAATGCTAGGACATTTGAATTTTGAAAGCATGAAGAGACTAGTTGATATGTCAACTGGATTAGAACACGTGAAACTTCGTGTTCCTGAAACACAGTGCGAGACTTGGTTAAGGTCAAAACAAATAAAACCCTTCGGGAAAGAGAGAGACAGGGCAACAAGACCATTGAGATAATACACATGGATGTGTGGACCTCTTGACACCACATGAGATGGATTCAAATAATTTGTTACATCCTTGGAGGATTGCACACATTTTGCAATGGTGACTTTGATAAAAAAAATCATTCTGATGTTTTTGAAGCTACTCGAGTCTTTGTTGCCCAAGTAGAGTCAAAGTGGAACCTAAGGGTTCACAAAGTCAGTTGTGACATGGGAGGCAATTATAATTCCAGAGAGTTCATTGACTGGTGCCTTGAAAAGGGGATTATGGTGGACTGTGCTTGTTTAGCAACTCCGCAACTCAATGGACGAGCGGAAAGACTCAAAAGAACGTTGTCAGAAAAAACAATAGCTCTCCTTTTTTACTCTGGGATGAGGAAGGAATTATGGGGAGAGGCTCTACGTACAGCAACCTACTTATAAAACAGAAGCCCATCAGTTGCTGTTGAATCAACACCAGCATAACTGTGGTTTGGGAAAAAAACCTGACCTCTCAAATCTAAGATTCTTTGGTGCACTGGCCTATGCAAAGAAGTTGAAATTGGTAAGAAAAATTGAATGAGAGATGCAAAAAGTTTGTTATGGTTGGCTATGTGTCAAATGGATACAGACTGTGGAATGAAAAAAAAGGCAAATTGAATTTTCAAGAGATGTAACGTTCGTTGAATACCCTGAAGTGATTTCATTGGAAAATTCATCTGATAGAGTAAAAAAGGATGGAAATTCAAAAGAGGAGAGTGAAAGAAACTCTGAAACCCTTGCCCTAAGCGAGAGGGTGTCACAGTTTTCACATATGGATTGGGACAAACCCTTTCACAGGTTTGTCCCAACGCAAAATGAAAAAGCTACTGAAGACCCCAGTCAGGAACTTGAATGTTGACAATCAAACTACAATAAAAATGATCAAGAATGACAGTGTGTTCAAAAGGTCCAATCATATCATATCAATGTCAGATTTAAGTTCATTTGTGAACAAGCAAACGAGGAGGGCATTAGCTTGGTGTACCGTCCTACTGAATGCCAGCTGACCGATGTGTTTACCAAAGCTGTAACATTAGGTGGTTATAGAAGTCTGGTAAAAAAGTTCAAGTTCAAAATTGATGTCTAAGGATAAGCTGTTGTACTTTAATGTTTATTTTTAATTTATGGGGAATGTGTTAAGCGGATAAATTTACATAGTGTAAATGATGTTGCTAATTGCCCAGAACTGATCAATTAACATTTAATTGTGCTTAATTACAAATAATTTGGTTTTACGGGCATGGTGGAACACACAGTATGTTTAATTAGTAATATGTACCATCCAATCAAGCTTACATTGGAATAAGTACTTATTTTTGGAACAGAATAGTAATATTTGGTTGTAACTTCAGAGAGTTGCAATGTATGGAGTGTAAACTCATCTTCTTTCATTTAATTTAAAACTCATACCATTATTGTGTTTTAAAATGCTAATTTTTTAACTAGATCTAATTTTTTGTTGTAGATGGTGATATCTCTGTTGGGTTACACACTGAACATGAAGATATGTGTTATTCATCCTGCCTTGTTTGGAACAGATAAATTTATTAATTATTTTCCTCAGTGCAGCAATACCAGCTCTTTACATGAAGTGGTGCTCATAGAAGATGAAGATTGTTACAGTGTTCTAGTCAAGTAAAAATTATGTGTATGTGTACAAAAAATAACATTTGAAGAAGATTTTTTTTACTTTATTTTGATATTAGCTATATAGTTGTACAGTAAGTTACAGAGTGCATGTGAAGTATGTGATACTTTTTTTCTGTGTCTTATTGTGAATAGGAAACTGTTCTGAGCAACAAAAGATGCAAAATTTTTGCAGCTTGAGCACTATAGCCCACCACATTGTTTCTGTATTAAATTATATTTTAATAATAAAGTACTAGTCAATAGGCCAATTAATTCCTCTTTAATATAAAGACAGTATTAACTTTGTTTTTTGCATTTTCATTAAATATCCTTTTATGTGTTTTGAATTAAGGTTTGTAGTCCTCTTGTAAATTATTACAACATATGTAATTTAGCATGTGGTGATGTTTTTCAATTGTTTTATGTACAATAGTACAAATATGTATAGTTTATATCAGTAATATGTTTTATATTTTTTACATAAAATTACTATGGATTTGATATAAAGTGGAAATATTGATATTTAATGTGCTTTGCTTCATAGTATGTTAGCCGAAATTAAGATTTATTCTAAAACATATTAACATATATTTTGTTAATTGTAATGTTAATTAAATACTATAGAGTGGTGATATAGAGAGCACTTTAATTTTCCCCCCAGATCTTTAATAGCAAATATTAAAGGAAAAAACTTTTACTGTGTACAATAACAGTGTTTTCTTGATGAAGGAAAATCGTATTGTGTATGTTAAGAACCATGAATACCAAAAGAGAAAATTGAGTGTGCTCTACACTCGATGGCATTCATAAATAATTCAATTTATCATCATTGTAGCCATTGTATTTCTCATATTATTGGCACACAAATGTTAATATAGTATGTTTATTTGTTTAATAAACGTTATAGTAGTAATATTTTTCCATTGAAGCAATACATTGATATATACCTGTAAAATAAACATAAAATGTCTTTGTAAATTTTTTTTTAAAGTTGTTTATGATCAGTTCTTAAATCTTTTGATAAAATAGAAGTATTAGAGTATTCTTGTTCGGGTTGTGAAAGAATTTGTGACCACATCAAGTGTGTGTATTTAGATTTATAGTTTACGTATTGTGGTGGTTCACTAAAAAGTTAAAATGTAAAGCTGTGATGAATATTTTTATTGTTCTTATGTTTTTTTAGTTCAATTTTTTGTAATGTTACAAGTTTTGTAACTCTATCCTGTAATGTTTATGTAAGACTTTATAGAATAGTTAGGAAATGTTTATCCTCTGGTAAAAAATTGTTTAAATGTAAATAATATATAACCACAACATTACCAGATCAATCACCAAAACTTTCCTTTAAATAGCTGCCCTGTTTTGTTAACTGTGCGAGTTTTGAGATTGTGTTGATTTTTAAAAACTCAGTGCAGTACCCCAGAAGTCATTGCTGTTGCCATCATGCAACATGAATGTCATGATATTTTACCCTGAAATTGTATTCTTTAACACTAATTTGTAATAAATTTTGCTTCTCCACTTCAATGGATTTGAGTAAAATACAAAAGGCAATAATCGGCTCAGTAGTTAACAACATATACCTACATGAACTGTTATCAAATGTTGTCAAGCATGCATATTTTTTTATAAAAATTTTGACTGTACGTTATTTTTTGAACATGATATTCATAATCATATTTTATACAGAACATATACTAAACATTTTGGTTCACATATTTGTGTATATATTTATTGAGCATAATTGAATGCATTTATAGATGTATTTTATTTCTTACCATTGTTGATGTTTGTTTTATTTAGTATCTGTGATTGTTGTAAATTTCGTAAATTGCTTCATTAACTTCAGAGGTGCACTATAACTTTTTATTGTTTCCAGTGTAAACTGGTTTTTGAATTACAGAAGTTGTATCAGACTGGAGCTCTTTATTGATTTAGGAAGTGTTTTGTTTATTGGTATTAGAAAATAACATTATTTTATTTTGTATTTGAAATTATTTATAGTACAGATTGTATTAAAAACATCTTCCCTTAAAGTTCCTCATATTGAATACTTTGTCAAAATAATTAAGTTAGTTGATGTCTGAGCCCCAAGAACACTGGTCATAAATAGAAAATAATCATTTTGGGTGTTCTTGAAAATTCCTTCATCCAAAATTAAGTAACTACTAGGTGAAACTACAATATAACAACATTCATTGGCATGTTCCAGTGATGATTTTCAAGGATACACATCATGACTGAATTATTAAGTCAGTCGAGGTATTTTTATTGCCAGCCTTCTGGTTGGTGTTTGCAGTGTTATAGAAATATTATAACCACTCATAATGAAAAATGAATAATGAAACAAAAATGTAAAACATGTAATTCATTTTACCTTCAATAACAATACAAACTTTTATGACCAGCTTCTTTTTTTTTTAATTACACCATTGTTGTGAATGAGATTAGTATGTTGAATACCTTTAATTTTTCAGTATCTCGAAATTTGATTTTTTTTTTTCTTTACCTTCCTGCTTAATATGGTTACAAACTGACCTCGAAGCCAGAATTTTCCCTTGACAGCCCTTCTACCATTTTTGGTTGTTCTGTTTCATCTACTGCTATCAGCAAAGCACATCTCAATGACATCTTTTGCGTCATAATTTGCTTTTCTGTTTATATATATATTTATATATATATATATAACAACAGAGAGTTGTCTATCATCGGGTCCTAGTGTGGGCATCTGTTGATTCTCGTATGCAGCAAAATGTCAAAAATTGTGGATCTCTTTAAGATAATTTATTACATCTAATATTTGTTCCCAGTTTGTTAAGATCTTGCAGAGCTATTCAAATGTTTTGGTTAGCAGTTGGTTTTGTACAGTATAATCCTTTCATAAAATTTTTCAGGACATATTGAGAAAGTGGCATTATGAGCAGGGAAACTTTGCAGTAAATATATGTAAATTTAGTTTGTAAACAAAGGAATTCAAGAAACAATTATTTATCAAACCAACATTTTATGGCAGTTATTTTCCTGCTAAATGAAACTGCGACTGCTTCACATAGAAGCTGGGAGGTAACAACATAGTATCTCCTAGCTAATTCATGAGCTTGCGATTGTGTCACTTTTACTGCAGTTTTATCTTCATTATCTTGCTGCAATAGTCAAGATTTGGTGTTAATTTTATTAGCACCACTCATGTTAACCTTACTGAAACTGTTTTGAGGATGAACTTACCTGTAACTTTGCATAGGATGCAAACGTTATTTACCAAACTCTTCTAGTTGTGCATAAAATTCACGTAGAAAATTTTGATGTATTACTATATGCAAATGTAGTGCACTGTATTTGAGTGCAAATGTGGTAACTGACATGTTTCCAGAGCAAAAATGTACACACTGATCTCCAGTGTCCAATCTCTTTGTAGTATCAAATCTACATTGTCAGCTAAACAACTATAGTAAATACACATACACAATATGGTTCTAATTTATGTTGATTTCCTGTTGGCCAACACCTTCTGTTGTATCTTATATTTAGGGTCACCAAATGCCCTGTAATATACGGGATTTCCCATACCCTGAGGCTGAGAGAATTATCCTGTATGAACATAGTACGGACGCCATATATCCAGTATCTCAGACTTCTTTGAATATAAACTGATAGTTAATAAATAGTGTCAATGATTACAAGTACGTTTACGCTTCTGCTTTTACCAGATGGCAGAATATTTTGTAAAAATACAAAATATTTCCCATAATCATTTCATTGGGATTAAATGTCTCTCTTATGGAAATTCCAAAAAAATTGATAATCCTACTTGAATTCTGGCTAATATTGTCTGTGTGTAACATATTCTATTTGAAAATGAAAAATAACACTGTGAAGCCCTTATCTTGGGAGATAAAAAATTTCATTCACACAAACTCCAGGTAGTATACATTAAACAAAATCATTTTCACATGTATTGAGCTTGCAGAGCATGTCAAAAAACAGTTTATCTCTGTAATATTTTGTAGAAGCATTGCAGGGTGCAAATCTTGCATGAAAACAATGTGGTTATTATCCTGCAGATTAAAGTTTTCATGCAAATGCTATCTGGTGGTGCAGTTAGGCAAGTATTAAAAACTGAGCTAGGCAGCATCCACCCAAATCCCACATATGCTCCATGGGAGGCAGGTATGGTGATTATGCTGATCAGGGGATGTGATTAACACAAGAGAATGTGTTTGGTTGCACAAGCAGTATGTGGGTGGACATTTTCCTGTTGGAATAGCACATACACTTGCTGCTTAAATGGCAGCAGAAGGAGTTGGGAAACTTTTTGGATGTACTGTGTGCTTGCTGTCTGGTGTTCCTTGTTAAAACACTAGTGTTTCCCAAAAGTTAAAGGCTTTGGCTCTCCATACTTTAATTCCAGGCATCTGTCCTTTGTTACTGCCATGTACATTACAGAACGTGTAGTTAATTTGGTTAATGTAACATGTGCAAAACATCCATCATTAGCATCAAGGCAAAATATGCTCTCATCATTGAATACATATCTTTTGTAGTTAGTCTCTCCAACATCTGGAGGCATGCTATGGAGTGGTGGGCGGTGAGTATGTGTGCCTAGTAGCACTTGTGATTGTAGCTCATATTCAAGAGAACTGTTTTGAATTTTCCTAGCCAAAACACCTGTTGCAATGCTACTGGTAATCTTTAACATGGTTGTGCGCAGTCTGTTTTGGTTGCTCATATCATGCAACAGTTTTAGTTTGTATCTGTATGTTGCTGCTGTCCAGAATGAGACTTACAATCTTGTGCACGTTCCTTTGACTGTTATACCCATTTTGATTTGCCTGATATTTCTTGTGTAACATTTGCAAGATTCTTTGGTATGACCATCCCATCTCTCGGACACCCTCTACACAGCCTAGTTTGAACTCCATCAGTTACGCAAATAGCACATGCCTACACTGTCGGGGAATGCCAACAGTTTCTCATCACAACTCTGTACACAGCACAGCTCTGGGAATTACAAATACAACTGCTGATATGCCTTAGAATTTTGTCAGACATTACTCAATTTCCAATTCTTCCACAGCGCTTCGCTATTGACCTGCCACATGCAGATGTGGTAGTTCTCACTTACACTTCCTTTAAGGCATTCTTTTTATTTTCATGTAATATAACAATGGTTTTTAAAAACATTTACTGCATTGTATTAAACTATGAACAATTTTGTCTTTGGTACTTGGCATTAACTTTACCACTAGGATGGCATTAATTATTTGTATCTAACTGTTAAGCAGCTGTAAGGAAGTGCATCAGAAATTTATACTGTTCTGTAAGTCAACATTTGAAATTAGTATATTGATAAAACCATTATTCCTTTAATACATGAATGGTTTCTCATAGTGCAATACTATCTACGAATTTTGCACTTTTGAATACAACAGTCCGTATATCTGCTGAGGAAGTACAGTAGAAGAAAAATGTTGTGTAATTCCACTTGTTGTGTCTGTGAAGATTCAAGACTCATTGATGGATGCCCATAAGCACCTAAATACAATTATTCATTTATTTCAATATTCAGATGACGTCTTTAGAATAAAATAATGCCTCAGAAGTTTACGTATGACCATTCGTTGAAGCAAAAAATTATGTTTGAAAATGGAATTCACACTTGCTGAAAATTATGATGTACTCTTTTCAGTCGCTTCTTACTAGAAAAACAGCAGTTTTATTAAGTACATCCCGATTTACCGGGGGCGGCGTAACCGTGGAGCCACCAGTCCAAAGTCAAATATTGAACAGCTGCCGCCAGTCGCTTGCTGCCACTATTAGTAACCCATGCGCATGCTGGTTAATTACCAGGCTGAAGTCTAGTGATTTGTACTGAATTATTTTAATATTACAAGTGTTCAGGTACCATATTTACACACATTTTTAACAGTGAATATATGTGAAACTTGGAAGTATTAGGAATTCGAGGAAATTGTCAGACAGCATATTTTCATTCATAATAATAAAGTATTTCATTATTAATTAAAACTGGCATCTGCTCGTCAAAAAGACGAGATCTTGTAGTTTACAGTAGTTCGTAGATGCAGAGGCTATTTATAAATTAACCATGGCATCGAGTGCAACTGGATGNAAATTAACCATGGCATCGAGTGCAACTGGATGACAAAATATCACATTAAAATAAATATTTGCCTCAAAAATGATTCCATGGCAAACAACACGTGGTTTTAATTAATAAATAAATTAATTAATTAATTAATTAATAACATTTATTTTCATTTTGTTGCTAATGTGAGAGGAGTGTCGGAACAAAAAAAATACAAACTGGCGAACTGGCCTCGGAAAGGTTTGGCGATTGCAGGTCGAATCCAAATTATTAGCAAGCAAAATTGCTTCACACAGAAATATGTTACGTTAGAATATTTAGAGAGCTAGTGGAAAATTTAAAAAACAGTGAATTAGTTTGCATATTTGCATTTTACACACAAAAACTAGTCATTTAATGGGGGGGTGGTTTCCGAAGCAAGCCACGTGCACTGGCCAACAGATGGCAGCATAGTCGCCTATTTTACTGCTGTGTTGCAAAAGTATTTCTATCATATCCTTTTAAAAGTAAATTTTTTATCTCATGCAGACTTAAAACAACTGAATTGTGATGATGTATGGGAGCCATTAAAAAGAGTGAAGACACCTTGTTAAAATAGTACCACACACCAATGTTGGGTGAATTCTATTCAACCATCCTGCCAGGGTTACAGTGGATCTTTTAAATAAAGTAGCTTCTTATTTAAATTCAGATTTGGAGAATTACCATGGCAGTGGGAGATTATTACTCATGGGTGGGTTCTGAGGTAAGAAGTATGGTTGCAGATGTGACAAGTCCCCAAATTTGTGTATTTGTCAATTGTTTTACACATATTTATATTTTTCCATACTAGCCAATTTTTCAAAATAGAAATGAGTAAAAACATAAATATTTTAATTTTTGGCGAAAAATTATGCAAATTTAAATTTTTTTTAGTCTACCACGACTTCTAACCACAAATGTTATACAATTTTTTAATAATAATTGACAGTAACAATATGTACATTATATGCACAAAATCATCCTTAAATCAAAAGCAATTACTGTAACTTCCTGATGCTCTGGTCCAAATAAATATGCAAAATAATCGAAGATACACTATATAATAACAAAAACACTTCTTGACTACACATCTATAGTCTTTAAACGCTACAGTATAACTAAAAAAGGTTAGGCTTTAAATTTAAGTGATTCGGCAGTTGCCTTTTTTTGCTTTATGCAAAAAATTTACTGAGAATTCTTGTTCAAAACATTTACCTTTCTGTTTGACAGACACATTTTCTAAAACTTTGTTTGACATTTGTGACCTAAACTGTGTTTTGGTGTTTTTGACCAGACTGAAAACCTGCTTGCATTCTGCGTTACTATGCGGTATTTTCAGTATTGACAACATTTCCCTGGCTAATCGCCTAAATTTTGGTTTGCCACTGACACTTGATACTATATTTGATATTTTTACCCACTTTTCCACACTTGTATCTTCTTAAGTGGTGAGAGAAGATATGTTTTCTAGCTGAAGAAGATTAAACTGATCCTGAAGCTCATCCATGGCTTTGGCTCGTGTTTCATTATCATCAACTGGCAACATGAAAGGAAACAACTCGGAAAAGAACTTAACATCACCAAAACTAGAATTTTCTATGTTTTCAATAGCTACTACACTGGCTTTCCTTAATACATAATTTTTCAAAGGAAATTTGTTAATGATGTAATCACATGCACATGTAAAATACTCTTCTCACCAAAGAAGAAGAAATATTATTATTATTATTATATATATATNCACTCATTGTAGAGTTACCAATGCTTAAATCAACATCTGATCCCTGATTTTTATGCACAGTGATACCTCACATCCAGTAAACAAGATTGCTTTATGGCAGGTGGCTTCACAAACTTGGACATTAGTTCTCTCACAACATGAACCTGTGGGACAGATGACTGTACAGCCACATTCAATTTATCAAACATTGGTATAACATGAAGCAAAAATAAACTGAAAGCCTTGTTGAGAGAAAAGGATAAAAAAAAACATACCTTCTTCACGAGTAGCATTTGTCGTCACCGCATTCATTACAAGTTTCTTAGAACTGTTTGCTGATGAAACCAATTTCACTGCGGCATGATGGTTTGTAATCCATTGCAAGTTTTATTTTTTCTCTTGGTTTTGATGTTTCACCAGAATTGTCTGCAATTTCCTCAACAGCCTTTTGGGCAGCAGTGTTGTTTGACAACATAAAATGTTTAGATTTATGAGATGATATTTTTTTTTTCACAAGTGGAACTTTCCTCTCAATTGGTTAGTTTGGGAATTTTAAATTAACAGCGTAATTGCCTGTGGTTTCACATTGGTGAGCTGATCCTCAAAGAAACTCAGGAAAGGCTCCCATTGTTCAACCAATCTCTACAAGCTTCTACCAAGCGACAGCGACCTTTTATAAAAATGCTTAACAATTTTCTTAGCTTCTTGTGAATGTAGGTCCTTAAAGTTCTTCAAGCTGTCTTTTCGCTTAGCATTCTTTTCGAGATAATAATAAATATTTGACTAAAATTTCATTAATTCTTACTGGAACGCAAGCAATACCTTTTTCAGCGGCTAGGTTTATGAGATGGCATAAACATCCCATCATGGTAAGAACATCCTGCTTCTGTTTAAGTACCGCTGCCACTCCATTTTTTTTACCTATCATCACAGCAGTATTGTCACAGGAGAAACTTATCATATGTGCTACTGGTACATTCAATCTAAGTTCACTCAAAATCAATCTGCCAATATTCTGACCTGTAGAATCACCTTGTAGTACCGGTAATGGCAACGCAAGAAACAATGTACTGTACTTGCGTGTCATAGTAAGTAACTACTATTGGGTAAAGCTTCGTACCGTAGTCATTACTGCCATATGTAGAAAGCAAAAAGGGTCAATTTTCAAATGTTGCACAATAACTTCTTTGGTCTCCATAGCCATTTCGTCCACTATTACTTTGGTTTTTGTCCTTCCACAAGCATATTTTTTTGCCTCCTCTGATTTCGAGAACATTTTCCGAAAAGGGGGCTAGCATGGTCGGCTACAGTTAAGGGGACTATTATGTTTGACCAAAAACTAGGTAAGCAAGCACACTGCCCATATGGCACCGTCTGAAGTCTCACTGAAAAGCTGTTTATTTTAGCACTACTTTCAGCACACTTTACAGAGTTCATGTGTTTCTGGGACTGCAAGTGTTTTAAAATAAAATTTTTGCCACCATGGCCAATGTTTATATCACAGCGGAAAATGCTACAAAAAGCATGTTTGTTTCCTCTCTCAGACTTCAAAATAAAGGAAAACTCGTTTGAATACGCATCAAAGAAGGCTTAAAAATAATGCTTGTCAGACTTGGCCCTCATGATAACTACGTTATACAGTACACATAATTGACTTATTACAATGAAGCCCTGAAACATGAATGCACTTTTCAACACACCGGTAACCAAACGGTTCAACTTCACACATTTTCACTTGGTCCTCGTAGCCGTTACAGCCATAAGTAAAGACGTTCCAAAAAACTGAGACTGGTTATCAAACTAAGATATATCCTCATTAACGCATCACAATTGTCACAAATGTCAACCAAATTGTTAAAAAACTATGGCCTACTACAATTTTTATTAACGCTTACTTTCCGCCATTTTGTGCACATGATACATAATACGTGATTGGTCGAGAGCTGCCTATAAGAAATAAGAACAAAATTCCAGCTTAACACCCCAACACTTTACCATGACACAAGCAAACAATAACAAAATGTAGTCATTGTTTTTGTTGGATTGCTGGAAACAAAAATCGTAAAATATTTGTCACAAGTGTAAAATAGTAAAACAGTACAGTTTTTCCATACATTTTACTCTAAAATCGGAAAAGTTGGCTGGTATGTTTTTCTATCAACTTTTAAATTTCAAGAGTGTCACATAATTATCAACTTTTTTTCATTTGGAGATTCACATTTGGCCATTTTTACTTTTATGGAATATTAATTGTGTTTCAAGATATTTAAATACATGTCGGTGTAAACTTTGATAATTTTGCTTATGCAATACTATTTTTTTCAGTATTTTAGTGTGCCAGAGCCCAACTCCAGTGCATCCTGTTTGTGATCAACAGTTTTGACTTATTTGAGCAGCGGCATGGCACAATATTTTGAAATGGGAATGCCTGATGTTGTAGGTCCTTGCTTTAATTAGTAAAGCAGGGAAAATTGGAAAATCTAGTGTTTATATAAAAAAGCTAATTAGGCAAACATATTGTGATATTGTCTCTGTGCTTAAGGCTGCCACTTTTTTAATTTTCAAGGATGTCAAAACTGAGTAACATCATTCATGAGACTGACTATACTCAGTTGTACAGTCTAGACAGGTGATGTAGGTTAGAGTTACATAATCGTTTACATGCATCCAACTGTATCATTCCCTACCCATTCCGACTTCATATTACCAAACTTGAAGCTCGTACTCATGAAAATAATTACTATACTGATATTCTGCAAAGAAAAAAATCATAGGGTGGCTAGCATCAGGTAAAACAGGGAAAACTTGGAGAAGTCAGGGAAATATCATGAACATTTATGCAAGGTCAGGGAATTTACATAAAGTGGTTAGAAATGTATTTAATAAAAAACAATTTTATTTAATGATAACAGATCCCTGTTAGTCCAGCAGGACTTGTTGTCAGAAACAGGCTGCACTTTACATTGTCTAGATCTGAGCACTTAGACAATATCAGATCTCACAAAAGTACTGTAATATTGGTTATAGATTCTTAGTTCTCAGTACATTTTATATTTATAGAGTTTAATGTTACAAATATTACTTGAAATTGCATTGAACCAAAAGAATCGCACAGATGTACATGTTACATATAACTATCACAAACTATTGGGAGCATGACCATAATTTCATAATTTCACGAGAGCTTCAGTAAATAACACGTTATAACCACTTTTTATCAGATATTTAACAGTCNACCATAATTTCATAATTTCACGAGAGCTTCAGTAAATAACACGTTATAACCACTTTTTATCAGATATTTAACAGTCAATAGCACAGATGAGTTATACTTGTACACAATGTTACATAAGTCCAACTAAAAAATAAGATTTTTACATGGTTTACTTAGCTATTTACAATACCCACCTACCTGTTTTTATTTAACTTACCTTAGAATAATGTCTAGCCTCAAGATATTCTCGAGGGTGAATTGTGGTTGTAGTAGTAATTCTCCCACAATCCTCTTTTCAATTGGAATTTAAATATTGTTTCAGGCTTTATATTTATTATTACTGTTTTAAAATATGATATGAGCTTGACAATTTATATTTAACACCTTTATTTCCAAATTTCTGGTATTTATTCTACCTATGTCTATATTACATGCATATCTTGTGTTGTGTAAGTGAACACACATCCTATTTAAACCTGAAAATAAGGTTACTTTCATCAAGATTTCCAAATATTTTGTATGTTATTTTTACGTGTTCTCCTTTTAGCATTTTTAGATGTTGTCTTTTTCGCTCTACATACAAGCCTTCCAGACTTCTTTAAAAGTTGTACTCAGAAATGTATCTAACAGCATAGTTTTGTATTACTACTTTACTGCAAAATAGTTTTTTATTATATGCCTCCCAAATACATAGCATATGCTACAAATGACAGTGAAGAATGGTATTGTATATATTCTTTAGTGTCCCTGCCATAAAGTAGTGTCTTGCCCTTCATAGGACTGCGCGGCTGGTTTTATCAATTTTTTTGACATT
This sequence comes from Clitarchus hookeri, assembly GCA_002778355.1. NCBI lineage: Eukaryota > Metazoa > Arthropoda > Insecta > Phasmatodea > Phasmatidae > Clitarchus > Clitarchus hookeri. Next base: position 816,169 of record NQII01000042.1, read on the forward strand.
ATTTGCTTGAATGCCCCATAAAAGCTTTCATTGATCATCAGACCTAAAAGTTCAGCTGGGTGAAATCTTTTTAAAGCCACACTTCATCCCAGGCAGCCCTAATTGCGGATCAGCATTTACATGTGAAATAAATTATTTCATTGCTTCCATATTTTTTTATATTGGTTTCAAAAAAAAACATTTTTCAGATTTTGAAGAGTACTGATAAGCAACAGCACTGAAATTCTTATATAATGTTTTCAAGGTTATGATACAAAGGGTGGAAACACTCAAAATGTGCATATTTCAGGGTATAGGTTCAGTCATGTGAAAAGCTGTCTACCAGTCTTGCCTGAGATGAGCTGCTTAGAAAAATACTGAATGCAGACACACTAGCCCTAAAAAAAGGAGAGACATTAGATTTTGTAATCAAACATTTGCATGATAAACTCCTGCAGCATTGTGTAGCATGGACGAGGGTGGCAAAGGTAAAAGTTTGATGTGGTGAGAGGGAAAGGTGGGAAGCAGGTAGCTGGAATATGTGAGCTCACATCTTTACCACAACATAGATGGGGAAGTGTGACACACACGTCATGAATAATTTTTTTTCACTGTACAGATTATCATTTAAATTTTGTTATTTTGAAACTGTGAATTGCCTACTAAAACAATAAGAAGGTGGTCGTTTATTATTTTTTAAAATTATGTTTGGCTTTGCCTGCAACTTATTTCAATTTGTGGTGATGTGTACACAAATGTAATATTGCTGCTGTTTTACATAATTTATTCTGAAGTGGTTACTTTAAAATTGACCCTGAATAATTGTTTGTATTACTTTCATTCCAGTCCTTAAATAAAGTTAGTTAATTAAACTAATTCAATTAAGGTCCAGTGTTACTTCCCTAGAAAAAATGTAATCACAAGGCATTTATTTGGATGATGTTAAAACTGCATACGTCCATGTCAGCGATGCAGAGTCTCATTTGAAGCGGCACCCTCATGCACCAACAGCACATGTGTTGCCTCTGTGCCAGATTATGTGATTCAGTGTTAAAATATTGTGCATTAATTTCTCTACAACGGTGATGCGTAGGATAAAAACATAACGCAAACTTTTGGTTTACCATGTATGGTAAATCACTAAGCCATAGGGAACAACAACACAAAAATGCTGAAGGATTACATTTTTAAATACACAAATGTGGTTCCAACCCCTCCTTTATGGAAGGGGGTTGATGTCTGCACCCAATTTTTCACGGTTTGCACTTCATAATTCAATAATGCACTACCCAGAAACTCAGAGAAGAATATTTCATTCAGTCTATGTTACGAGCAATAATTATCAGCTTCAGGTACAATTTCAAGTGTGGTTACATTCTTCCGGAATTTTTTTAGGCTACAGGATATATATATATATTTTTTTTTTCAACCTATTTTTTTTATGACAAAACACCTGCCAAAGTTTTTTGGTGGACTTAAGTTCTACCCTGAATGGAACATGATTTAATATTTTACATACATGAGTTCTTACAAAAGCACTGTCTCCCAAGCATTGTTATGCCTTTACAAAAGAATGTTTACATTAAAAAAAGAATAATTGAAAGAAATCTACTCACTTTATAAAAAAAATGCTGTACCTAGTTCTTTGTTTTTAACTTGAAAGGAAATGGGTAAAAGCACTGCCAACTTTTACACTCTTTTAAATACTTTTAATTCTGGGAATTTTTTTCTTTTTCACTTTTTTCTACAGCCAAATATTTCTATACTTCCAGAATGAAATTGAGCTCTCTAATAACTTTCTCTCTAATCATATTTGGAGCAGTTTCATGCAGCAAACAACAGCGGTAAAACTGAGTGAGTTTTGACGACATTTTCAGGCCTGCCCACCAGGAGGGGGGAGATATTCAAGTGGATGCACTATGCTCTGGGCCCATTTCATGAGGAACACTGAGATAGAGTATACAGTGATAAATTATGTTGTAATTCAGTGATTATTTTGTTTTATCCATTCATCCAGCACCTTGTGTTTAGTATTGTCTCGTTAAATGCATCAAAATTGCACAGAGAAAAAACAAAAGGAATAAAAACCTAATTTTTCTTAAAAAAGGAGAAATGTTATGTTTATACTAGAGATGAAACGAATAGTAATTTTGCCGGATACCGGATATTCGGCTGGGTCACAAGCCGGATGGCCGGATATCCGGCGGCCGAATATTCGGCAGGTCTGAGTGTGATTTCTTCTTAGAAGAAATATTCATGTCGCAACATGTTTGTTTTCCGACGCCGGCGCATAGATACTCGCGGGAGTGCAGTAAGCAGGCGGGAGGGGTAATGAATGAGTTCGCTCACTCATTTGTTTTGTTTTGTTTGAGCCGCCATTTGTTGACGTTCGGGTTTAGGTGAAATTAGTGAAAGCAAGTTACGAAAATGTCAGCGCGAAGTAAAAGATCCCCAATTT